>OU015472.1:20687236-20727236 GCA_907164805.1 Brachyptera putata | reverse complement strand
ATGACGTCATCTGGGGACGTCAAGGAAGCGCTTCTGTGTCAAGTCCAATCGGTTTGTCAAAAACTCTCAACCACTCCACTCGAAAAATGATACATCTAAAATGGAATGTACATAAAGCCTTGTGGGCTTAGATTCATATATATATATATATATATATACTGCCATTTTGATTTTGCAAATCAAATCATTGTTACCCAATTAAGGTTTAGAAGGAAAGGCAGAATCGGGGGGGGGGGGGGGGGGGGGAGATATGTATATATTGATAAATATATACATAAATATTTATAAATATATGTATACATTTTTAATATACAAATATACACAAAATAATTTTATATTTTTAACAAAATATTGTATTTATGGTAGAGTAGCCTACTTGAAAATCTGTAGAGAATAACTTACATATTAAAAAGTATGTTTTTATGAAATGAAAAAAATCACCTTTGAAAGTTTACAAATTCAATTTTCAATCTTCCAATTTCACATTTGGCGTATTCTCATTTTCTCTAAACGCCTCGCGATTGGCTGTACAAGAAAAAAACTCGTCCAACAAAAACCACGAAAACAAATCCAAACACCGGAATTATTTCTAATTTAGCTGATGGTGTTTTTTTTTTGTTCGATTGGTAATTGTCTTGCCTCACCGCCACTTCGATTACCCACTAATATACTGTCGACAAACTCTCCTCACATCTCTTAAGAGGGCTTGGGAGTCGATATTTCATTTGGAAATAATACCATTATTTGATAAGTTTTAGAACGGTATGAGATCAAAATTAGAAGTACAGATATTTTCAATTACCTTCAAGACGGTGTAAGTAATAACAATTTCGCATCGCACAGTTGTCAAATTAATATAACACATTTTTTAACCCTATACGCATGACAATTAGACGATGTGAGATGAATAGTTATAAATTATACCGTCTTGAAGGTATTGAAAATATCCGTGTTTCTTCCTCCCACGTACTCTCACGAGTCGATATTCTATCAGGAAATAATACTTCAATCTGGTAATTCTTAGAACGGTATAAGAAATCGAACATACAATTTATAGTATTCGAATTAATTCATTTATTCACGTCTCTGTTTGTTTGTTTGTTTGTTTCTTGAATTCTCTTGCAAGGCGATCGGACATTTTCAATTGACATTCATGACATTTTCAAAGCGAAGCTCCTAATCACCAGATTGCATAATAAACAAACCGGGAATTCCACTGCACAACTCTTTGAGAAAAAATGAAGTGAAATTTTTTTTTCAAGATATATGCCACTGATAATGAACCCTGAATGAAAACACCTCTACATACCTTGATACATACCTTTATGTATGCAATAAAAATATCTCTATTGGTACTTATACATTTTTTTCTTTTCATCCCATTCAAAGATTTTCTACTCCAATAACTGAAACCCACTGCCTCGCACGCTTAATACCGATCGATTGGGCAGAAGAGTCGCCTGTATCATGTATCGTGTTCGATCTGCTAGACGATAAGTCGATAACTCGCACGCCGCGATATCTCGATCGTTTGACTTGCGATACATCTCGACACACTGCCAGCACGATCACGAAGTGCTGGCATCGCACTGGCGGTGGGATCAAGAAATTGGGGTTAAACATGTTGGGTTAAACGATGCCATTAGTCGAACATTTTAAACTTTAATAAACCCAATGTATTGTTTACGTTTTGATGCACTTTTTTTTAGAATAAAAAACTATTTGAAGTACGAAATATTTAGACCTGATTTTTTTTTCATGTGATGATCGAAATCTTCAATGAATATTATTTTGAAATTAATTAAGTTGCGTATTAGGGTTCAAGGGGGGGTGGGGGATGTACGAGGGTGGCAATTGTGTGAACTCTCTTATGTTAAAAATGAAAATGCATTCTACTTTTATTTTCGTTACAATAAATGTAATATTTTCACTACGCGATCTTTTTTCTCACCTTCTTTTTTGTATTCTTCAACATGATTCGTATACTCAAATCGTATAATGAATACTTATCATTATTTTACTAAGGTGATAAACTTGATGAATATACAATGCATGTTATTCCTGGATTCGTGTCCAGTACGACAAGGTAGGATCGTTCGGACGTGGCACCACAATGGATTTGATTCATTACAACGTATCTCATTCAACATTCTGTAAATAGTAAACCAACCAGGTTAAAATGAACTAACCACTCGTACATACCTTCTAACAGCGTAATGACCAACGACCCGTCATCGACGAGGTCACTTAACATTACATAATGATTAGTGGAATGACAGTGAAATGCCCTTTATGGGATTCGAACACGTATCCCCTCTCAGCTTCCTCATGTCTCGTACTTCCAACCGAAGCTTATTTATCTCCGATCTGTTGGCTTAGAGATCTAGGTTAGACACGTCGTCTGATTGGCTGGTAGCTCGCGGTTTATAGAAAACACATTTTGATTGGCTGTTGGTTTGTATATTATTAGAATGCAAAACGTTCACGTTTAATAATCATTGTGTTTTGATGTTATTGGGCGGAGTTGAATATTTAAAAACGATTATTTGGCACTTTCTTTGGGTATTTGTGTACTGATATATCGAGCGATCATCTTTCCTATCTATTAACACCAGCAATCATGTATTTCGAACATTCAAAAATCGTATTTTAAAAAATATATGGATTATATTTGGTTTTCGCTTTCTTTAGGTCTTCGTTTATAGTAATTTACCGATCGACCGTTTTTCCTATCGTTTAACACTAGCAGTCATGCCCTTCGAACATTCTATATTTTTTTTTCTTTTAAATAAATCCATATATTATATTTTAGAATTCGGGGGCATCTTCATTATGATATGGTTTCTCTTCGCGTTTGCAACATCTGTTCTGAGTTTGCGCACAAATTAAGGCCATCCGGTTCCGGTGCATCGTATACACAGGCATACAAACTTACTAATAAAATGTTGAAAAAAAATTGTATTTAGTTGAATTATTAATTAGAATTCGTCTTCACGGAACTGTATCGAATCTTGTCGGTGAGAAAGCAATGATGTTGTATAATTTAATAAGTTGATATGGGAATGAAATGTGGTGACTTTTTCGTCTTGAAAAATGGAGAAGTTTTTTTATATATTTCCCAGATTATTATTTCAGCAGGAGGGCTTAGGGGGGAGCGAGAGGGCAGTGACAGGCAAAAGTAGTGTAGAGTAAAAAATTGAAGTTGGTTGTAACTTGTAAGATGAAGAGAGATGGAGATAATTAGTATGAAGAGAAGAAGAGAGAGAAAGAGAATGGTAGAAACATGAATCAATATTGGTAGATTAAATAACGAGAATTTTTGCTCCAGAAATTGGCGTATTTTAATTTGAAACCACACGTAAGGCATGGGTTTTGGTAATATCACACTTTACCACTCGTTCGTACCCCCACACAACCTAGCTGTTGTTGGGGTCGTCAAGAAACAAATCACAATCCTAAAACTAGATTTTAATGAATAATGATGCTATGTATATATATATATATATATATATATATATATATATATATATATATATTTTTTTTTAATAACATCGAAACTAATAATTGATACTTGATACCAAATACTTGATACCAAATCATTGTTCCCCAATTAAGGCTATGGATGAAAGATGGCTATTCATTTCCCTTATTTTTAGAGAAAACCAGAAATCATCTTAATTTCAGAAATAATAATCATTTTTGGTCCTTCAGATACCATAATCAAGTAATGTCTACGTCATGACTCAGTAAAGACGAATAAAAGACTGGAGTACGAATAAATGAATTACATTTTCTGAAATTGAGACGATGATTTCTAGTTATCTCTCAAATTAGGCAGATAATTATCGCCATCATCCATTACAATCTGGTCCCAGGGTTGTGATGTCCTTTAAGGCTAGAGAAAGTATTTTCGATGCCCGATCAGAACTAAAAGTGGAAATCCTTGGCGAGTCAGGAAACTTGGTGCAGTACGTGAATCAAGTCACGTGCGACCAAGTAGTTCCAGCAACAAGTAAAGATCCGCCATCGAGAGGCTGTTACGCCTCCTCAGGGGTGAACTTTCAGACCAACCCTCTTTTAGTGACGTCACTCTAGCAGCTAATCTTGTTTAACCTTACGATCAAACTAATAACTCAATTACCAAGGCGTGATTCATGGATTCAGGCTGGACCGCCCGTCTCTTCTTATCTTGTAGTATTGGCAATCGGGTGTCTCGCGCACACACTTTTTTAAACCGGGAGATTCTGATCATTTTGGAGATAGTTTTGGAGTGGAGATTTTGAAGATATTGCAGACTGCTAAATATAGGTGTGTAAGCTTTCACGCCGTGAACTCTCACGACCGTATCTTATGAAACATCGATTTGAATGTCATTTCAATTTGTTGTCGAATAAATAAGCTAGGTTTACCTAGTGATGTAAATTTTCATGAAACTTTTTTTCGTTGAAAATTTTTAAATTTATTTTCAAGTCGATTGTTTTTGGTTCGTGTGTTGTTACAGAAGAAGTTGGCGTTTGAATTCACTCTTTGCAATGATTTGCTGAACCACCACATGCATTTGCAGTTTGCATGTAGATACACAATTGTCAAGGATAGGGAAAATCAATTAAATGTAGGTTGGGCCAGTACTCATTTGTAATGTCCCATTTGAAAAGTAAATAAGGAAAGATGCTGGAAATTTTCACTGAAAATTCCAATCACTTACATTTACATTGAATTTTAAATGATTTTGCATTGAAAATTTTCAATCAATTGAATGAAACCCAACGATTTTTTAGAGAAAATCTTTGAAAAGAAATCATTAAAATGAATTCAGTGAATTCATTGTAGGCCTATTCCATTGGATTCGTAGAACATTTTCAATGAATTGAACATTTATTGAAAATTTTCATTGAAAATTTTCAATGAGTTGAAAAATTTTCTGAAAATTTTCAACGTTCCATTACTAAGGTTTACCCTATTACCGAAATTTGATTAAATGCACTGTCTGGTCTGAACTTGGCGCTGATTGGCTAAGAGATCGATTGAGCTCTTGAGAAATGGTGAGATGAATCGTGTGATTAGTTTAACGTGTGATTTATGGTTTTATAATGTTGGTACGCGATCACGAGTAACGAAATATTGAGCCTTGATTTATTGGTATGGGTTTTATATCTTTACGAATCGCTATTTATTTTATCTCTTTTATTTGTAGTGTTTGCATAATTGTGTAGATTTTTTCATCGATCAGCTTTCATGCATGGTAATTCTGGTTTTAGAATGTCTGTCTTGGATGTATAATTGTGTAGAAGTAAACTGCTATCACTTGGGACTGTGATCACCTCCATCTTGCAATCAAGTGTGTTTGTAACTAGGAAAACGCAGCAATTGTGTTGTTGGATGAGCGATATAGGCATAGGTATATTCATATGAAATGTATGAATAGCTATATGCATCTTGAGTTCAAAACAATAATGTCACCGCCTTCCTGTTTTATTCATCACTAATTTTAATTATCCTAAATTAATTGGTGACACCTGTTGCTTATATTCGTAATGGGTTTCATAGCTTTGATGTATGTAAGAAACTACATTATAATTTGTTCTCATCAAAACGACTAAACCAATTCTCAGTGAAAATCTGAATTCATTGAAGGTAATATTTTTTCCAAATTTTCTCCTCTGGCTATTATCATTTTTTTTTTGTTTGGAAAACTTCGAAATGTGTTTTCTCTGAAATGGTGCAACCGATTGCGCCTCAACACCATACAGTACCGAATCAAATAACCACACTTGTGTGAGCCAACTTTCAACTGAATCTGTACTCGTTGAGCTCGTGGAGGTGTGGAGTACGAACGGAAAACAATTTTTTCCAGTATGGTGAAATTGAGTCTTTGCTCTTAGCTCATCCAATAATTAAAATGATATTATATTTATATTATGTTTAGTGAGCCTTGAGGTCCAAGACTTCTAAGAATCTAAGAGTTGAAGATTATACAATAACATGGATAACCATATGGGTGGCAACAACCATTTAACTATATGCTAGTTAGGGCTATTCCCAAATGGTGGTATTGATGGACCTTGGGCGGTTGATTCAGTTAAAAGTTGGCATACCATGAGATGAGCATATCGTGAGTGTATACACACTCACATGTAAAACGAATTTTTAAAATGACATTAAAGGTTATTCTACACAAATGTCGTCATTTGATTCAATACTGTATAGTTTTAAGGTGCAATCGGTTGCACCATTTCAGAGAAAACACATTTTGAAGTTTTTCCCCCCATTAAACGTAAGAATAACCCCTGCAGAGGAGAAATTTCGGAAACAATATTCCCTTTGAATGGATTCGAATTCTCACTGAATTTATTATTTTAATAATGATACACATTATTCCGAAATATCATATAAATCGGAACAGCCGTTTTGGTGAAAAGATTTTTTTTTTAATAACATCGAAACTTGATACAAAATCATTGTTCTCCTATTAAGGCTAAGGATGAGAGTAGGATCGTTTGGACGGGACACCACAAGGGCGATCTTACCACTCCATTGTAATATTATTTTAAATTAAATGCAATGAACTTTGACACCAGGTCCACACTGTCTAAATTATAATGTAATTTCTTCACATTAATCCATGAGGCTAGCTATACTTGATTATTTTATCAGTATATATGTTTGTTTTCTGTCGCATACGAGTTATTTGTTTTGAAAGACATGCTTCAAAGTGACATACAATTTGGACATTCCAAAAATACCGAATGTATATAGTAAGGGCGCTAGCCAAGCCGTAAATATTCTAGCGTTTTAAACGTCTGAATGAAAAGAGCGCAAATTTATTTCTCCACTTTTATTTCATAATAATTATAGAACTCATTCATTACGTATGATTACTCTACTGAACACGCGAGTCACGAACCTAATTAAACTCTTTGATACATGCTCTGTTCGACCTTCTCACCTCTGTGTGACTGTGTATATATATATATGTATATATGTATGTATATATATATATATATATATATATATATATATATATATATATATATATATATATATATATATATATATATATGTATGTATATATATGTATATATACATATATATATATATATATATATATATATATATATATATATATATATATATATATATATATATGTATATATATATATATATATATATATATATATATATATATATATATATATATATATATATGTATATATATATATATATATATATATATATATATATATATATGTAATATATGTATGTATATATATGTATATATATTTAAATTCATTTTATTTTCGGATTATTGTTGTGTAAATGACTTTATTTATATAGGCCTATACTAGCGACGTTTCGATAAAGTCAGATAAAGTTAAATGAAGTCAGTTACACAAGAGTAATCCGAAAATAAAATTAATTCAAATATAACCAACACTTGTGAAAGCCTAAATAAATCAATAAATATATATATATATTTATGTATATATATATATATATATATATATATATATATATATATATATATATATATATATATATATATATATATATATATATATATATATATATATATATATCATTGTGAGCCTATATGAGCGCTAGAGAGCTAAACTGTCTTTCAGTCCCGTGTTCGATTCCCGTTATAGTCCTCCATCTTGACTGAGGTACATCGTGGTTTCCCTTAGTCACTAAAGTGAATATTGAATAACTGGATGCCTTGTCAAGCGACTCCTGCCTATTATTCCAAACGGCTAAAATGGGCTGTCCACCAAATGGACGCGCCATACTTGTCTACAATCTACAATGAAGTGTGAAATGAAGTACAAAAAAGTGAGAAATTCGAGAAAGAAAGAAATGTGCGGTGAGGGGAGGGGGAGAGAGGTGGGAGAGAGGGGAGGAAGGAGGGGGAGAAAGGCCCTATTCACGTTCATATTTTCTGAAGTACCCACAAAATGAAGTTGTACGAATTATTACCAACTTTTGAAATGAGGCGTGAAAAATACCCATAAAAAGTTGCATAGAGAACAACTTTCAATAACAATTTTACGATATAGTTAATATTTCCATTACGTTGGTAATAATTGCTCCACTTGAATGACGTTTTTCCCGCCTTCTTGAATATAATTACCCGTATTAATTGCCAACTTGACTCGGCTGTGTTATTAGTACAGTGCTTGGCTTGATTAGTAAACTGCGTTCTAATCTTTACTGCGTTAATTATTAATCAAGTTACGTGAGTATTCAAAGCTGTATGCAATTGTTACTGCATCTATAGTTTCAGTCCCCGTGAAGACTTATCATACATATTCAATTGACTGAACATTAATCAATTTTTATTTGATTTCTTATGTTAATGGTTATTCCATCATTTTTCTTTACTATTGCTTATTATTATTATTAGTTATTCATTTTCATTGAAATGTGTTGATTCCCTATTTTTAGTTTGTTGAATGAGTTACCGGTACCTTTCTATAGTAATTATTTCCATTATTGAAATAAGATCTTGTGAACGATGCTATATTTCAGTCATCAGCCTTCCTTGTGCAAAAATGACGATATGGCAGGTAATATCTTGATATATATTTTATATATATATATATATATATATATATGCACACACACATCGAAACTTGGTACAAAATGATTGTTTCAAGGGTGGGTGAACGACAGGATCGTTCAGACAGGGCACCACAAGGGCGATCTCACCACCATTAATATATCCAAATATAGTAACACATATAAACTAATTTAATCACATGATGATGAAGATTTACGACCCCATTAACAGCTAGGTCCTATGGGGGATTTACATCCGTATAAATATGCATCTGTGCTCTCCCTTACAGCATATCAATCTAATCAAATGATGAACAGTATTTCTCAGAATTGGTCTATTATATTTTCATCTACCTCAAATTGGGCTCAGCTTGCCATAATCTGATATTGCCCGGTAAAAGAGTTCAATAAACGCCCTCATCTTCAACTCCGTTACACCATGATACCGTATAGAGGCCTAATCAATCAATATCCTTGATCCCAAATATAGTCAACAACTTTAGAAGAATGTGAAAAATAAAATACCGGCAAAAAGTAATTTCCTCTAATTCTCTGATATAGACGCTGCCTTTGACTGTGGTTAGTCCAGAACTGTCATTATAAAATGAAGTTTCACCGAGAGTCTCGATTATATCTTAAATCGAAACGAACGGTAGTTCCGAACCGGCGTTTCGTGTTGGAGATGTGTGATCATGTAATATTGTGGTAGAATGGAATTATACATGAAAAAAATGCGAGTATATATATATATATATATATATATATATATATATATATATATATATATATATATATATATATATATAATAAAATAAAAATGAACGTGTTTTTGAATATATTTATTTGAATACAGGATGTTATCTCGCTAAATAAAAGTATCGGACCGGTTGTTTCGTATCTTGATTTGAGACCTTTGCCACACACAAAGTGGACCTAGAAAGGTCTAATCTGGATTCTAGTTGATGATGTCATAATGGACCAATATCCGTTCGAGGTTCAGAATTCCGTTGCTTTGAAAAATGTTCGAATTAACGTTTTGAATAATACGAAATCGATATTTGTCTCGTATAGGAAGAATGGGTTTGTCTCGTAAAGGTTATTACTTAACAATATAATGGAAACGATTTCCGGAAACTGGAATTCTTAGGTGCATTTCTCAAACACTCATCGCACCAAACCCTAGCAAATAATTCATTCTTTGGAATTCATTGGAAATTTATGGAGATTCATTATTGGACGAGCTTTAGCGAGGATTCAATTTGACATACAGAAAAAAATTGGTGTTCGTTTTTATGTTTTATTATTATTATTATTTTTTTTTTTTATGATTTTTTGTCGGTTCTCCACAGGTCAAACGGCGACATCTATCAACCTCAAACTTTTTTTCAATATGGTTCCTCATCCAACTTAGATCTGTATAGTTTTGTGGCATTATCGGGGGGTAGCTTTTTTTTTATGAATTTAAGAAATTTCAAAAATTCCCATTAGAATAACATGGCGGTAAAAAAGAGAAAATATTTTTATTTTCCAGAAAAATTAAATTTCGCGTGAAGTTGAATTACACTTTGGTACACACTTCTAAAAATTTTCAGCTTGATCGGGTCAGCCATTTTGAAGAAAAAACATAAAATGTGCTAAATTGGTACCACTCGAAGCAGTTTTTACCCATTTTTACCAATACTATTACTATTCGCTCGTCTAACAACGCATATATGGCGTTTTCCTAGAATATTCAAATACATGAATAAAATATCATGAATAATAATAGAAATGAATGTAGGCATATAATTTCAAAATTAAATCATAATGAATATTTAAAAATAAATAATTAACTCATTTTCTGGGATTTCTACGATATTTGTATTGATCTTTGTCATCATTTCCCAGTTTTGCATGTCATTTATCAGATGTATTAATTGAAATTCAGCTCTTCTATTTTAGTTAACATTTCTCACCCCGTTTTATCTCTTTCATTCAGATTATTTTTTTACCCTGAAATCTCATTTGTTCTTGTTATATCTGTATCATTGCTCTCAATTTTTATTTCAATATGTAAGCCGCCCCCGTGGCTCAATCTAACTGCTAACTGCGTTAGAAACTCAAGTGAGTCCGGCATGGGTTTTTGTAATCGTCCTTTCACCTATCATCACTTCATCATTTCATTATCACCCGCTCATTCATGTTCCCGCATTACCTAGATGTTGGTGGGGTCGTTTTTTTTTTTATTGGAAGTTTAGCACGTTGAATGAAATAAACAAATTCTCAGCCCCACGAAGCCACAAGCGTGGCTTGTCTGTAGGGCTATGATACTTATAATTACAAATAATAAAAAAATTACACGTTTTTGGATATAATAATAAAGTAGTGCGCAAAGCACATTAGAATAACCTGTTTTTCTTTACAAGCAGACATAATTCAAACAAAACAATGAATATAAACATATAAATATAAACAATATATTGAAGCAACATTAAAATAGAAATGCATTAAATATGTACTCGGGTCTATAGGCCTATTTGATTTTGACTTTTATTACATTATTTTTTTTCGTCTCTTAATTTGCTCTTAGTTCCTTGTTTCCCTCTTTCTTCGAACAATACAACGTCTTGCCATCTCAGATATTAATATATTTCTAATGATTTCAATATACAGTCTACATTTGATTTGAATAATCAATATATTAATTAATTCCCTCTCTTAATTTGTTTTTATTTCTTTGTTTCCCTCTTTCTTCGAACAATTAACAGCTTAGCTATCGACGTATTTTGTTAGCTCGCGACCAAAACAAGGCTAATCTCCTAATCTCCATGCTTATTACCGTGTATCAGTAGAACAGAGATTTACGGAGGTCGTTCATATCTCTGTCGGTTGCACACTTATTGTCATCATGACAAAACCCGAACATTTCGACTGATTAAGCGCCCTGAATTATAATATAGTCAAGGTTGAAATTATTCACCGAGTTTTGTCATTTTTTTTCTACACCTTTGATTGTTGTTTTTTGTTTTTTTCAGTTGGTCTTGAGATTGTTTCGGTTCGTAGCTCATACCCGCCGGCGGGTACGATAATAACAATGATTTACGCACTAAAGGCTACGTGCGCTACCTCAAGCTGTTCGCACGATCGTTTATATAAAGACAGGCGTGTTGATGTTGTATTGGATCACGTCGACGCAATGTTATGGCAGGTTGAATTGAGGAAATAATTCGCTTGTGAAATTCGAATCGAATAGAATTCCGGTTCGGATGGAATTGTTTTGAAATTGATGATTTTTTGAAATTGGTTTATTTGATTTTGATTTTATGAGCGAAATGTCATGCTATTTTATTTTTTGTCTCAGAAAACTCATAGGCCTACCTCATTCAATTTTTTTTTCTACCCAATTTGATTGAAATCGTTTCGGAATTGATAATTTCTTGAAGTGAGTTAATTTTATTTTGTTCTTGTAATCGAGATTTTTGGTAATTTTATGTTAATCAATTATTATTGGTGTCAAATATACTTATCAGTCAAATATAATATTAGAAATCGCTGTATATTATCATTTTCTCGATTTTATTTTCGTGCCAGAGTCAAAAATGGATCGACTTTGGGGACCCATTCTTATTGATCGTAATTAGAGTTACGTGCAATTCGTCTCCCACTTTCTTATCTCTGTCTTCCGATTGGTTGTAACACAGACGTATGAATAGCACGAACGTGTTGATTAACGTGGTGTTCAATGGAGCGTCGAGGCGTTACGCTATTCGTACGACCTGGCGATAAAAACTTCTTGACCGACCTTCGCTTCGCTTGATTCACGCTCGCTCGAGACGGTAGCGCGATAATGGTAGGAGATACGAGAGACTGCCGATCGGAGCCTTAGTGTATAGTTATAGCAGTGCGTCTGGCATTCAGATTGAATAATTCCGAGCCATTCAGAATTGAATTGATATTATCAAATTACATAATTTATTAATTTAATTGAACTCATTGAAGCAGAAATACTGACATTTATGTAATTCAGGTAATAATAATGAATTAATGTGATGAAATATGAATCATAAAACTTATATTGTACTTGACCGATTTCTGAATTAAAACTGAAACGAGTGGTCGAGTGGTTAGTAAACTGAACCGTCATTCAGGAAACCGTGGTTCGATTCCTTTCATGGTCTACCATCCTGACGGGGGTTTTCGTGGTTTTCCTCTGTTGTTCATGTTTATACTGGGATGGTTTCTTAGAACAGGCAACGACCGACTCCTTTTCAATATCCCGAAACATCTAATAAAAATAACTTTCCACTATACCGTGATATGTGTAGAGGTGCCGGGTCAGGATTTGTCTACACCATAGCATGTGTGGAGGTGCCGAGTTGTGTAAGCTAGTTTCTTGTTCTCGGTCAAATTCCTCGAATAAAAGATTTACATATCTCTCTAAAGCTTTTAACTAGCCACCAAATACTTCTCTGAGTAAATTATTAGACGAGCTTTAGCGAGGATTCAATTTGACATACTGAAAAAAATTGGTGTTCGTTTTCATGTTTTTTTTTTTTTATGTCGGTTCTCCACAGGTCAAACGGCTACATCTATCAACTTCAAACTTTTTTTCAATATGGTTCCTCATCTAACTTAGATCTGTATAGTTTTGTGGCATTATCGGGGGGTAACTTTTTTTCTATGAATTTAAGAAATTTCAAAAATTCCCATCAGAATAACATGGCGGAAAAAAAAGAATATATTTTTATTTTCCAAAAAAATGAAATTTCGCGTGAAGTTGAATTACATTTTGGTACACATTTCTAAAAAACTTCAGCTTGATCGGGTCAGCCATTTTGAAGAAAAAACATAAAATGTGCTAAATTGGTACCACTCGAAGCAGTTTTTACCCATTTTTACCCATACTATTACTATCCGCTCGTCTAACAACGCATATATGGCGTTTTCCTAGGTATAATATTTTTATTCAGCTTTGAATTATGTACAAGTGAATAATTTCAACTTTTTTTTTTTCTATAGACCTATAAATACAACAAAACAAGCAGTGAGAATAGTAAACCTCTAATTACATTCACGTGAACAGAATGGCTTGTCAAGAGTTGGACGTACATATGTGAGAAACATTTCAAGGGGTAATTTATTTATCTCCATGTGATGAAAATAATGCAACTTTTTTGCTACGTAATGAAAACAAAAGTACTTTTAATTTTTCACACATCATTCTTCCGCGCGATCTTATAATTAAATTTAAAAAAAAAAGAGTAAGTTTCCTTTTCATTTATATACCGTCATTTGAATAAATAAATAGTAATTAACTCCGTTGTTAATTGTTTACTAACACAAGTTAACGAAAGTTACGAGTGCTTGTACCACACTCACATCACTAAACAAGTGTACTTTCTAAATATCTGATTATAATTAAACGAAAAGTAAACAACGCTTTTCAGATCTTTTTCTATCGAATCGTAACAATCAAACACTTTACAGAAGTAAATGTGTAACTTATTTGATGTCAAATTGTTCATTTAGACAACAATTGAGATCGGTAGGAAAAAAAAGTATACTGGTAATGATACATTTCACTAAATACATTCGTATATTATTACTATGTACTTTTCACTAATTACTTTCATTCAAATATAGAATTGTCCCGAATGGAGAATAGTTTTTTCCTGTGAATAGTTTTTTTAGTTCATTGTTGTCAATTGGAATTGAGATGTAATATCTATTACGACAAACGACAACGCATTGTTACTGTCACCGCCCTCTCACTTCTCTTATTTCTCTCACTTCATTCGAACGAGACGGAGTGAGTTAAGAAGGCAGTGGTTTTGTAAATCACTGATACCAATACCAACTTGAGAAATAATTGAAACGTGATATATCTTGAATGCTTTCTATTAATATAGATCATCATTAGTATTTTACAATTTGATATATAAGTTTTGCTTTTATTTATTGGCTATGATTGTGGCTTTTATTGTGTGTTCATCATTCAATTTTTTCCCCGAATCGTTTTTTTTGTTTTGTTTAATCTACAAGTTATTAGAAGGAACTCTTTCACGAATTTGTATTGTTTATCAAGTTGGTTATGTTGACAGACAGCCTGTCAGGGATTTGAATTAAGAACAGTGAATGAGCCATTCGAAAATCATGAATTTGTGGATTTACACGATAGACAGGTGTATCACTTTTCACGCTATATATACACGTCCAAAATATTTTCATCACTGTGAGATTTTAGAAAAAATTCTGGATGATTTGTTGGACTAGAATGCACATTTGACAGCTTGTTTCTCTCTATCTCTTTCTCTCTCTTCAAATAGTGTACTGATACATTGACAACCTTTGATATACAGGTTAGTAAGTCACGAAAAAAGTGTTCACAATTATTATTATTTATTCTTAATTAGTTCTTGACAGTTCTTGATTAAATTGGATTTTATTTGAATTAGAATTTGGATACTGAGACGTGTGGTCGAGTCGCTAGCACACTGAAGCGGAACATCAGACCGGGGATCGATTCCCGCCATGGTCAACCATCCTGACTGAGGGTTTTCGTGGTTTCCCTCTCTCGTTCGGGTCAACTCAATACTGTGATGGTTTCTTAAAAACAAGCCACGACTGACTCCTTCCTACTTCCAAAGACATCTAACTGTTCATTCAATCATTCCTTCATCTCATTCACTGACGCCAATATAACTTGGCCATCAGTGCAGTGCCTTGTTGAACCCAATATAAATAAATGAGTAGAAATGACACTATCAAAAACATCAAGGTGTTGCCTGAAACCTGATTGTCTATAATATATTTTATTTATATTCATTAAATTATCAAATTTGAATGTATTACTCTTTTTGTGTGAGGTTCTTCTGTTCCCATTTCAACTAATATATTCTTACGATCAAATTATTTCATAGTGAATGCTCTATTTATTTCAAGCCCGTGTACATAATGACGCATGATCATGCTTAAATATCGAACAATTAAAACTTATTCTGATTAGTAGTGTATAGAATCGCAAATCAGCCAACGTCTGAAAGCTGAATGCAAACATTTCCACTTGATCATGATTGATTAATTCTATTTACCTCCGTGCATTTGTCTGTTTGTTACGTCAGTGAGTTGGTATGAAGTAGGCTATCCGCCGGTGTTGTGGTAAGACTGGTCTGGCTGGACTGGCGACACGATTACGAACAGCTGATCGAGTGGAAAAAGTTTGGTTCCGTTTGGCGTGCGGTTGGTAGCACTGGGTGACCAACAAAGTGTACGCGATACGCTGAAGAATTTTATTAAAGACAAATGGGAAGAAGTAGAACCCAATATATCACGTGATCCATGATTAGCCAATGGGTTTCTTGCAATTCTAAACAAACAAACAAATTTCCGTTACCATAGCAAGTCATAGCGAGCACACACAATTCCATTTCGAAGCCCGGAAGTAGATTTTAGATTGATATTAGTTCAGATTCTATTACTTCAAGATGTTTATCTAGTTGGGTTATTAGTTTGGGCTAGGTTAGATTGTTAAGGCCCGGTATTACGAATAATAAATTGGTTGATTAAGCGATAATTCGTGGATTAGCTTGTTATTACCCTTGGTTACCAATGTTATTTTTGTACTGCAATTGATTGATTAGCTTAATTAACACATTTTTATTATTGGTAATATGGGCACTTAGAGCCAGATTTACGTTAGTCAAGTATACTAATCCGCTACATATTGGTTGAATGTACGAAAATAACATACGATACCAAGGGTGACAACAAGTTTATCCGCTAACTATCAATTCGTAAAATTGGGCCCAAGTTACATAGATTGGGTCGATTTAGGTACGTTCAGCCTGCGCGCAACAACAACAACAACAACAACAACAACGTCCGCAAGTGGTGACATGGACCGATGGTGCGATGAATAGCGGCTGCCATTTTATTTATTTATAAATGTGTATTGTAAGGACGCTTTGTAATGATGACCGAGATCTATTGGCGTCGGTTACTAATGAATGAGATGACGGGAAGGTGAGAAGAAACCTTGAAACATTAACAGATTAACTATATTTTATACATACTCTTCTTTTTGGTAGAAAATAAGATGAAGAAAGAAAATTGAAGGAAGGGTTTATCGAAAGAAGAATGCATTTTTTCAACGCGACTTTTGAATGGTCTTCATTTCTTAACTTGTAAATATAATTTTTTCAATGTTTTGAATGAACTATACTATAGGCCTATCTGAATCCTAAACTGTCATCATTTGCTTTTATAGGGAAACAATGGCTTTGTGTCAAGTTTTTGATATTGATGAAAAATTAAAAAAAAAAAAAGTTTTTGTGCTTTTAAAAAGAAAATTACCATAACACTGTTTCCAAGACACCATTACAATTCTAAAATGTTATTTCATTCGCATTTTCATCTTCAACAGTGTGCTTTATTTATCAGTTTGCCTAACCTATTGCTACTCGCGTCCGGCGATCCACCAACTCGACAGCCTGTCTCGTTCTCAATCCAGCTGCGATCAATTGAGCACATCGCATAGCGTTTTCATTTCATCTCCTAATTAAACGTCTTGTTTTAATACCTATTAAACTATCAGCTCGTTGTAATAGCCTCTGGCCTGGTCGTCATTCGATAACGGTTTCTCACGACCTTCGAATCTCACCGCCTTCCCTTGTTTCGCTATTCGAACACACCGCCCACTATTCGCGGCGCGTGAAACTATTTCTTCGAATACACTCAAATTGTACTGTCAATCACGGTCGCAATTGTGGACGCAAGATATGATAATATCATATAATAATATATACAAATAATTAATTTTGAATTGGGGTTAGAATACAAGAATTCAAAATTATCTCGTTTATACTCTTATCGTTCAATTGCCATATACTTATATATACTTTAGTTAAGACTAGGACTAGAATTTGAAGTACTGACAACACTTGGAAAAGGCATTTAAAAATATCCAATTATGTTCTTTGAATAGAAAAATATGCATGAACAATAGAATTTATTAGTTTATACTATGATTCAACGATTGTTCTTGTAGGCCCTATCGGTTGTAGTATTTCAGCTTTACCTATAAATATATATTTATATGTATGAAATATGAAACCAAGAGGTCCTGGGTTCAAGTGACCAAGTCCCAGAGTGGGCACATTTTCGTGATTTGACAATGTGCGTATATATATATATATATATATATATATATATATATATATATATATATATATATATATATATATATATATATATATATATATATATATATATATATATATATATAAATATATATATATATATATATATATGTGTGTTTGTGTGTGTTATAATTAGGCCCCATAGAGCCTTGACCCACAATTATTGTACGATGTTAACATATTCATGAAAGTTTATATTGTACTACGCAAGTCAGTTGTCTAAACTTCATGAAAGAAATGATAAATGATAGAATCCCATCAAAGAAGTGATACATTATAATTATTGCTGTGAATTAAAATGACAACAACAACAACAACACAAAAGACAGTTTAAATAAACGAGATCACGAAGAGATGGATTCTTTTGTGAGATCTAATTATATATAATATAATATATCAGATATAATATATACATGGAGTAAGATTCGGTTTTCACATCAGCGAAATACAAAACACAACAATGCGATACATTTGATCTAGTTTTTGAAACGCTGCGAACTCACTTTGGGAATTTTATTAGGTTATCAAATTGCCGGAAGGATATTAATATATGTTCTAATCTCATTATTGAAAATAAGGTGGGTCTATATATAATTAATCAAGAAAATTGTTTAATTAAATTTGGAGATATTTTCCGAGATTCGATTTTGGACAGTGAAATTTGTTTTCGAAGATCGTGGTGATTGGTTGAGATTACAGCTGTGTGAATTGAAAACTATTAATATCGAATAATGAGAGGATAATTGGATTAATTTATACTTCAAATACCGGTGTTGATGAGGATATAGAGATACTTTTTTGTCTCTGTTATCTAGAGCATCGAATAAGGCGACCGCGTAATTTCATGTCTTGAATCTTTTGTATCATAATACGCATGCGTCTAGAGTCTATAGAGACAATAAATCATGACGTAGGCGTTACCGATTCTGTAAAGAAACATGAACAGAATCCTGTTTATGAATCCTGGTCCTGGTCCCCTTAGAATCCTGGTCCTGCAGGACTATTTTTACCGTCGAAATTAATTATATTCAAAAGTCGAAATTTTATACAAAATCATTGTTTCCCTATTAAGGCTAAGGATGGGGCATCACAAGGGCGATTTACCACCCCATTTTATTATTATTTCAAATTAAAAGCAATGAACTTTCACACCAGGTCTACGCTGTCTGTGACCGCACTTCTTCGCCGCAGATGAGTCTTCAGTTGCCGGAAGAAAATTAATAAATGTATCAACATTTCTGAAATTAATATGATAATTTTCAGTTTCTCCGAAATTAGATAAATAAATACTGCCACTCGTTGAATGAATGAATGAATATTGGGGTTTAAAGGCGCGTCGAGACCGAGGTCATTTTGCCAAATACAGTTGGGTCAAATACAGTTTCACGTTTATGATGTTCTTTAACCAGATTTTTCTGTCTGACAAAAAATAATACCATATTATCTTCATCATATCACTCTTTTACAATTGTTTTAAACGTAATTTAAACAATTTTGTGTTGTGTATATATAATTAGCAGTCGAGTTGGGATCAGATTGGATGGACAGACAATAATCCACGGCCTGTTGGGTGAAAGTCCTGTAGAGCATCATGATAAGAACGCAGCGCAGTTTTTCTGACTTCGTGCTGTCACTGATAAAAGACAACAGACTTGCTTTCTCTTATTATTTAAACAATAATTAACAATGTCCGATCCGAGTGAAGATGTGTACCACGCAGTCAAAAGATAGTCTAGATATAAATCAGCTGATTCAGAAGTCCGTGGGAGGCGATTTAGAGAAATATCAGTTTTTTGGTGATAACTTTTGAACGGTATGAGATATCAAAATTCTAATACAATGGGAACAGAGATATTTGTAATACCTTCAATACGGTATAAAATATAATTATATAACTCATGTCACATAATGGTCAAGCGTATACAGCAAAACAAATGTTTTTTCGGGTACACCCAATCTATTTCTGTTGACTCATTTAGGTTTCTAGTTTCCAGTTTTGATATTGTCTATATTTGTATAACGTGCAAATACTTGTAAAAATGAATACATAAATACATATCAAATCGAAGTGGCTATTCGCCCGACCAGAAGTTTTAATTCGGATAAAATTAGTTCAGTTTGATTGTTCTGTTGAAATAGTTTACTTTACGTTACTCTGGATAGGTTATCGGTTGATTGATTCGGTTAGTTTGGGTTGATTGCGGTTAATTGAGGCTGCGCACAACAACAACAACAACAACAACAGCAATGTCCGCATGTTGTGACGTACACGGATGGTCCGGTGATTAGAGGCTGCCATATGACAGAAAACAATGCTCGAGCGCTGTTGAAGAGTGTTCTTCGTGTAACGTTTTGCTGTAACGAGTCCATGGGAGTCGATTTAGCGAAATATAATTTTTTTTTGTGATAACTTTTGAATGGTATGAGATTTCGAAATTCTGATAGAAAGGAAAGAGAGATATTTTCAATACCTTCAAGATGGTGTAAGTAATAACTAATTATCTCATATCGCCTAATTGTCACGCGTATACAGCTGAAATAAATCATTTTCTAACCGTAATATACACACCTGACAATTATGCGATATGAGATAATCAGTTATTACTCACACCATCTTGAAGGTATTGAAAATATCTCTCTATCCTTTCTATCAGAATTTTGATATCTCATACCGTCCAAAAGTTATCACCAACAAACTAAATCGACTCCCATGGACTCTCAATGTAAGGATGTTGGCCGCTAATGAAAGCAAGGCCAGCCCGTGTTCCTGATTGTAGCTGATTTTCCCACGGCTAATGAATCTTCCAGTCGATCTGACGTCCGATAAGAGCACGCTTGACCAACAACCGGTGACCTCTGACCTCGGCCGAGCTACAGGACACACTTTGATTACAGCTGACATATCAACAGACGTGGAGCTGGTTTGTTTTCGTGCGGGAATCGTGTGATGAACGCAACAATGTGTCTGTATTCTCTTGTGATGTAATTCATTGTTGCTATGTGGCCACCATCGCAGTCCTCGGTTCGGTTCCCGTTCACGGTGAAGATTGGTGATCGTTTGTTAGATGTGAAGGGCTACTCTCAAGCGATGGGATTCTTTGTTGGAAGAGACAGCCAACAATTATAATACAAATTACAATAATAGACAACATGCATGAAATATTTTCATCGTGTTACACGGTTCGAAATTCGAAATTCGAAATTCCAATTTCTTCGAATAAAAACATTTAATCGAAATCCCATTTCTTCGAAGTAAAAAACCCAATTAATCGAAATTCCATTTCTTCAAAAACAAAATCATCGAAATTCCATTTCTTCGAACGTTCTTCCCATCGACAGTTCGTTTCTTCGACGGTCCATTTCATCGAAATCCCATTTCTCTGAAAGTTCTTCTCCTTGGACTTATAATAATCTTTCAAAATATAAAAACAATTGTTGACCAAAAAAATGTCATTGGCTTTACTTACATTTCGACTTGTTAGACTATCTCTTTGATTTTGTTGTTGAAAATGATCATGAATCTTTGAGCCAGCAATTAACGGGATCATAGCGAATGTTAGTTCATGTTATTATAACAGTTGGCCTTTGTTTTAATCGCTGTCACCACTCAGGAGTTTAACCTGAGACTATAATCTAACTAGCACTGGTTTGAGGGAGGGTTCGTTTGCTGTGAAGCGGTTGGTTGAACAATAGGAATACACAGAGAACATTAAAATTAACCTTATTTTATTTGAATTTAAACCTTAACTTAAAACATAGCCTAATAATAATAACTGATAATAAGAATAACAAAAACACTTACAATTACCTTGGCTACATCGTGGAGGATGCGTGTAGACACTTGTAGAAATAAAATAAAACTTCCTTGGTGAGCTTGAAGAGCACGCTTATTTATAAACTATTCTAAGGGGGGTGGTTAAAGACTACAAATATGAACAAGTGTAAAAGAAGGGTTGTGATTCGCGGGTAGAAGACCCGCGAAATCTTGACTATGCTATTGGCTGTAAGAAGGGAGGACTCTAGGCTGAAGGCGATCAGTGACCTACTTGCAAAGAGGTATGATTTTGACAAAAGGCAAAGCTAAGGGAACATGAAATATGAGAAATGCAGAATAAGAGTGAAACTAACAGATAATTGAATGAATATACATACTATGATAATTATAATTATACAAACAGTTGGTGACTGTTACATTATTTCACCTTGTGTCATGGCAACAATTGTTAGTGAAGTGTTAATTTGCGATCGTTCTGTAACAATGAAGGCACGGCGGCTTGGATGTGAAGAGGTGGTCTCGGTGACCGGATGTGACACTGCCTTCTAACTGTACCTGCAATTAGCGAACACAATTACTGTTGAGAAGGCGCAGGGAATTAATGAAGAACGAATGTCAAGGACTATTAGTAGTACCGCTTTTTATTGCGCACGGATTAAATGTCAAACGTATTTCCTCCTGCGCGATGATGGCGTGCTAAGCGTTTGTTTCAATTATAGTCGGTTACTATTATATTCCACTTGGCGCCGTAACGGTCAAATAAGTACGCTATCTCGTAGTTAGTTGAAAGGCTTATGTTGGTCATTACTTAAAGTCCTAGATAAGTACTATTCTCTAGAGGTGGCATAGCTCCACAATTAATTGAAATCCCGATTCGTAGACTATATTAAGTTCAAACTTGAACTTATATAAGGTAAAATAAGTCGTCAAATCGGAATTTTATGAATTGGGATTTCAATGAATTGGGATACCGATGAGTAGGGATTTTGATGAGTCAGAATTTCATCGAATCGGGATTTCAATGAATTGTGATTTCGAGAATTGTTTTTGATGAATTGGGATTTCGATAAGTCGGGATTTCGATGAATTAAGATTTCGATAAATCGGGAATGCGATGAATCGGGTATTCGATTAATTATATCGATCAATTGAGAGTTCGAATGATTTGAAAGCGGGACGTTGTGCCTTGGACTTGGTTAATCGTCTTTAGGCCTGTCACGATAATTCTGGTGTTTTATCAATTAAGTGTCGTGAAAACTTCTTACTCTTGAAGTTACAAGTTTCTGACAGACTTCTGTTGAGAACAGTCCCGTAACGGGCCTGCAAGAGTAACAATTCACTAGTACTGAAGTATAACAGATTCGATAGCCACGCGGTTCCTGAGATTTAGTTCTCTCAGAATATTCTGATTGTTTTCATGAAATGGACTATACGGACATCGCGAGCGTTAGTGACGTATAGAAGACCGTATGATTCTATTAATAATTACACTATCTAGTCCGAGTGAATAATAATTTCGTAGAATGAGGTTCCGAGCGACCGTCCCCCCTATCCCACACCATTAGCGCGCGGGTAGTTCAAACCTTCATATCTCGTGGTTACAAATGTACTTATATTCACGAGAGATGAAGGTTCCGAGCGACCGTCCCCCTATCCCACACCACTAGCGCACGGGTGGTTCGAGCCTTCATCTCTCGTGGCCACAAGCAAGCCTGGTATACATCTTGGACGGTAAACAATGGAGATAAGTGTAATTGCCTGTTGGGATATCACTCATGTGAAGAAATGTGGGACATTGGTAGGCCTGGCGCTCGAATAACACCTATTAGGGTTTAGTTCTTACAGTGACCTGGAAAATAGACCGTATTCATTTACATATTATTACTACCTGATTATGTGTATTATTACTCATTAACTAGGAAAACGCCATATATGCGTTGTTCGACGAGCGAATAGTAATAATATGGGTAAAAATGGGTAAAAACTGCTTCGAGTGGTACCAATTTAGCACATTTGATGTTTTTTCTTCAAAATGGCTGACCCGATCAAGCTGAAATTTTTTAGAAATGTCTATCAAAATTCAATTCAACTTCACGCTAAATTTCATTTCTTTGGAAAATAAAAATATTCTCTTTTTTCTCCGCTATCTAAAATTCATAAAAAGAAAACTACCCCCCGATAATGCCACAAAACTATACAGATCTAAGTTAGATGAGGAACCATGTTGGAAAAAGTTTCAAGTTTTTAGCTGTAGCCGTTTGACCAGTGGAGAAACGACAAAAAAACATAAAATCAAACAAACCAAAAAAAAACAAAAAACATAAAAACGAACACCAATTTTTTCAGTATGTCAAATTGAACCCTCGCTAAAGCTCGTCTAATTAAATAGCTCGGAAGGCAGTTTTGTTTTGTACGTTGACAAATAAAAAACTCAACATGTCATGCAGATGTAAACATGAAATCACATGATTAAAATCTACAGGTAATACTTATTGAAATACATTGACTGCGTATTCATTTGAAAAATAGTGTGGAAGCCCGTTTTTCTGTACATTACCATTAAAACAAGTTGTACAATGTCGTCCACATGAAAAAACAGAATCACATGATTAAGAATAACTGGTAAAACAGAATTGAGATACATTGACTAGACTTTATAATTCATGGTTTGGTTTGGAATGGTTTGGGGGAGATTGCGGAGGAGGATCTGATATTGAGACAAATTGAAGAAGTGGTAGTGCAGAGGGAAGTTTTATTACAGGGGATTTGATAGTTTTTGTTGGTTGGGTGTATTTTTGATGATTATTATTTGTTTTCTTCATCCGCACTCTGTAAGTGAAATAATAAATGAATCAATAAATCAAATAGCTTAATTGGAAGCCAATTTTTTTGTATAATATTAACAATGAATAAAATGTAACTTGTCCACCACATAAAAATATAGAATGATAAAATAAACACCTGTTTATTGGAATATGTAGGTTTTATAATATAAACTAACCTACTAAATCATTGTCGACCATTTCTTCCGTTCTTCTGAGTCATTTAATACACTTTTTTCGTAAACAACTACACTTCTTAAACGTCTGATGTTACTGGACAGCTATTTAAAGAAATGAAGTATGAAATTTAAATAATTCAGTCTTCAAGAAAAAGTGTATAGTAAAGTGTATAGAGTAATAGTATAGTGGAAATATTAAAAAGAGTATAATAAATAATTATTAATTTATCAATATATCTATTAAATCTTTATTGGCTACAGGGCAAGCCCTGCGAGTGCGATATAGGCCTAATAAAACCGCAAACATTCCGAACATATTGTTGAACACTGGAAAAAAAAACTCAGAACTAGATAGTAGTACAAAACAACGACAGCTGGCTTGCGCCGTCAATATGATATTTTCCGATGAAATCCTTAGGGCCCATATTACCAATAGTAAAAACGTGTTAATTAAGCTAATTAATCAATTGCAGTACAAAAATAACATTGGTAACCAAGGGTAATAACAAGCTATTCCACTAATTATCGCTTAATCAACTAATTTATTATTCGTAAAACGGGCCCTTAAAATCCTTTATAAAAAATTAAAAATATTAATTCTTTCTTTAGACCGTTTTCCCACCGAGCTGACTACAAACACTACGAAAACTATGTTTATAATTGCACATCGGAGTGATGAAATGTTTCCATGTAGGCCTACATATCTCTCCTGTTCTTTTACTATGTAATAAATATGTAAACTTTGAACTTTGATGCATTAAGGTTACTGAATAAAATAATTTTAGTATCGCTATTGCAATTTCCAAGCGCTGTTGTTCATACTAAATCTCATTAAACGTACATTACTGTATGTTTTATTTTTAATTAGGCTTATTGAGTAGGTATGAAGTTTTTGTTATTTTCTTTCGTGGTTTTACTTCACTATACGAACAATATGAAATAAATCTTATTAATGGGATATTTCTATCAAGCTTTATACATTCATCCTTGGTCGTTTAATGTATACTATTTACAGTGAAAAATGTACATTTCAATTAATTACTTCTATTGGTATGATAAGATCACCCTTGTGGTTGTACGTCCGAACGATCCTACATTCTCATCCTTAGCGTTAATTGGGCAACAATGACTTTGTGTCAAGTTTCAAATGTTAATAACTGGGAAAACGCCACATATGCGTTGTTAGACGAGCGAATAGTAATAGTATGGGTAAAAAACTGCTTCGAGTGGTACCAATTTAGCAATTTTTTTTTTCTTCAAAATGACTGACCCGATCAAGACGAAAATTTTTAGAAATGTGTATCACAATGTAATTCAACTTCACGCGAAATTTCATTTGTTTTGAAAATAAAAATATTTTCTTTTTTTCCGCCATGTTATTCTAATGGGTATTTTTGAAATTTCTAAAATTCCTAAAAAAAAAGTTACCTCCCGATGATGCCACAAAACTATACAGATCTAAGGTAGATGAGGAACCATATTGAAAAAAAGTTTGAAGTTGATATCTAGCCGTTTGACCTGCGGAGAACCGACAAAAAAACATGGAAAAAAAAAGAAAAAACGAACACCAATTTTTTTCAGTATGTCAAATTGAATCCTCGCTAAAGCTCGTCTAAAAATAGTGACGAAAAACAATCTATTTGAAGTGTGAAGTGTCCAAAGTACTTTGACATGATTATTGATGTATATCAAACTACATGTACTTGTACACTACATTCAACTATACCGGTACAGTTTATTAAACTACACTTCAGCTACATGCATTAATAATTAGAATGAGGAGAAAAGAGAAGTACACGAAAAATGATTTTAATCATTTTGTTTTGTGGGGATGACAGCTTAATACAATTTCAACTCGGAAAAATTTACGTTCACAATGATATTAAAAATAAATGTAAACATCTATCAAAACAAATTACACCAACCTTCCCACAAATAGAGCTTTCCACATGTCTAAAAACAGCTCAATTCGCAATGACTTTTCTCGTTAGTATGTTGGCATTGATAAATGGTAATTACTCCGTCTTTAAACCATTATAACATGACGCAGCATTCTCGTCAAATATTATTCCATTTCCAACACATATTAAAAACATTTCACATGCTGCTTTTAAGTCCCGTCGACTTCTTATCCCGCCTTGAGAGAGCTTAAAGTGCATTGTTAGTCAATCTTATTATACATCTGAATCTTGTTCATTCATTCAGTCCATTCAATTCACGTCGAAAGAGAACAAAAAAAAAGTTTTACTTTCATTTTCGCTAAACAGTTGGCGACAGTGACATTGACTGTGAAAACATCGCGACTATTGTTCGATTCTTTGATTTGTGAAAACCACTGCCTTCTTGAATCGTTTCGTTGAGAAAACACTTTCTGTTTGCCATTGTTGTGTAAAGGAAGCCGTGCGATTTGAATTAAAAATCGAACGTGTACGCTGCTTACCTCACGGCTCATGTAAGAGGCATGTTATTTTATATTTTATTGGTGGCCTTTCGCCGATCAATTAATCGACCGATCGATCGATCTCTATTATCTATTATCTAAATAGACTTCCCTACATGAAATCGAAAGCTGTGTGTTGACTTTGTAATTGAATTTGTTGACAAATTCGAAATTGCCGTTGATTATTGTTGTTTTTGAAGCAATGCCGAGTCACGTATATATATATATATATATATATACGTGGCACGTTGTTTTATTTGTGGCCTTTCGCCTTTCAATTAATCGATCGATTGGTCGATCTCTATTGTCTAAATTTACTTCCCGATTTGAAATGGAAAGTTTCTTGTTCACTTGATCGACGAATTTGTTGACGAAATGACGAATTCACTGTTTTAACAAATGGACAAAATGAGCAAATGAAGGAATTGACGATGATTGGTGATGTATTTGAAGTCACGTCAAGCCTTTCCGCGTATTGAACACCGATCCGTTGGAACTTGAACGTATATATATATATATATATATATATATATATATATATATATATATATATATATATATATATATATAGGCCGATATATATATATTTTTTTAATGCTGCTTAACGACCCCACTAACAGCTAGGTTATACGGGGGTACGAATGAGCGGGTGATAATGAAACGAGGAAGTGATGATAGGTGAAAGGACGTTTACAAAAAAACATGCCTTCTGCGGGACTCGAACCCACGCCCAACGGTGACCTCAGTTTCTACCGCTTGCATCGCTATTATAAATGTTTCGTCATCCTGGAACGTCCCATCCCATCCCATCCTGGAACGTCCCATCCGAACGATCCTACCTTATCCCACTAATCGAATGTTTGAGAAATTGACATTTTTATATCATACGAAAATTAAAACCTGACGTCTCCAATGACCGTTCTTCTTTATCGAAAATAACCGAATTATTTGTTAATAATAGTTTATACTACACGTCGTACAACAGCTGAAAAAAGGCGAGCAATTCGTCCAATTAATTATTTTCCTCTTTTCCCATATTAGAATTTCCATTCAATTACACTCCTATTATTTCATTGTAATAAAACTCTCAGCTCAAATTACCCCTTTCATTAGCACTGGTATTTATCTTCAAAATCATTCAACCGATTTGTCTGTTTTTAACTCCCATTGAATCAAATGTTTTCTTTACGCTGCTGGACATGGCATGTAGATGAGGTCGCCGACCGGGTGTCTCTCGTATGCATCAGCACGACCGCTCGGACGTCTCGATCTGGCAGTATATAGATGGTCGTCGCCGAAGGAGTTAACGCATCGCTGTGTGATCCAGAGCGGAACGGCGTTTAGGAATTAATCGAGCTGTGATTGGACCACAAAGACGACCGAATAAACACATACGTACACAACTTGGAATATTTTAAAATTGTCATCGATAAAAAAAATGTACATTTTTGTACCCGTACGCGTGGATATAGGTATTATCCGAAAAACGTCCACTCGAAACTCGTTATCGTTTATACTTGTATAATAGTAGAAATATCGTTCGTAACCTTCATTGCTGTTTCCATATTTCATGAAGGATAGAAACTCGCGAATGTTACTGTTATTATATACAGGAGACAACCAATCGATACCGCTAAATAATCACATAATAAAATAGATTATAAGAAAGTAGTACGCGGTTTTTATTTTGATCCAGATTTTTGAGTTATTATAATTCGTACGTGAAACGATTGCGTCAATTTGTCAATCAAGTTTTTTTCTTTATGCGCATGCGTTGTATATTTGTCTTTGATAATAACAATAATATATGGGACTCTCCTCTAGGGTATGTAATTATAATTTATCATATCGAAGTTGATTGATGTATCGATTGTTATAATCGAGACATGCGATATAATATCGATTAATCAAAACCATTGGGGTCAGAGTTATGAGTTGTGTTATATTGTAACCTCGATCTTTCGGATGTCCGGTCTTGATTCGGCTAGACGATGAAATGATTTTTTTGTTGGGGGGGGGGGGGGGGGGGGGGCAGGGGCAAAGGTCATATAATAATGAATTGGGGAAATTTGTTACTAGAAATCAGTTTGCCATAAGACACTCGGACAACAGGGTTTACTAATTGGACCAAATGTATGCAGACAAGTCTTAAACTTGTTTAAAGGAATCACGTTTTAAATAATTCCTTTTCATTTATCAGTAATTGTTGGACCAATCTTTGAATATAGGCTTGGGACCATATGTACAACATAGATTTCTCAATATGACATAATTTTTTAATCGTGAAAAAAGAATAGTTCACTAAATTATTCCCACATGAGGCTTAGCTGTGCGTTTATTCATTGAAATATGCAATGGTCTACATTATATGAAACATACAAGTACATTTGAACAAAGATATAAAAATAATAAAAATATATCTTTACATAATAATGGATAATATCATGAATACCAATATATTTTTTCTTCTTTGATATAACTTTAGAATGAAAAACTGTTATGTACATTCTTTATTCTTCATTCTTTATTCTTCATTCTTTATTCTTCATTCTTTACTAACTAGGAAAACGCCATATATGCGTTGTTAGACGAGCGAATAGTAATAGTATGGGTAAAAATGGGTAAAAACTGCTCCGAGTGGTACCAATTTAGCACATTTTGTTTTTTTATCCAAATTGGCTGACCCGATCAAGCTGAAAATTTTTAGAAATGTGTATCGAAATGTAATTCAACTTCACGCTAAATTTCATTTTTTTGGAAAATAAAAATATTTTCTTTTTTTTCCGCCATGTTATTCTAAAGGGTATTTTTGAAATTTCTAAAATTCATAAAGAAAAAGTAACTGCTCGATAACGCCACAAAACTATACAGATCTAGATGAGGGACCATATTGAAAAAAGTTTGAAGTTGATAGCTGTAGCCGTTTGACCTGTTGAGAACCGATGAACGAACACAATTTTTTTTCAGTATGTCAAATTGAATCCTCGCTATAGCTCGTCTAATAAATGATAATACAGACCCACAGTTATAACTGAAGATAATGGAGACTAAATCGAAACATTCTGAATCATTTTAATTCGGAAAGTTTTTCGGATAGTCGATAAATTAAATACTGGTTATTTTCACTTTTCAAATATGAAATGCTTTAGTTCAAAGTTCATTAACGGTAAATTAATTTCAGAAAAATAATTAAAATTTACAAAAAATTATGTTTCGTTTCTATGCTCAGGTTTAATTGCTTATGAACCAGAAATACTTGAATATACAGTGAAGTTTAAAAACAGGATTTATGAATGAACTTTGACATACCGGTATTGAATTAAAACAAGTTATTAACTGAAAAAATACAAGAACCAACAATCTAACTACATCCGGTTTCTTCATAGTGTAGACTTCAGACAAGCAAATTAAATTCATCACTCATTCACTTATCTGTTCATTTGACTGTTCAGAAAGATTCAATATTCAATTATTCCACAAATATCTAGTGGTAACAATAATAAGTTGTACACTAATGATGATAATATCTGCGACTCATCCAAATATGGCGGTTTCCAGCCCCTTTGGTTGACTATCCCACCAACAGCTAGCTTACTTGGGGTCCTGCATATTGAGAACCAACGATTGCTTGACGATCCCACCAACAGCTAGCTTACTTGGGGTCCTGCATGTTGAGAACCAACGATTGCTTGACGATCCCACCAACAGCTAGCTTACTTGGGGTCCTGCATGTTGAGAACCAACGATTGCTTGACGATCCCACCAACAGCTAGCTTACTTGGGGTCCTGCATATTGAGAACCAACGATTGCTTGACGATCCCACCAACAGCTAGCTTACTTGGGGTCCTGCATGTTGAGAACCAACGACTGCTTGACGATCCCACCAACAGCTAGCTTACTTGGGGTCCTGCATGTTGAGAACCAACGACTGCTTGACGATCCCACCAACAGCTAGGTTAGTTAGGGTCATCAGGCTAAGAACCATTGTACTATCGAAAAATTTCCGTCTTACAAAAAGATTCGTGATACATCTAAGAACAAAACGGTTTCCTGTTGTGTAGATTTTCTTGTTCGATTGTCGCAATGTGTTCATTACGGTGTGTAGGTAATTGTGCGTCTTAATTAGCCACACTGGAACGATTGCGAAACCGTGGAGAAGCACAAAGCGATCGGGAGCTGTGTTTTGGAATCGAGCATTGTGCGGTCAGGCCGTATCCATGTCAGGTGGTCACGACGCTATCCAGCCGGGTCATGCCGGGTCATGCCGGGTCATGCCGGGTCCAACGGGAGCCAACGGTGGTCATGTCACAGACGTGACAACAGACCGAGACGTGGACTGTGTTATATTCTCAAGTGCATGTGAATTGGTGTAGCGAAGTTTTTTAGTGATAACTTTTGAGCGGTGTGAGTTAATTCTCTTCCTCTTTATCTTTCTCCCTATCTCTCTCTCTCTTTCTCTCTCTCTCTCTCTCTCTCTCTCTCTCTCTCTCCCTTACCCGTCTACTTTCTCTCCCTCTCCCTCTCACACTACCTATCTTTTTCTTTCTTCCTATTTCTTCCAGTTCTCTCATTCACTCTCTCTCTCTTTTTACCTTCCTCTTTTCCTCTCTCTTCTTTGTTATGTCTAACATACTTATCTTCTGTCTCTGTCTGTTGCAGGTGAGCGCATCCTATGACACGTGACTGATGACGTAGGACACGTCGGTGACGTAAGTGTTTGTACGTCACACTCAGATCGGTTTGTTTCATCCCACATTTCTCAGAGCAAACAAAAGTCATCCTAATGTCATTCTGGGTATAAAATGTATCAACCCCTTATTAATTAAGAGTCTTCGTCTTCCTAATCGTTCATAAGAAATGTTTGTTAAACAAAATAAACCAAAACATCCAAAGAGATGTTGGTAAAGAATTGGATCTCCTCCGATTGTCTCATCTCCAGAATTCAGTACGAGCATCTTTCAGTGACGTCACACATTGTTGTACTGAATACACAACAATGTATTTCGATAGTGAAATCTATATATTTGCAGTAGACCGATATGAAGACCCCTCTTGGCAACCCCGCCCCCTCCCCCTCCCCCGCCTTCGACACCCCCTTCCCACATCAGTCTGTATAGAGAAGGGCTTCAGGGACGGAGTGATATCACTTTTCCGGGCTTTGCAGACAAGGAAAACGCTATACTCTGTAAGTGTTGATGGACGAACATAACACGGAAATTTCACGTATATTGATTTTTTTTATGCAATATTGAAACAATCTGGTCTCCAATTTGGCAAACCAACAATTTGGCAAATCAACAATTTGGCAAATCAACATTTTGGTTATCATTGGCAATTTCGCGAGGTAAAATATAAGTTATCAAAGAAAAAATATAGGACTAATTCTTATATATCCTGCTATATTTAATTTATTTTCTATTCTTATAATCTATATACTGAGCTAATCTCTCTATTTTGTTGAACTGAGTGTCTGTTTTTGCTATTTTATCTTGAAGTTTTCAAACTTCCACCCAACATTTTGGGTTTCTATGATGTTCAACTATCGTTACCATAGCAACAAACCAAGCTGGGTAACAACAGAGGTTGTGATTGGTTAGTATCCATTGTGGAACATGTTGAACTTTCAACCGTGTTATGCAAACCAGATCAAGAAAAGTGAAAAATATTAGAATAAAAAATGTAAAACAAAAGTATTGCAAAAAATATCATTTCTTTTGAGAACAAAAACAAATCTAAAAATTATAAAATGTATCTTATAACATTCGTTCTTGTTGGCTTATAATGAATAGTTTACATACATTTTTCACTGTCAAGTTTTTTTTGCCCGTGACGTTAATTCAATCCCCACCTAGCGCGTTAGTTTTTAGTGTCGGAATGTTGCCGCAACTGGACAAGATTCGTCGTGGAAACGATACGCCAGTCAAATTAGCTGTAAGCTGATTATTATTAATTGGAATACACTATTTTTTAGTATGTTGGCACTAGGAGAACGCTGCGTGCGGTCGCACTGAGGTGAGAGCGAGTAGATGAGGAACATTATCAGGAACGATAAGGATGTGGTTGAAAATGTTATAGAAATACCTAGTAAAATGATTGAGAAAATGGGATGGGACAATTTGGCGAAACGAAGACAAATTGAAAGAATGTGCAATTTTGTTAGAGTCAAGAATGAATATACAGGATGGGATGAATCAAGCAATAGAATTGGAAAGGGATTACAAAGAAGTACAAGGGGAGGGGTAAGAATGGAAGTGGAAAAAGTGGATAGGAAGTGGGGAAATATGGATTCATACAAATAAAGAACGACGCGGGAATGGAATGAATTGGGAGAAGATATCAAGAATATAACGAAGATCGGTGATTTTAAGAAGAGAGCTAAGAAAAAATAACAAAGTATAATTGTATTGAGTATGTTTGATTGTTATTTCATGAGAGTAGGCCCTAATCATTACCACCTGTTTTAAAAACAATCTGTAATGAGTGAATAAAATAACTAACTAACATATAAGTGGCTCTATCACATAACCTCAAAAATGACTTTTGATGCTCTTCCATCAGATGATTAGATGATAACAGCTGTTCGATCGAAAGGGTTCGAATAATAGTAGTGCGTATTGATATTTCGGTTAGTCTGTAGACGGTCGACTCATTTGGAAAACAAGTACTTTATGTCAAGTTTTCGACGTTCGATCCTGACGTGGGTTTTCATGGTTTCCCACATTCCTCGAAGTAAATTCTTAGATGAAGAGGTCATTGGTCATGGCCTTTAATTAGTAGAGTGGTAGGCCTAATTTTTTCTCATTGTATAACAAGCTTCACATCTGCTGTTGATAGAAATAAGTTAACATTGCTTAATAGTTTTAGTTCAAAGTGGAAGATATCAACATCGTGTGCTTGGTTTACTCTCAATACCGAAAATACTAGTTATGTCCAGATATATCACAAAAACAGTTCATACTCATAATACGAAACAGTATGGTCACAAACAGCGCGGTCGTGATGTCAAAATTCTATATTTTCTATCTATTATTTGAAATGCCCAAATTGGGGTGGTAAGATCGCCCTTGTGGTGACCCGTCAAAATGATCCCATTTCCATCCATAGTCTCAGTTAGGGAGCACAATAATTTCCTATCAAGTTTCGATGCTGATAAAATGAAAGGTTTTCGATATTGATGATGTAGGCCTGTATATTATACTATATATTACAATAATATATTATTACATATTACATATATATTACATATACAATATATTACAATTACAATATATTACAATAATAATAATATCTTAGTCACCGTTGGGCGTGGGTTCGAGTCTCGCATAAGGCATGGGTTTTTGTAAACGTCCTTTCACCTTTCATCACTTAATCGTTTCATTATCATCCGCTCATTCGTACCCCCGTATAACCTAGCTGTTGGTGGGGTCGTTAAGCAACATTAAAGAAAGAAAAATATATATATCTTATTATATTATTATAATATATAATGTTTTTTTAGGACGTGATACCTATTCAAAGTTACAGTTTTAGAGATCTGACGATATTGCCATGGTATATGCGCAAAACGCAAGCGCGAACTGCTTTCATCATGAATTCCCCCCCCCCCCCCCCCCCCCCCCCCCCTCTCCCCCCCCCCCCCCCGGCTAATATCATCGCTATTATTGTCATGATAACATTGTTTCCCCGCAAAGACACGATTACGTTCCTCAGATACAATTGTATTTATATGTTATTTTCTTCGTTCGACACGCGAATGATTTGCGGTCAGTTTTTTTCCGTCCACGTTGAACGTTTTTCAGCGTTTTTTTACGTCTGTCCGGTCGCCGGCGTGGCTACGTTCATGCGAGTAACGTAGCCACGATCAACAGATCGGTTCACGTTCAAGAGATAAAAATGTTTCTCACTTCTTTTATACTATACAAATGTTTGAATTGGTCTTGATCACTCGCAACGTATTATTTTACTTTTTACAGTTGTTTGAAAATGAGTGCAGAATTAATTATTTCCTTGGGAGTGGTGAGATTATCCTTGTGCAGAACGATCCTACCTCAACCTTAATCAGCAAACAATAACTTGATTCAAACTTCACATGTCAGTATTAGAGAAAAAATTGTATTTTGCATCTGCTTTATTCGAATAATTTATGTATGAATGTTGATTAATAATCAGTGCCAGACTATACGTATTATGCCACCCTCGTTAGCTCAGTCAGCTGAGGCATGCTTGGGCGTGGGTTCGAATCCCGCATAAGGCATGTGTTTTTGTGAACGTCCTTTCACTCATCATCACTTCATCGTTCATCGTACCCCCGGATAACCTAGCTGTTGGTGGGGTCATTAAGCAAACAACAATATATGTATCATGATCCAAAGCTGTTGAATATGAGAATAAAATTAATAAAATGACGTAACTAGATCGTCTTCTAACATATTGTTAATAGTGAACTCATAAATTCAAGGATAATATTTAATTCAATCATTTGTGATTAACATACTTCAACTTTTTCACGTCCATAATATTTATTCTATCCGAATTTCTACAACTGAAAAATTATTATTCATCATTTTAAATACATTTATATATATATATATATATATATATATATATATATATATATACATTTTTTTATATTACCCGAGATATCAACCCCTACAGTCAAGCCAGCATTCTTGGCTTTGAATAGGATCTCATGATGAATGTTTCATGTAATGATGTATTATTCAATAAGTGACCAATTAGAAAAAGAGTTACGAGATATTTCCAAGCATTGGACAACTAAGACAATCGTGCTGTTTTTCAAAACATCAGCCAAAAGCGAGAGGTATCAATTCCACCCACTCTAGTTTTATAACAGTTCCCAGACGACCCGGGTTCGATTCCGGGATCGTGTACCGCGATCGGGGTTATGTTGGTCACACCTAGCGCCATAAAACACCCGCCTAATGCAACAGGTCCACCTTGAAGCGAGTGCATGCACAGTTCGTGCTTTACGAAACGATTAACTGACGGTTAGTTGAGACGTTAGTTAGTTGAGTGCGTGCACGGATCGAGAAATTTAACTTTACTATTCAATTTCCATTTAAAAAACCAGTGTAATTGAATGAAAAGTTCGCATATCCAAGATAATTTTATGTTCTTTAGTCAATATGGCATTTTTATTTCTGAATTCAATCAGTTTTGAGATAATACTTCAATGAATTTCATCACATTCTTTCTATTCATTGACGTATTATCTTGAAACTTATTAAATTCTCTGAAATAGAATGTCATATTAATTGAACAGCATAAAATTATTTTGAAGATGTGAACTTTTCATTCAATTACAGTGTTTTTTAAACATAGAGACAAATTAGTGAAGGTGAATTTTTCTATTTTTATAAGCACCATGCATGCACCCCCTTGAGTTATTATTTCAGTGGTCAAGTCTTTTGGAATGAATGATGTCTTTATTTAGTACACTATTTATATTAGACGGATGAGACGGAACCAAAATACGAACATGTATCATTGACGTCAATTCACGGGGGGGGGGGGGGGGGGGGCATTCTGTTCGCTGAAGAGATCTAAAATATTTTAAAAGTTAACTTTCATTTCCATCACCGAAATCGATCTTGGAATTATCGTGAAATTATTAAGAGTTATTTGTGTTTGGAACAATGATAGGCCTACAAATTGAACCGGTGGAAAAAAATTAATGGTTATTTTCATTGATTCAATTTTTATTGATGAGCATATAAGACTAATGAAAAGTTGAATCATGTGAATTATGTACTAGGATCAATGAATTATGTATATATATGTGCTGCGTTTTAATAATACATGTAACGTTTGCGATCGAAAATCATAAATATTTCATTTTATCAATACCGTCGTATTTATAACACCACAATTAAAACAGAATTGATTTTTCAGGAAGTCAAAACACTAGCATTATAGAGGTATAGATATCATTTGAATTCATTTCCGTATTGGGTTGTGATGGTATTCATAATTTCACGATATTTCCGATAAACTTGTTCTGTGAAATGATAATTTTTATTTACATATCAACCCCGGTCGAGAGTGAAACTGCATGACTTCTTGTTAGATTCACGCCCCGACTTGGCGCATGCGCTTCCCACAAGTCACTCGGAACCCCCTGTGAACCACGCTCGGGCGTTCCCGTGTGTGTGTGTGTGTGTGTGAGAGAGAGAGAGAGAGAGAGAGAGAGAGAGAGACGCTTCCTACTAATCGTGCAGGAAAGAGAGAGAAGGAAAGATAGAGAGAGAGACTGGGGCAGTAATCGCACCATGCACCCGCAGCACCTTGTATGGTGTTGGCCAATTGCAGGTTCCCACGACAATGGTTGCCATGGAGATATATGTAGCCAATGATCTATGATCTGGACCGACATGAACGAGCTTTCTAGAACAGATCTTGTCGGTCGGTTGAGATGCTCCGGTGGGAGGAGGTCGCTATAGCAACCATCTCCGGTTCTCTCGTATCTCCAGACTTCATCCATTCATACTGGATCTAATGGCTACGATCTATTGGCGTCGGTGAATCATATGTGAGGTGATGGGATGATGAGATGAAAGGTTATTTTATTAGGTGTTTTTGGATGAACCGGTCGTGGCCTTTTACATCCCAGAATTGACCTGAACGACAGAGCGAAACCACGAAAATTCCAGTCAGGATGGTCGACGTTAGGGAAAACGCAATATAAACAGGCATGCAATGGGTCCAGGGCGGCGCCCTGGTACTTTTTATGGGGCACGGCGTAGCCCTGCTTCCAATTTTGAAGCGGAGGCAGGGCGGCGTAGGGCGCTGTTCTTTGGTACTCTATTATTCATGGGACAAAGTACATATTAAATAAAAATAAAAATCTAGTAATGATAATTAACTTATGCAGTCCCAGTCTGCCAGCCACGTGCTAGAATTACAAGTACCAAAACTTACTGAATATAATGTTCAAACAAAAAATTTTTATCCTTGAAAGGCGTTGTGGGGGGCCAACCCACCAACAATTAGAAATCGCATTGACTGGTTGTGGGGGGCCAACCCACCAACAATTAGAAATCGCATTGACTGCTACTTTAATTATATATCGATCTTTATGCGAAATGTTGGGGTATACCTCGTTGTTTTTACGACAGCACCACTGCCGGGGCAGACGTTGTGATAGCACCGCCCTGGACCCCTATTCCTGACATAAATGAGATGTGAGAAAAATCAGTGAGAAAACTATCTCATATAAGAATGACATATTTCATCTCATATTTTATGTGAGATACTCGTTTTCTCACTCATTTTTATTTTCTCACATCTCATTTATCTCAGGAATAGGGGTCCTGGCACTTTATTTCTTACGACTACACCACTGAATATCAATGATTAAATATGCAATCTCACCCCTTCCCCCCCCTCTCACCCCTCTCCCCCTCCCCCCCCTCCCTCCCTCGATACCCTCTAGTGCATCAGATAACTGTCAAAAGTGCATCAGATAAGCACCAAGATGCTGTTAATAGCATCGTCTTTGTCGAGAAAGCCACGCTGAACTCACGTCCGTCGAGATAAAGATCAGATCATAATAGCTGCATAGTCTATAAAACGAGTTATCGATATTGAACAATAATCGACACTTAAAATCGATTCATGATAGGCCCTATTTGTTGTGGATGATAAACTTACCTTGAACTTTAAAACGTGTCAGATTATGAAGGAAATTACCGTAGAGTTTGACTGTGTTAGAGAAAGATAGCGGTATTGTGTGGGGACAATGCTGATGACTATTGGAAATAGAAGTTGAATAATAGCTAAATGAAATATATTCGTAAATAAGTTCGTTTATATTTCAAGATTCAAGTTCATGATTGAATAATAGGATTTAGTTCCTTATTGAGATTCAGGATAGGTATCTAATCATCAGGAAACATAGATGGAGAGAAGATATAGGTATCACCATGGTATAGTTTGTGTGTGTGTGTGTGTGTGAGAGAGATAGAGAGAGAGAGAGAGAGAGAGAGAGAGAGAGAGAGAGAGAGAGAGAGAAAGAGAGAGAGAGAGAGAGAGAGAGAGAGAGAAGAGAGAAGAGAGAGAGAGAGAGAGAAGAGAGAGAGAGAGAGAGAAAGAGAGAAAGAGAGAGAAGGTGGACCTTACTATGAATATAAAACCATGAATATTGAACCATGAAAAAATATTAATAATTATCTATTAATAGTTAAAAAGACACAAGGTTGAACAATATTAACTTGTTTACCTTTGCAAATAGACATGGAAAGTTTTGTATTATTCTTAGAATTGTTTTCTATTTTTGAAGATCAGAAATAGATCCCTTAGTATCATAACATACATGTCTTATCAATCCATCATTCACAGTTTATCAAATAAATAATTAACATTGTAGTGTTTTTTTTTCTTTGAGGTGGTAATATCGCCCTTGTGGTGTCTCGTCCGAACGATCCTACACATACCTAATCTAGTTGGTCCAAGTTTCACGTGCATTTAAAACTCATTTTCACTTCATGTATATTTTTCGTGCACACTTTTCCGCAAATATAAACAGAAAGACAGAATATTTTTACAAATTATATATAAATATACACAATAATATATAATCAAAAACTTCATATAGGAGATTTCGTCTGTTTATCTTTGTTATTATAACTATTTGTACACATTTTACTATGTTGTTGACGATTGTGACAGAATAGAGAAATTCATTACAAGATGATCTAATGATAATGCCCGAATACACCAACTTCCTGCGAGATGCGAGAACGTGACACCGAATAATTTCTCTTGATTATTTGTTAATAATAATATATTGTTTTAATAAATTATCTTTATTAACAAAAAAATTACAACTACCACGTACGATAGATTTACGCAACAAGCAACTGTGTATTTTTTCAGCTGGTTTTTACGTAATTATCTTTTTTTATTGACGATGGCAATAATTACCTGTAAGAAGATTATTTATTCTGTTGTGATAGAAAATGACGCTGATGTCAATGTCATTATAGGAAAGCGTCAAGCATGGCTGGCTTTATGGCTTTGTTTTCAGCGACAT
>OU015472.1:19952431-20059636 GCA_907164805.1 Brachyptera putata | reverse complement strand
TTCTCCAGATGTTGCGTTCACTCGATTCATATATTCAGACCCCCGCCCAGGTATGACGAACTCTAGTGGTGCTGAATCATCCAGAGAAGCAATTGGTTTATAGGGGATCCAATCACCACGTTCTAAATTGGTCTGGGTGAGAGGGAGCCCAAATAAATCCAATTCAGATTTCATCGAGTCCTCCGACTGTGAGTGTAAAAAATACATTTTTTTTACGAGAATATATCTTCAATGTTTTTTCTTTGCTTACTGCTCACAACCTTCTTCTTCTTCTTTTTAGAAGTGTTGATGCTTGCACTGACCCTAACACCTCTGACGATGCTTGATGAATGATTTAAAAAGCGTTGCTTTGTAGCTTTTATGCCACTTCCTGTCATAGATGCCAACTTATTCTCAGCTTTTCTTTTTAGATTCTAACTTGCGTCTTCAATTCTCTGCTTCATCGAATGCCTGACTGGTTTTTGATGTACCAAGTCACTAACAAAAGATACGCCTGTATTCAACGCTTCTTTACCAACTGCTATAGAACCACTTTTCAACAATGGAAATGCTGCTCTAAATAGACCCTTGAAAAAACCAGCTAGACCATGTCCCCTCTGATAAACTCCACCTCGAAACACATTCAAATTACCACCAGCTTGGCTCAAGTGATAGCGGGTATACGAGTCGGTATGTTGTAACATTGTTAACGAGACTGATCAAGACCACAACGACGAAAGTGAAGTACCACTGCTGATGTTCCAGTGTGAAATGGTAAAGGACTCCCTGTGCTGTGCTGCCTCTTAAATCTATTTCAATGTGGTTAAACTGGCGTTTGAGTATGGGGACATATTGCAGACTGGAAAATTCACGTGTAATTTGCTTCCCGAAACAATATTTCTTGAACTGTGTGTTGTATTGTATTTATTTATTTCCGACTTAGGAAATATCTTAGTTTGAATGAATGAATGTTGGGTTTAGAGGCGCGTCGACACCGAGGTCATTTTGCGCCTATACGATGAAATGAACCTTGCTGATCATGTGAAATGATGGTAGTAAATCTAGAAAATCATGTTCCGGTGTAAAAGGCCGGATACACTTCATACACAATCTAATACTAAACTACTACTAATCCTCGAAATAATGTCACTAATTTTAATAATACTGATACTAATCCTGATAATACTGATTGTAATAATACCAATCTAATCATAATCGAGATCAAAAGAGACCGATCACGGTGTAAAGGGCCATGATCGGTGAACTACAACTACAATATTGAATGTCTAAGAACTATCTGCTATATCTAGGAGGATTTATAATAATGATTAAAACACCCATGATGTATCAAGTAAAATTCTAAATAGAACATAAAAGTTCTGTTCGAACTAAAAAGTCTAAAATCTTATCTATCTCATTGGAGTCGTCAGCTAAAAGAGTCTTGATGTCGTCGCTCATGTTTAGTCTTAGTCTCATATCACAGTATTTATCACATGTAGTTAATATATGTTTTATAGTGAGCTGTGTGTCGCAGTCATTACACTCTGGAGGTTCTTCGCCACACAGAAGGAAACTGTGGGTGAGCCGACAATGTCCAATACAGAGGCGTGAATTTGTGAAATAACGACTTCCTCACGACGCGACTGCCAGATAGAAGACTTCCATGCTGTCACATTGTTCTTTATTTCCCTTAGTTTATTATTGGTCGTAGAAGTCCATGCGGTTTGCCATTGTTTCTGAATAATTTCTCTCATTGATGCTTTCAGGTCGTTGTGTGGTACTAGACGTGAGTCGACATCGGTTCGAGAGGTCGCTTGTTTGGCAAAGAAGTCTGCTCTCTCATTACCATGGATATCAGCATGGCCAGGGATCCAACAAAGCAGTACCTTCCTTCCCTGCTTGTGAATCCTGGTAATTAACATTTGTGCATCTTGGATCATGGGGTGAGTAGGATAACACGCAATCATTGATTGGAGAGCACTCAGAGAGTCGCTGCAAATCATGTAATTGGAATCTGTATCATTAAGAATAAAAGTAAGAGCTCGAACAATTGCATATAATTCCGCTGTATAGACACTGCAAGTCGGTTCGAGTTTAAAATTGACATGATGATTCCCCACAACAAAGGCACATCCCACTGCACCGTTTAGTTTAGATCCATCAGTATATAGAAATTTGAAATCAGCATATTTAAAAATCAGTTCATTGAAGAGTTGTTGGTATACTTGTGGAGCTGTCGTGGCTTTCGCGTTCTCCGCCAACGAGGTGATGATAGTAGGTCGATGGACCGTCCAAAGTGCCACAGCACTGCTTCTCACTGCCACTACGTCTGGAAGACTGTAGTCTAGGCGAGCAAGGAGTTCAGAGACTCTGATTGCAGTTGGACGGGTTGTGGAGGGACGTGAGGAGTACTGAAGAGAATACGATGGCTGAATGTTGAGAATGATGCGGTTGGTTGGGTGATTTGGCAAACCTTTCATCTTGGCTACTAACTGAGCAATAGATAATCTCTTCGGTAAGTTAGTGGTGGTTCTCCAGCATCACACAATAAGCTAGGTATAGGGCTGGTGCGAAAAGCTCCAGTACATAACCTGAGTGCTGCATTATGGACCGGGTCAAGCATTTCAATATACGATCTTCTGGCTGAGTTGTATACTACACACCCAAAGTCAAGCTTGGAGCGGATGAGAAATCGATATAGTCGAAGCATAGATGTACGGTCTGCACCCCAGGACTTGCCGCTTATCACCTCGAGAATATTCATGGTTTTCAAGCAATTGGCTTTCAAAAGTTTCAAGTGAGGGATCCAATTTAGTTTTTCGTCAAGGGTCATTCTCAGAAAACGGACAGTCTCTGTAAAAGGTAGAACGGTATTTGCTAAAAACAATGAAGGATGTGGGTGGAATGTGCGGTGACGACTAAAATGCATGCACGATGTTTTGGCAGGTGAAAATGTGAAACCGTTCATGTCAGTCCAGCTCTCCAAGCGATTGATTGTTAGCTGGAGTTGTCGTTCAGCTGAGGCAAGGTTCGCAGATTTATAAAAGATGGCCAAATCGTCGACATATAAAGAGGCACAAACAGGTGCACGCACACATGTGGTTATTGAGTTGATGGCTATGGCAAATAGTGTAACGCTTAAAACAGAGCCTTGTGGCATTCCGTTTTCCTGATTAAAAGAGGTTGATGAAATATTCTCTATTCGTACGCGGAAAGTTCGATGAGACATAAAATTCAAGATAAAATTGGGCATGTGTCCACGAAAACCCCAGTGATGGAGAGAACGTAAGATTCCATGCCTCCAAGTAGTGTCGTATGCTTTCTTGAGGTCGAAGAAAACAGCTATCATGTGCTCCCGTTTTAAAAAGCTGTCTTGTATTATACCTTCTAGCCGAATGAGATTATCGATCACTGAACGATTACGGCGGAAACCTGATTGCTCCGGACATAAGATGCCGTGTGTTTCCAGACACCACATCAGTCTCCTGTTTATCATCCTCTCTTGAATTTTACAGAGGCAACTGGTAAGGGCTATGGGTCTATAGCTGGATGCTTCGGTCTTATCTTTTCCAGGCTTGAGGATGGGGATGATTATCGACTCCCGCCAAGATGTAGGGAAATCATCATTGGTCCAGATATGATTGAACATGGACAGGACGTACGAACGTGCATCACGGGTGAGATTCTTCAACATCTGATAATGGATATTGTCAATACCAGGTGACGTGTCTTTGGATTCTCGGAGGGCCGACTCAAATTCCCAGATAGTAAAAGGTAAGTTGAATGTTTCCTTATTATTCTATGAAAAGTCAAGGTATTTTCTTTCTTCGACTAGTTTTATTCGAAGGAAGCTATCTGAATAATTACTCGAGCTAGACACCTTCGAGAATTGTTCGGCGAGGACATCTGCTATCTGCGGAAGAGAAGTATGAAGTTGGCCATTGCTCGTGAGTGCTGAAATGGGTTTATATGAGGTTTTGCCACAAAATTTCCTAATCTTATCCCACACCTGCGAGGATGGTGTTCTGATATTGATTGAGGAAATGTAACGGCTCCACGACAACCGTTTAGATTCTTTTATAATTCGACGAGCTTGTGACCTTACTTTCCGGAATTCCTCGAGGTTGAGCTGAGTGGCGGAACGCACGAAAGTAGCGAGGGCTCTTTTACGTCTTCTGATGGCAACTTTACATTCATGTGTGAACCAAGGTACAGGTAGTCGGTAAGGTCGAGCGGAAGATTGAGGTATGGACTTCTCAGCGGCGTTAATGATAGTCTCGGTCACATGATTAACAAGAGAGTTTACATCGTCAAAGTCTCGATCAAGATCAAACCTGAGCTCTTCTCTAAATTTAGTCCAGTTTGCGCGTTTCAATATCCACTTCGGTTTTCGTGGCGGTACACTCTGAGCGTCAAGGAGTGAAACGAGTACAGGGAAATGGTCGCTCCCGCAAAGATCATTATGGACGTTCCATTCCGAGGCAACTGACAGAGCTGGAGTACAAATAGTAAGGTCAATACAAGAGAAAGATCCGGTGTGCGAGGTGAAGTGTGTACTATGGCCATTATTGAGAATGGATAGGTTATTGTTGGTAATTATGGTTTCTATGAGTTTTCCTCGGCGGTCACTCGAGCGACTTCCCCACATGGTGTTATGGGCATTGAAGTCGCCGAGAAGGAAGAAAGGTTGTGGAAGTTGTGCAATGAGCTGTAGAAGACTTTGATCGGATATATTCTCACCTGGTGGGAGATATATATTACAGAAGGTTATTGCATGTGGAAGAAAAACTTTACAGGCAACTGCCTGTAAAGTTGTGGTAAGAGTGAAAAATTCAGAATGATAGCTATTATGTACTGCAGTTGCCACGCCCCCTTGCGCTCGGTCTCCAGAGATATAATCGAAACGGAAAAAATCATAGTTTCTTAAACTGGGGCTGTTCGCTTGTTTGAAATGTGTCTCCTGAAGGCATAATACGACAGGTTTCTGATCAGACACAAGCTGTCTGATCTCCTCTCTTCGGACTGCGTATCCTCGTACGTTCCACTGAATACACAGCGCCATATTTATTGAAAGTTGATTAAGTTTATCAAGGCTACGAGTTATACGTAACTCTCACTTTATCCTTTTTACCAGTCGGTGGTATCTTTCGACCTGCATCAGCAACTTAATCTGACAAGTCTACTTCCATATTTTCTTCCACTTGTGACCCAAGTGATGCGGAAGATGTGGCAGGGGATTCCTTGGATTGGGGATGACGAAACAGAGTGGTTTTCTTAGTGGTGTTTGTAGGTGTCTGAGTAAGAGAAGGTTTAGGTGTTATTACTATTTCTGGAGTTTGTACACTTGATGCATTCGACTCCAGAAGCAATTTCACTTGCTGTTTCAGCTGAAATATCTCCATATCTTTCGCTTCGAGCTTGGAAGCGTTTTCCATTTTCTCTTCTTCGTAACGTTTTCTCTCTGCTTAATAACGTGCTATATCTTCGTCGTGGATTTGCTTCTGAGTTTCCACTTGCTTCACGAGTTTCTCTACCATAGCTTGAAGTTTACTCATATCCGTTACAGACGTAGCAGTTGGTTTTTCGTTCAGGGCTTCGGAGAATGACTTTGTTGAGGTGGAATGAGAGTACAATTCTTCGTATCGCTTCTTAGCATCGTACACAGATAGATTATTCAGAGTTTTTATTTCCATTATTTTCTTTTCCTTAATCCATTGAGGACAACTCTTTGACCAGGCCGAGTGGTCGCCGTCACAGTTGGTGCAACAAACTTTCGAAGTACAAGCGGCTGGAGCATGAGAGACATCAGAGCAAATTCCACATATTTCAACTCCTTTACATCCAGAGCTGGGATGGCCGAACCTCTGACATTTGAAACATCTTAATGGGTTCGGGACATGCTTCCTAACGTTCAAACAGATGTAACCTGCGTATATGTTCTCCGGTACAGTTGGAGTTGAAAAGGTTAGTACGAGTAATGGTGTAGGTTGAGTGGTCCCATTGCGGCGGTTAAGCATGCGGTAAACATCTACCACATTCTGCGACGCCAATTCTCTCTTGATCTCATCGATCTCAACATTTAGGAGGTCGTGTGAAAACACGACACCCTTAGACGTATTTAGTATTTTGTAGGGAAGTACTTCGACAGGAAGAGAACACAGTTTCTGACATTGAAGGAGAGTTTTGGACTAATCGGGGTTGGCTGTCTCTACAAGGAGTGTTCCGTTTCGTAAGCGTTTACAGTTTCTAACTCTTCCTAAGAGAACTTCAATACCTCGACAATAAGAAAAAGGTGATACATCCAAAAAAGTCTTATTCTCTGCCTTAACTGTAACAACCAGGAAACGTGGTTCCGGTGTCTTGACAGCTAAGTCTGTGATTGAAATGGGGTCGTCTATTAAGCGAGGTCTTTTTTTATTTGTTTCGTTGATTAAGGGAGGGAAATTAAAGTTTGGGGGAGGGGGGTTTTGGTTTGAGGTTTGATTCATGTTGGTCCCACGAGTAGCTAGGGATATAAAGGTCACCTCCCACAGAGCCCCGCTTGTGGGAGTAAGGCTATGATAAAACTGAAGGTCGCCAAGTGTTCAGAGTTCATCGTTCGAGACTACTATATCCCGCAGCCATTCAGCTCCTCGGCACGATTGATTACACCTTGAGCTTGGGTTCAGGTCCTTTTACTTTGCTTTTGTTGTCAACAGATGTGGGCAATTCAAGCATGGAGGGAGCCGGCAAGAAAAAAAAAACTAAGGTAAGAAGAGAAAAAAGAAGAAGAAAGAGAAGGAAAGAAGTGAGAAGAAAACACAATGCGCAGTACTCCCTCCACATACTTCGGTCACCGAATGGCACCCACTCGACCGACGGTCCGAACTTGGTCTGGACCCTCACTCCAGACCTGATCGCCATGGGCGACCCTGCTGGGAGCTAATAAAATGCCCCCGACGACAGCTCTAGAGATCATTGGGCCACGTAAGCCCCCACACCACGTCAAGGTGTCCGGATCCTTTGAGGGGAATCTTAGTTGTTACAGAGGCTTCTATTTCCGGAGGTTGAACGATGAACTAATCTAAAAGTATAACCTAATTAACCTAAGTATAAAAAAGATAGTAGAAAATTGAATTAGTAAAATAAGGATAAGAAAATAAAATTCATTTATAGTAAGAGTGTTGAAAGTAAGACGTTGAGTTGTCCCATATTTGATATAGACTTCATCTGCGCCCGTGGAAGGCTATTCGATTGGCGCATGGCTCGACCCAGAATGGAGTACCGGCCAATGTTGGAATTGTACCGCTTTAGATTCACCTTCCCAACATGATCATTTCGGCCTATGAATTTAGGGGTTTCGATCAAATATTTTGGGTCGAGCCATGCGGGACAACCCAACAGCGCTTTGTAGAGGTAGCGGATGGTGGTCTTGTGTCGACGTGAAGATAGGAGCTCCCACTTCCGGTCTTTCAATATTTTGGAGACGCTGACTGCTGGCTGCTGTAGTTTTGAGTTCCATCTGTGGTGGCAGTTCTCCACATATCTTGCAGCAATCCTCTGTACTTTCTCCATTCTATCGGACTGAGAGCACGAGTATGGATCCCAGATACCAGAGCAATATTCCACTAGGGGACGGATTAAGCATAAGTAGGCATGCTGTTTAGTCCTTGGAAAACTACCCTTCAGATTCCGCATGACGAAATGAAGATTTCGCTTAGCTTTAGCAATAATTATGTTGATGTGTTTTCCCCAGCTAAGGTCTTGTTTGAAGGTGACTCCCAGGTACTTTCAAGAGTCTGTCTTGGTTAGGTGGGCGCCGTTTATTACGTATGATGTGTCAACTGCCTGCCGTTTCTTGGTGAAGCTGATGACGCAGGTTTTCTCTTCGTTCAATTGCATTCCGTTAACCTCGGACCAATTGGAAATCTGACAGATAGCTTCCTGGAGCGTTCCTTGGTCAGACAAGGACTCTATGGGAGCGTACACCATGCAGTCATCGGCAAACAGTCGAACTTGGCAGGAGGAAGCATTGACTAGGTCATTGATGAACCCGTTGAAAAGGGTCGGACCAAGAACTGTTCCTTGAGGAACGCCAGATGTTCATGTAACCTTAATTGAAAACTCACAACCAACCTGGACTGTTTGAGTCCTATTCGATAAGAAAGCCTCAATCCAGAGCACTACCTTGTTGTCAAGCTTCATGGCAGAGAACTTGTCCAAGAGGAGATGGTGAGGGACAACATCGAAGACTTTGGAGAAATCAAGGCAGATGGCATCCACCTGACCTCCATTGTCCAATAGTTCGGCGAGTTCTTGGGTGAAACTGGCTAGTGCAGATGCGCAGGAGTAACCTCTTCGGAAGCCATGTTGGGAAGAGGAGAGCCAATTTGACTGGCGCCACGAGAAATGTATATAGTCTGTGATGAGTCGTTCGTGGATCTTACAGACAATGGAGGTACTGCTAATAGGGCGGTAGTTCTGAGCTCTACTTCGATCTCCGTTCTTGAAGATTGGATGGATGACAGCCGTACTTCAGTCGTCAGGTAGCTGACTGTTGTTGATTGATATGAGAACGAGAGTGTTAAGAAGATGGATTATGGCAACCTGAGCTGCCTTGAGCATCTGCATTTGGATCCCGTCGGGTCCAGAGGAGGTCTTTGTTTTCAAATTTGAATGATTCTTTGTATGGAGTAAATGCTGAATGTGAAGCTAGGAGTTGTCCCCAGAAGGGAATCGTGGTTGAGGGAAAGGGGTGTACGGTTGTGGATTGACCAACGTGGATCAGAGTTGAATATCTTCTCGTATTGATTTCCGAGGGCTAATGCTTTTTCTTGGTCAGATATAGCAAGAGAGCCGTCGTCTTTCGAGAGAGAAGGAATGCTATTGGAGTTACCTTCAACTGAGTTAATATGCTTGTAAAATTTAGACCAGTTGCCAGGTTTTTCAGTATCAAGTAGTTTTGACATGTAGGAGTCAAGGGCTTTCTTTTTTGCCGAGTTAAGTTGTTTGGTGAGAGACTTAAAATTGGAGTGTTGGTGTTTGCGTGTCTTATAAGCCTTACGACACTTAATTTTGAGTTTTTTCACCTCTGCATTATAGAAAGCAGGATCCTGACCTGATTTCACCAGACACTTAATTTTGAGTTTTTTCACCTCTGCATTATAGAAAGCAGGATCCTGACCTGATTTCACCAGGTGGTGAGGAACGAACTTTGACCTGGCGATGACTAGGAGATCCTTGAAAGAGCACCAGAACTCGTTTATGTCACCTACTTGAGTGCTCCATGTTGGGAAGGCATCAAACAGTAAGTTGACCAGACTAGGGATATCTGCTTTTTTATAATCCCAGAAAGTAAATGTGGGAAGAGGACAATTATCTCGCTTGAGGTCCAACTGTATGGTTAGGATAATTACCTGGTGGTCGCTAATCCCCGATTCAACACTAGTAGGTAACAGAATGTCAGGCGGGCTGAGGAGGAAGATGTCAAGAATATTTACAGATCCATGGGTAGGTTCAGTTGTGACCTGGATCATATTGTGGTCGGCTAGCAGTGCATTGATTGCCAATTGCACGCCACAGCGAGAGGGATCTTGATTCGCATCCCACAGTAGGTTGGGGAGATTAAGATCTCCACCTAAGACGATGTGATTATGATTTGAGTCATTTTTATTCAACTCAGTCAAGTGACCATTCAGTGCATCAATAAATAGCCTCGTGTTGGTGCTTGGAGGTCTGTATGTAGCAATTGAGTGGACTGTTTGCCTTCCAACTCTTATGGAAACACACATGCTCTCGAAAGAAGGATCCGTCCATTTGAGTTCGCTAGATAGTTCATTTTTTACACCAATGAAGATACCCCCTCCACGTCGTCCACTTCTGTCGTGTCTATAGATCCGGTATTCACGAGGAAAGATTTCATTGGTGGTGATGTCACCCGTTAGCCATGACTCAGTGCCTATGAACACGTCAGGGTCATACAGTTCAATGGTGGTGCGAAAGCTAAGTATTTTATTTCGAATGCTTCGGCAATTTGTTTGTAGGAACTTGAGTTTTTGGGTTGTGGTGAATAACCTTTTAGGGGTCGTCTTCTTTGGCATCGATGCTGTCGTCACAGGCACCACCGTAAGAGTTGTCTGCACCTTTGGAGTTTCATGCGACGACGGAGGCTCCGTTGATATTGAAGGTGACGCTAGTGACGATCGTTGGCCTAGTCATAAGCCCAGGCGGTTGATCGGAGCTTTTACCCTATGAGGACGATTGATCCGGCCCTGGAGATCTGCTTGAGGAGCTGCTGTTGGCGCCGTGGTCGACAGTGAAGGTACCATGATTCTTGTTGAACGCAATGCTTTCGTCATTACTAGAGACGATGGAGATGCAGGCGATGTCCATGGAATCACCGTTAGTGTTGAAGGCACCACCGACGGTTCCAGTGCCATAATAAGCCCCGTTGGAGTTGAAGACACTACTGATGTAGATCGCAAAGCCAGCGCTTTTGGAGACATCAAAGGAATTGTCGGTTCTGAAGGCACCACATATGTTGAATACATCGTCGACTCGTCTGATACCAACATCGCTGGTAACACCGTTGTTGGAGGCATCTGCGATGCTTCATGTGACAAGAGAGGCATTGTTGATGATGGAGGCAACACTGTAGTTGAGAGCAACTCCGACACATCTGGAGCCGACGGGGGCACCGTTGGAGTTTGCGGCACCGCTGAAGTAACAGGCGCCGCGGTTGGTGGAGGCATCATCAACGTTTCCGGATAAGGCAGAGGCAAAGTAAATGATGATGATGATGACATTGACACTTCCAGAGACGACGGAAGCGCCACTGCTGATGTTGATAACTCTGTTGGCGTTGTTTGTGGTATAGTTGAGGGTGAGGGATGGTGTATAAGTGATGGGATGAGGGCAGGAGTGGGGTCAAGTGAAATGTTGGGTTCAATAATATTTTGGATTACTTCAATTGTGTGCTGGACAAGGGCGCTTCGTAGGTGAGCATTTTCTAAGAGAAGAGAGTTAATTGTGGAGTTCGCATTGCCGAGTTGGAGCCGAGTGAATTCTAACCATTGCTGGAGATGATTCAACTGACTTAGATGTTGCTGATCAAACTGTTGCAGCTGTTGTAGTCGATATGGCACGAATTTTTGGTTTGAATACTTGGTATCATGTAAAGGGGGGTGATTACATGTATTTACCATGTCTATAGTGGATACCAAGTTTTCGGGATTGGTAGTGCCAAGGGTTAACTCATCTCCATGTCTAACAGTGACCGTAGCCAACTCTTCACTTCTCCGGGATGAAATATCGGAACTTGGCTTAACCTTTGGTTTATGACCCTTCAAGCAGCCAAAATGACACCATCCATTAACACAGACGTTAAAGCATCTTAACCCGCCAATCTTATAACAGATTCGACATTTTACGCGCAGTGTTTTGTTAAAAATCACAGAGGTCTCCGTCGCTCTTGTAGATATTTCCGCTATCTCGGATTCATATTCAATATTATTTGCGATCGCTTCAACCATCGTTGTAATTGAATGAGCTATTGACAATTGATCTTTAATCTGAATGTGATACTAGACTGATGGAACCCTTTTCAATATAGACTCGTATTATGTACCATGTATTATTCTGTAGCTCGATACTATTTACATGTACCTTGGCATACACGGATCGCAGGGACCGTGACTTTTTGAGTGAATCTTCAAGTCTTTAGGATCCGAAAATGTTTTGAATATATTTCAAATTCACTGACCTTCCAAATATTCAAATCCATAAATCTCTTCTCATGAATATCGGATTTTCTTCAGTTAGGACTTGAAAAATACTTACTTCCTTTAGACCTTTACTATACGCTGGATTCTAGCCACCTTGATCATTAAGTATCTTATTGGTCACTGCACAATTGATATTCACTTCAATGTAGAAGGCAATGACATATTAAATAGTCACTGTCAAGCAAACAAGGCCATGCCTTGAGTATTCATTTTTTTTTTTTACAATCTTCAACTTGAAATATGAAAATTTGAAAGTTAATTTATAAAACTCACAGTGTACTCGATTATTTCAACTATAATCCCCGATGATCACCGTGGTATAATCAAATATCTAAACAGGTACGTAGTTATTGAGAATATCAATTAAAATATCGGAGATTATTTTCCCGTGTCCTGTTCCAGTCAGGAGTTGCTAGTTTTTTTTTCCTTCTTTCCTTTTTTTCCCTTTAACCATCCTTAAAGAGGTGCCACTGTATAGCCCACTATCTGTGCTTCGATGAGGTCACAGTAAACGAAAATAAATGAAGGAATTCCTAGGTCGACATTTGGAAACGAAGTTGCAATGGAATTACCAACAAATTCTAAATCAGTATCAAAACCCAATTGCTGTCCTAATACTGTATCAAACTCTAAGACTGTAGAACTTTCGTTCATTGAGATATGACATAAACCTGAATCTATATCGATACCTAAGGCCCGGTTTTATGACCTCCCGCTATCGTTTTAAGTACCAACCTAACTTTAGCAGGTGTCTTGTGACAACCATATAGCAGTTAACTGGCCACCTACAGGAGGTTTTAGAAGGCCGGATTTAGGAGGTAGTATAACCAGCTTCTAGAGAGCTAAAGGGAAGACTTAACCTAAAAATTGTTGAGAGATTTGACCGACGACAGTGATTCAGATGATGAGATTATTAGATGAGCGTTAGCGAAGATTTCCACTCAACTCTTACGGAGCTTTGTCTGTCTGTTTTTTTGGTTTTGTTTTGTTTGTTTTTAAGCGCTGCACAGGTAGCAGGGTTTGACCGATCGACAGGAAACTTTTTTTATACGCAATCTTATCCAATTTCGAACCCTATTTTGGGTCAAAGTGGTTGGACTATTTTTCTGAAACGTCCTCTCAAAGTTTCTGAAAACCCCATAAGATTAAGCTGGGTGGAATACATTCAAAAATAGAATCTCATCAATATAATTCAAATTCTCCTTAAATGTAAACACCGAAATAATACACATTATCATAAATTTGTATGCAACTCGAATCAGCCGTTTCGGAGAAAATAATGTAATACATGTTCATTATTCATCGAATGAATAGAAATAATAGCAGAAAAATGTTGCATTGTTAATTCACGGCTCTCACGGCTCTTCACGGCTCGCAGATTTCGGCTCTCTAGATTCATTGGTGTCGAATAAATTTAATTTTATATGACAAGGGTATGTAGAGTTTTAGATTTTACTCTCTAGATATCTCGCTCATCACACAACGCACATTCTGCGTTTGCCTAGTTACGCATGTTGATACATTTAGGACAAGAAGACCTAGAAGAGTGAGACATAGGGTCAATCATTTCATAGAGTGCGACGACGACGATTTTTTGTAAGATTTCGTCTTACTAGGAAAACGCCATATATGCGTTGTAAGACGAGCGGATAGTAATAGTATTGGTAAAAATGGGTGAAAACTGCTTCGAGTGGTACCAATTTAGTACATTTTATTTTTTTTCTTCGAAATGGCTGACCCGATCAAGCTGAATTTTTTTAGAAATGTGTACCAAAATGTAAATCAACTTCACACGAAATTCCATTTTTTTGGAAAATAGAAATATTTTCTTTTTTTTTCCGCCATGTTATTCTAATGGGAATTTTTGAAATTTCTTAAATTCATAAAAAAAAAGTTACTCCTCGATAGTGCCACAAAACTATACAGATATAAGTTAGATGAGGAACTATATTGAAAAAAAAAGTTTGAGGTTGATAGATGTAGCCGTTTGACCTGTGGAGAACCGACAAAAAAACATGAAAAAAAAAAAAAAAAAAACATAAAAACGAACACCAATTTTTTTCAGTATGTCAAATTGAATCCTCGCTAAAGCTCGTCTAACAAAGCCTACGGTGGAATTTCTTCTCTTGTTTTCAATTATGTGCGCATATTTTTTTTAACCTATTAATTATTTTGTGGCAGTCGTCGGAAGAATAGTTTGCACTTCGGTCTCTCTTCGCAGCCATTTTAATGATTTGTGATGGTTTGGTGGAGGCGGAGCAAAGGATGACGATATAAATATATCGAATATCTACCTAAATATATCGAAGGTCGACGAAATGTGTTGCCAACCGTATCCATCGGTAGCAAACAAAATGTAAGCCATCCACCTAACTAGCGGGAGGCTAGATGTCAGTCATACGACGGATTCTCAGTTTAGGTGGTCTCTAACTTTAACTATCTACTTAGCTAGAGACTGGTTTTAGAGGGAGGTCATAAAACCGGGCCTAAGAGGCCTACACCCAATTTTGATAGAGCAGTATTATTAACAGCTGCAACAAGTTCAAAAGAATTTCTGTAAAATCCTGGTTCAACATGAACTGTATCCATCAGATCTAAATATCGTTCTTCGGAATCTTTGTGTATTACCGTTATAGAATTCTGACCTCGGGACACATTGAATAGTGTCTGTGGATAATGTAACTCGACTAGGGCAACTTCCCATTGGTTATTTAGTTGAATAGATTCCCTTAGAATAGTTGTGAAATGACTTGTAGTGTTACCAGTGTACAATTCCATAGAACTATTACTTGGAAGAGTTATATAGAAAGAATCCTTCATATTTTGATGATGTCAGCCTCTGATAGCCACGAATTGAACTTTGATGGATAACCTTTCCACTTGAGCACTTTCTTACTGGTGCCACTACCCGTCGTAGCTACTATTTTATCTATTTTAAAATGAGATGAGCGTTTATATGCAACTCTTTGCAACTCTTTCTCGTAAAATGATCCTTTAATCACTTCACCATGTAGATCTCCAATTCTATACACAACAGGTTGTCTCTTTATTACAGTTTTCACCTTGAATAATTCTTTAGACCAACTCTGCTCATAACTTTTATCAAACTTGATTTTTTCTTCACTAATTCTCACAAAATCTCCTACTTTCAAGTTGGGTCTTGGTTTATTCTTTTTCGAAAGTGATACACCGTTCAAGTTTTACCACACCTCACGTACATTTTCATCATTAACTTCCACTGGTGCCATGCGAATTGACCTGTGCTTCGAATGATTGTAGGCATGCATCAGCTTGGGGATCACTGTCAAATATTGGTAAGTATTATGCTACGTAAAGTAACGCCACATTTTACTTTTTAGTGTACGGTTAAATCTTTCCACAATGCAAGCCTTAGTATCAGGGTTATTTGTATGATAGTAATGAATGTCATTTTCTTTCAGAAATTTGATTTATATTCTTTACCCTGATCAGTCGACAGATATAAAGGCTTCCGTCCACCTCGTTTGATTATTTTTTAAAAGCATTAGAAACTTCAACACCAGTCTTTCTTTTAAGTGGCACACTCCACGCTAATTTACTGAATACATCAATGATTGTCATAAGATAAACAAAACCTTTATTGTACTGCTTAATGGATGACATATCATCGAGATCAGCCTGCCATAGATCGTCAATATTATCCACTACATAATGATTCCGTGCATATCTTTTGCGAGTGGGTTTATGAAGAGTATAAGCATCCTGACTCTGAAGCCATTCCTGTACTGAATACAATGGAATTGATTCATTAGCTGCTCTCCATAATACAGTAGAGGAGGAAAAGCCAGCAGGGTTTGAGAGTATGTTATATATTTCCGATAAAACTTTGTAAATTTTCACCTTCATTTCGCAAACATGAAGTTCAGTTAAACAAGATAGTGAATCAAGCAAACTCGAAGGCTACGACCTAGTGTGTCGAGTCTTAACTCTACTTCTGAAAATCATTGAGCAAACTTGAGGTGTTCCAGGTTGACTCACGTTTCCTTTTAACACTAGAACTATATTGGATCCTAAGGACGTTGTTCAAACTATTCCAAAGTAAGTCTCAGTGACGCCGCGAATTCGGCTTTAGCCAAAGGTTTTTAACTTTGCTATAACACCTTGTCGAATTCCCATTGAAAAACTTGTATGTGGTGTAGAATGTTCATTTGTTGGCTTATCGGAGGTGATATCCGAGCAGATACGTCAGGGTACAGCTAGGATTATTGTTTCTGCTAAACTCCCTGCAAGTAATATATCGAAGCATACATGCCCTTAAACAAGGATTCCACATTGATTTCAAAGCGGATAAAGGAAATACAACAGTAGTGATGGATACTGAAGAGTATAATAATAAAATGAATGAACTTTCATCAAGTCCTTCATATGCACTGAGGTGAAAACGAAACTATTGATGAGGTTATCGCCTATCGATCTAAAAATACAGCGACACCTCATACCACAAGCAGAGTCCAAGATTGTATGGTCTCCCGACAGTGCATAGGCCTGGTATGCCGCTTAGACCGATAGCTAGTGCAAGGATCACCAACTCAAGATTTGGCAAGATTCGTGGCCAAACAAATCCAACCCTTGGCTGAAGATGCAAGATCTTACATCAAAAACTCTACAGCATTCGTAGAGCTGTTAAAAGGTATGGTTTTAGATAGAGATGATATGTTAGTAGGCTTTGACGTTGTATCGTTATTTACATGTATTCCTGTGAAAGAATTAAGCTATGGATGTTATTGGGAAAAAGTATTCACTGGCACCTCACATCTTGAATCTAGCAAGACACTGTTTGAACAGCACATACTTCATGTATGAAGATGCGTTCTACGACCAGATTGACGGTGCGCCACTGGGTTCACCACTCTCACCGGTCATAGTGAATTTATTCTTGGAGGACTCGGAAGTCAAGGCGCTTGGATTGTCGGAACCAGGGTTGAGAAATATTGCCCGGCCCAAAAAAACCCGGCGGATTTTTGATCCAAAAACCCACATGAAAAAAAAACGGTTAAAAGTGGGTTTTTGAGGTTTTAGGAAAATATTCATCATCAAATACCAAATCATTGTAAATTAGTTGCCTGAATATTAAAATAAGTAATAAAATGTATGCAGGTTTTCTTAACCTCACTTTTCACTTGAAACAATGTGGATGTGGCATGTGCACAGCAGTTCCAGAAAGAGTGGAAAACCTAACAAAAATTACCAAAAAATAAAACAAAAGTTACAAAAAAAACCTGGAAAAACAAAAGAGCACACACTGTACAAATGGTAATTTGATACTCATGTTGGAGTTATGTTTTAAAAGAATACCCCTGAAAAAACCCGGGTTTTTCTCAACCCTGTTCAGAACTGAAACCGAAATGCTGGTGTCGTTATATCGATGATACGTTCATCGTGCAGGAGCATGGAAGAGATTAATTTGACCATTTCTTGTGCCACATGAATAAACAGCATAAAAACATCCAGTTTACAATGGAAATAGAAGAGGATAGACAGCTCCCATTTTTAGACGTGATGGTTCGGAGGAAAGATGATGGTCATCTGGGATATTCTGTATACAGGCAAAGACCCACACGGGCCGCTACCTTCAAGCTACGTCCCATCATTTTCCAGCACAGATCAACTCGGTTGCCAATACTCTAGCAGTAAGACCACACAAGCTTTCAGACAAGGAAAGTTATAACGCTGCATTCATTAAGCTAAGAAAAGCATTGGTTAAGAACGGCTTTTCAAACAGAATCATAGGGTAGGAACCCCCCAGAGGGTTGCTCTATGTATGTGCGGGAAATGGCCGGAGCCGTCTTCGGCTGCGTAAGCCTATCGGAAATCTCACGAACAGGAAGGAAGGTCCTTCTAAAACATATTGCGAGGGCGAAGGAAGCAAAACTCCACTGTGCCCAACAAAGCTGTTGGCGATCAAAGGTAATTTTATTCCAATTGCCTTTCATTATCGATAACCGCTTTTTCGCTTCCAAGTCTAGTGCCTTAGACTGCACTCAAAAGTGAAGGGAAGAATGAAGAGAAGGAAAAATTGTTGAGAATAATGCAGAGACGGATTTTAAATTAACTTTGAAGAGTATACCAGAGAGCGTAACTGAGACGATGAAAGAGTTAAAGTGGGAGTCTATAGAAACAAGGCGTAGAATAGCAAGACTATGTACCATATTTCAAGCATATTCTGGCAACAAGCCATGGAAAGAAGTTCAAGAAGGAATGATAAAGGCACAATACATTGCGAGAGGCGATCATAAAGTCAAATTGAGGTGGAAGAGTGGAAGAACAGTAGAAGTCTGGTATAAGCTTGGGAAGGATTCCGTGGGGAAACTCTCAGATGAAGAATGAAGAATGATCTAAATGTTGTTAAAAAGTGACGTGGATGGAATGGACGTAGTTTATGTAGTGTATTCTACTTTTACTTTATATTTAATTATTATTATTTTGATATTATTCAGAATTAAGACTTTGCCGTCTGTACATTGTGCAAACTGTGAAGATAAGAAACAATCGATCAAATCACGTGAAAATACAGTCGTCAGGTTTGTAAATTGAATGTTATTTATATTTCAACAATTAAAATATGATACGACTCATAGGGTATCTAGTGATAACTATGTATCAATTCAGTTGAACAATGTAGGCCTAGGAATGGCCTAGTTTCCGGCATTCCTACAAGTTAATTTTACCGGTGAAAGTCCCCAGTAATAAGTATGTCTTGTCTTGAAAATCAGCTGAACAATATAGGCCTAGGACCAGCATTTCTATGAAGTCAATGTTAACATTGAAAGTTCGAGAATAATATTTCTTGTCACGCAAGAAAAGTTTCAATTCCTACGTGCTCTTGATGGATGCTAGCTATCAATGTGTAAGGGCTTATACTGGATATTAATAACGATGTAGGTTGAAATGAAAATGTGAAATAGTGAGCAATTCGGGCCTAGGTACCGGTACGATGTTACTTGTTGATACAAATGTGTCATTTATAAGAAGATGAAGAAGTTAAGTTGTAAAATGACAATTCTATAATGGCCTACTGAGCCTATACAGACACTTGTGACGACAGAAGTTTAATTCCCATTCAACCCTATTCTTCCTAGAGGCTAGCTCAAAAGCATACTAAGAAGTCGGACGTAAAAATTCTCGACAATGTTGTCTTGAAAAACCGATGAATTGAATAATACTAGCCTAGTTCCTAATTTCAAGCTGGCACTTTGTTGCAAGTGTTCTAATGTAGTAGCTTGTCGTGGTGTGGGGGCTTGCGTGACCCCGTGATTTTCAGAGTTGTCGTCGGGAGCAATTTATTTGTTCCCAGCAGGGTTTCTCATGGCGATAAGGTCTGGAGTGAGGGTCCAGACCAAGTTCGGACCGTCTCGGTCGAGTGGCCGACTTTTGGTGACCGGAGTGTATGGAGGGAGTTCTGAACCTTGCGTGTAAATATTTACTTTTTTGTATTTCTTTTCCTTTTCACTTCTCTCTACATCTATCGTCTTCTTCTATATAATTTTTTTTATATCATCTATCTCACTTTTCTATCTCTTTCCATCCCGCTCCCTCCATATTCTTGAAACATCCACAAACGTCAACAACTATGGCAAAGTACACAGACATGAATATAGGGGCTAAATGACGTCGCTGTCGACGCGCCTGCGAACCCTAACACTAGATCATAATAATACATCAAAGTCAAACCTTGTTGGTTTTGCAGCAGAATATGCTAGCGTCATGATGGGATCTAATAACGGTGTTTAGGAACAACTTGAAACATTCAACAAGTATGTGTTTGTTTCTCGTTGCATTTGCCATAAATTCCATTTGTGTGCAAGAGCAGCATGCTCACTTTTGCACCAATCGGTTGACGAAATTACGAGAGACATACACTGTTTCATACAGACAGAACAGTCCTAACATTATGAGCCGTGATAGATTTTTCAACCTCACTCGAATGTTTCACTTTCGTGACGACACGAACTAAGGTGCGTGAAGTTGGCACCCGCCCATGAAAGCGATCAAGTTCAAATTTGGCAAATATTTAGTGCTGAATTAGTTCTAATTAGTGCCGTAAACCCCATAATTAGTGCTGCATTAGAACCGAAGTTATAAGGGTTTGTCTGTGGGCGGTGCCAACTTCACGCAGCACCGCCCATGGAACCAATCGGGCTCAAATTTCACGAATATTCAGTGCCGAATTAGTTCTAATTAGTGCCGTAAATCCGGGAATTAGTGCTGCTTCCGTTCGAAAGTTATGAGGGTTCTGCTCAAAGGTTCCAGCACCGCCCATGAAAGCGATCGGGCTCAAATTTGGCAAATATTTAGTGCTGAATTAGTTCTAATCAGTGCCGTCGACTGCATGCATTTTGGACCATTGGTTCAAAAGTGATAAGGGTTCTTCTCAAAGGTTCCAGCACCACCCATGAAAGCGATCAGGCTCAAATTTGGCAAATATTTAGTGCTGAATTAGTTCTAATTAGTGCCGTCAACTGCATGCATTTTGGACCATTGGTTCAAAAGTTATAAGGGTTCTTCTCAGAGGCTCCAGCACCGCCCATGAAAGCGATCGGGCTCAAATTTGGCAAATATTTAGTGCTGAATTAGTTCTAATCAGTGCCGTCAACTGCATGCATTTTGGACCATTGGTTCAAAAGTTATAAGGGTTCTTCTCAGAGGTTCCAGCACCGCTCATGAAAGCGATCGGGCTCAAATTTGGCAAATATTCAGTGCTGAATTAGTTCTAATTAGTGCCGTCAACTGCATGCATTTTGGACCATTGGTTCAAAAGTTATAAGGGTTCTTCTCAAAGGTTCCAGCACCGCCCATGAAAGCGATCGGGCTCAAATTCGGCACATATTTAGTGCTGAATTAGTTATAATTAGTGCCGTCAACTGCATGCATTTTGGACCATTGGTTCAAAAGTTATAAGGGTTCTTCTCAAAGGTTCCAGCACCACCCATGAAAGCGATCAGGCTCAAATTCGGCACATATTCAGTGCTGAATTAGTTCTAATCAGTGCCGTAAACTGCATGCATTTTGGACCATTGGTTCAAAAGTTATAAGGGTTCTTCTCAAAGGTTCCAGCACCGCCCATGAAAGCGATCAGGCTCAAATTCGGCACATATTCAGTGCTGAATTAGTTCTAATCAGTGCCGTAAACTGCATGCATTTTGGACCATTGGTTCAAAAGTTATAAGGGTTCTTCTCAAAGGTTCCAGCACCGCCCATAAAAGCGATCGGGCTCAAATTTAGGACACGCCAATAGATCTTAGTTATCATTACAGTGTGTTCAAAACAGCTCATAACACACTATTCATCATCCAATCCACAGGATATGTTAACAAATGATTATCCTGGCATTGTCTTTTTGATAATCATCAAAATCGCAATAAATCATTCCAGCAATTCACAAGTTGATAGATATCATTACATCCTCACTTTTACTTCATCCATATCATTATCCATTGATCATCAATGTTGTATGACTACTCTTTAAATTTTAGCTTCTGTGTTCAAATAAACCTGCACATAGTTCCTATACCGTACATATATCATTTGATAATTTGTTTATATTCATACTGATGGATGTACAAACATTATTTTCTCACAGTCCATTATCTGCTGTTATCTAATTAAACTTGCAGATGAGTCTACTCAGCTCATGAGAGGTTATATATAGAACACTCAGTTATTATATTCTGAAAAAAAGTAAGTTTGATTACGAAACAATTCATATTATTATTACGATGTTCATTTTTGTCGTAGAAATCCGATTAAAAACGTTTCTAATGAAACGATCTCATGTGTGTATGTGTTGAATAATCATTTATGAAATCATCAAATCAGTGGATTAATTCATGTTACATTATAATAATAGGAGTTGGCCCAATTAACAAGTAGCAGGTGTCTTGTCTGTCAAAATTGTCTACGATGCAATTTTTATGTGTGCTCGGCTGCCGCAAGCACTTTGTGGTAGAGAGTAATCGTGGGAGACTTTTGGGCTATTCAGTTGAGTGCTGTCAATGCATAGTTCGAAAATGTAATATATGGCAATACTACGATAGGCAATGCACGTGTGGTAACTAAATGAGCGCTCCGCTGATCAGTGGACTCGCTGGCGGTCTGAACCATCAAAAGGGATTCGAAGAATTTCGTCAGTCAATATTGTGTTGTAAAAATTAGGAAGAGAATTGGTCAAAATGTATAACTTATTTACGTTCTCATATTAGCAAGAGAATGACGAGAAAAATGGGTGTCGCGAATACATGTTAAAACACGCATTCTCAGTCGCACAGTGACTCGCAAACGTGCAAGAGTGTTGCACGGTTTTCAAGATTCGATTATTCGAGCACGACAAGATCTAACTAAGAACCAAGTAAGTTCAATTCTAGTCAATAATTGAAATTATTCCCAATTGAGCGTAAGTGAAGACTGCATTAGCAACCTTATTTCACAATTCTTCAACCACTGGTAATGTTTCAGTTTTTGTTTTTTGTCAAGTATCTGAAATTAGACCATGTCTTTCTAATTAGGGAAATTACAGAACTCTTTACACATGACCGCAATACACATCGCGCTTTCTTTGAAGTTTTCCAAGTTTTGGATGAGCGTAAGTGAAGACTGCATTCGCACCCTTATTTCACTTCTTTTCTGTATCTACAGTTCAAATATCTGACCGCTTCTGATGATATATAGACGATTGTGTTCGTATGTCATAAGTCATAACTAAGAACCCTCATAACTTTTGAACCAATGGTCCAAAATGCATGCAGTTGACGGCACTAATTAGAACTAATTCAGCACTAAATATTTGACAAATTTGAGCCCGATCGCTTTCATGGGCGGTGCTGGAGCCTCTGAGAAGAACCCTTATAACTTTTGAACCAATGGCCCAAAATGCATGCAGTTGACGGCACTAATTAGAACTAATTCAGCACTAAATATTTGGCAAATTTGAGCCTGATCGCTTTCATGGCGGTGCTGGAACCTTTGAGTAGAACCCTTATAACTTTTGAACCAATGGTCCAAAATGCATGCAGTTGACGGCACTGATTAGAACTAATTCAGCACTAAATATTTGCCAAATTTGAGCCCGATCGCTTTCATGGGCGGTGCTGGAACCTTTGAGCAGAACCCTCATAACTTTCGAACGGAAGCAGCACTAATTCCCGGATTTACGGCACTAATTAGAACTAATTCGGCACTAAATATTCGTGAAGTTTGAGCCCGATTGGTTCCATGGGCGGTGCTGCGTGAAGTTGGCACCGCCCACAGACAAACCCTTATAACTTCGGTTCTAATGCAGCACTAATTATGGGGTTTACGGCACTAATTAGAACTAATTCAGCACTAAATATTTGCCAAATTTGAACTTGATCGCTTTCATGGGCGGTGCCAACTTCACGCACCTCGAGCTGACGATTCATGGTAGGCCTACTTGAGCGACTGGGGTTACCGCGTTGACCGTACGTACGCATGTAGTGCGGTTGTTGCCTAATCAATTGCCATCTATGGGCAAATAGGATTAATATCAGGAATATTTGGAGGTGGTTGAAGAGAGTAAATCAGGCAAGTTTCTTCGGCTCGGTCAACAAAACAAATTAATTATTATTCAAATCAGAACCATAGAATGGTAAGATCCTAAATACTTCATATTAGAACGATGATCTTCGACTTCATATATTTTTTCAACACATAGGCCAATAAAAAATTATGAAAATATGTATTTTTTCTTATCAATACCTGATATCTCTGAATAGAGAGTAGACTTGATTTAAATTGTGGTATATAACATTGAATACCCTGGGGGGGGGACATGCCTGGAATCATCACTGTCTGACACAATGTTATCGCTTACAGGCAGCATTGCGGCGCGGCGCCGCAGGATAAGGCGACGAGAGATGGCTGCGTCGCACGTGCAGAAAACCGCCGTAGGTCGAGGTGAGTGTGTGGGCGATACTCGCTCTGTCTCGGCCGTCTGTCGGGAGTACGACTTTTGTTGTTGTGATTCTTTTTACAACATTTATTTAAATTTTATAACATTCTGAGCTTTTCTCACAATGAATTTCTCAATGTACAGCCAACATCGACCTACGGTCGTTCTTGAACATGCGCCGCGGCCATGCACCGTCGGACGCGAGGGCGCCGAGGGCCACCGACGCTCGCAGGCAGCAGTCGAGGGCCGCTCCGAGAACTGCAGCAAACGCTGTGGCAACCCATCAAGGTGGGATGCAACAGCACTGGCTACAGTTCATGGCGGAGTGCCAGGAGCGCACTCTCACCACCACTTTGGAAGGCCTCCGGTGCCTCCGCCAGGGAGCGGCCAGCAACGGCCATCGGAGCCGTCGACGGTGAGCCAACTCCATCGGCGTCCCCTGGCTTATAACATCTACCAGGGGAGGTACTGTATAGCTAGAGAGGTGCCTTTCACGAGGTGCCTCTTCGGCGAGTCCACACGGACAATGCGTCACACGCAGTACGGCCTGAGCGTGCGTGCTACCCATCTCGCATCGGCAGCACGTGCATTCTACCGTGGTGAGGAAACCTGCACCTTCAAAACATGGAATTTCCGTTGGTGCAATAATGCAGGTATTCTGCACTTGATAACATTATGAATAATGGATATTAATAGTAGGTAGTAGGTAAACACATATGTACCAACAAACAATATAATCCCAATTCTGTATATGTAGATTGAACTGACAGAATATTTTTCATTAAGCTCTTTGATTTTACAAAAAAAAAAGTATCATACACATTTTCAGCGATTTTTACATATTTACATATTTATTTATTCATTACAGATTGTTCATAAAACAGGTGGTAATGGTTACTATACCTAATGCAATTACAGTCAAACATACTCGATTTAATTATACTTCATTTTTTCTTAGCTCTCTTCTTAAATCACCAATCTTCGTTATGTTCTTGATATCTTCTTCTAATTCATTCCATTCCCGCGTCGTTCTTTGTATAAACCCATATTTACCTACTTCTCTATCCACTTTTTCCACTACCATTCTTACTCCTCCCCTTGTACTTCTTTGTAATCCCTTTCCAATTCTATTGCTTAATTCATCCCATCCTGTATATTCATTCTTGACTCTAACAAAATTGCACATTCTTTCTATTTGTCTTCGTTTCGCCAAATTTTCCCATCCCATTTCCTCAATCATTTTACTGGGTCTTTCTATAACTTTTTCAACCACATCCTTATCGTTCCTGATAATCTTCCAGCGCTTCTCTCTCCCCAATACCCTTCTTGCAGCAACCCTTTGGACGTTCTCCACAGCCTTATTAGTCCAACTTCATGCGGATCCCAGACTGAACTAGCATACTCAAGCATTGGCCGAATCAGACTCATGTATGCCTTCTCTTTTATTTTCATCCCTGTCCCCTTCAACTGCCTCATAATAAACTTTAAGGATCGTATTCCCTTTTTTGAGATATTTCTAACATGTTCCCCCCACCCTAAGTTTTTATTTATGTAAAGTCCAAGATATTTATATGCTTCTACTTCCTCAAGTGTAGAATCTCCCATTTTATAAATCTTATTCACTTTTTCTTGTTACTGCTGCTAGAGAAGTGCACCACTTTACATTTTCCAACATTTAGTCCCATTAAATTTATTTTAACCCATTCATTAATTCTGTCCAAATCTCCTTGTAACTGATTTTCCTCCCTCTCACTCTTAATGGTGCTATATACCACACAGTCATCAGCAAATAGACGAATTCTTGATTGAATTCCGATTTGAAGATCGTTTATAAATATATTGAATAGAAGGGGTCCAATTACACTTCCTTGTGGTACCCCAGAAGTAACTTTTACCATATCAGAAATTTCATCACCTACTTTTACTTTTTGTGATCTACCTTTTAAGAAGGACTCCACCCATCTTGTTATCCTCTCATGTTTTGTTATTTGTCTCAACTTTGAAATCAGAAGTTTATGAGGTACTTTGTCAAAAGCTTTTTCAAAATCCAAAAAGACGGCAGATATTTTACCCCCCTTGTCTAAAGTATCAGACAGGTCCTGCGTGAATCCTTGCAGTTGGGTTACACATGAGTAACCCTTACGAAAACCATGTTGTCCATCAAATATTCCACCATTATTATCAACAATTAATTTGATTTCTGTATCAATTAACCTTTCCATAATTTTGCATATTGAGGAGGTGAGGCTAACTGGTCTGTAATTACCCAAATTTGATTTTTCTCCCCCTTTATGTATTGGAGTGATCATTGCTTTTTTCCAGTCCTCGGGCACAGTTCCTGAATCTATTGAATTTCGAAAAATTAACATTAAATACGGTATTAACTCTTTTCCCAACTTGATAAATTTGTTATTAATCCCATCGTGACCGGGAGCTTTATTTCTATTCAGTTTATCAATTATTCTCTGGATTGCTGTTTCAGTGAATTTTATTTTATTTTCCTCTACTCCCAATTGATGAATTTGATCATTCTCTACTTCGTTCTCCCCATTCAAAGTCTGTTTTTTAAAAACTTCACCATAATAATTATTTAATGCGTATGCCTTTTCTTTATTCGATATGAACCCCACTCCATTTCTGTTAATAAGAGTTGGCATATCGTTTCTTCCTCTTTTAGTATTATTTATGTACTTGTACATATTATTCCAACTTTTATTCTGGTCCTGCTCATCAAACATACCCCGTAGAAACTTATCCTTTGCACTTTTCTTTTCTTTATTCAGATCTGATCTGAATTTCCTTCTCATTTCTATATCTCCCCCTTTACCTCTGTTCATATTATGAAACTTTCTTGCTTTCCTTTTCAATTTTCTAATTGATTTATTATAATAGATTGGATCTGCACTTTCAGATATTAATTTATTGGGAACAAACTTCTCAATAGCGTTTAAACATATGTTTTTGAAAGTGTCCCATTTTTTGTCTATATCCCCCTTCTCCTCAATCCAGTAATTCCTCCAATAATTTAAATGTAACCTAATTTTGTTGGTATCCGCCTTTTTATAGAACCAGACTTTCTTCTGTACCTTCATTTCATCTTTTACTCTATTTGCAATTAATTCTACTGTTGGAATATTATGGTCACTGATACCAACGTCCACGATAGTTCTTAACCACTTTTCCGGTGGTCTGACTAGGATAACGTCCAAAAGGTTATTACTACCTGTCCTAGTTAATCTAGTACCCTCCGTAACCGTTTGCACAAATCCTTCACTCATTATTTCATAAACAAGTTCTTGCCTTCTATTCGTGCTACTTCCTACAGTCCCTTCTTCCCGATTTATTCCTGGTGAATTCAAGTCTCCAGCAACTATTACATTCCTTTTATTAGCACTTTCAACCACTCTTTCCCTAATCTTGACAAGAATATCATTATTAGAATTGGTGGCATATATCCCGCAATTATTATAAACATTTCTGTTCCGAACTTAATTTCTAATCCCATTAACTCTACTGCTTCTTCTATCCACAAGATTCTCCCATTCAACTCATTTTTTAATCCCAGCAATATACCACCCCCATGTCTATTTCTGTCTCTTCTGAATAAGCTGTAACCCCCAACCTCTATCTCTTTATCGGTGTAGCCATCGTCCAGCCAGGTTTCCACAAGTACGAAAATATCGGGATTTATAGTGTCTACTACTGTTCTTAATTCGTCGAGTTTATTGCATATACTTCTGCAATTAACTAATGTTATTTTTAATGTATTTTTTACTCCCATCTCAATATCCTTCTGTTTCGATTTGTCTCCCCTTTCCATATCATTTCCTAGGCCTACCTCTATTCTGCTACTTTCAATCGTATTTAGTCACAAGCTAGCTCTTCTTCTCATCTTCTCGGCGACTCTTCCCATCAGTTTACCCAGTTTCTCTGCTCCCAATCTATTTAAATGTACCTTAATGTATTAAATGTAAATAAATGTATTTACATGTAAATAAATGTATTTAAAATGTATAAATGTAAATGTCTTAAATGTATTTAAATTTAAATTAATTAAATTAATTTAATTTGTAAATTTTTGCAACAGTCGGATTAGAAATGACGAAGAAAATGTATTCATGATGCAGTTTTTCAAATGAATCTAATCCATCAAGGGAAACCAATTTAATCTGAGCAATAAATGTAACCAACTAACTTGGAACGATTAAAAAATGATTAAAAATGTTCTTCATTCTACATTTCCATATTTCTAAGCTCATCTCACAACGCATATAAGGCGTTTTCGTAGTAATAATCAATATTATAGGCCTCCCAAATCCGATGCGAGTGGGCCAAGCCTCCTTGGTTCAAAGTCATTCCACTCCACTGTTCATTATTTCATTGTTCCAATGGTCATTACCTATTGGGCCTAGTAGTCATAGTGTTTAGGGTGTTCAGCCAAGGTTACTGGAATAGGCCTAGGCCTAGGATTTCTCTATAGTAAACATGCCATATATGTAACCCGCCTACTTTTAGGCTAGTCTAATTGAACTTGTAGATTCAATGGCTAGGCCAGGAATTGTTCGGTAGGCCTACCGAGATACGGTAGGCCAATGTTTTTTCATGCTTCTGTGGTTTCAAAGTGATGTTTAGAGTTAGGTAGCTAGAGTAAGATATGAGTCAAGTGGATAACAAGACTAGTAATTATAGGCCTATAATGAAAATATTATCTCAGGCTACCCAATCTTACATATTGTCCATCACCACCCAACATAACCCTAAAAACACCGGGTTACATATAGGCCTATCGCCTATGGTACCGCGGTACAGGCCGATAATTTAAAATCCAAATTCACTCTCAATGATACTTGCACTCTATACTGGCGATACTGGCTAAACCGTGGTTATGTTATTACATTTTAATAGTGTAGGAACTTCTCTCTCTCTCTCTCTCTCTTTCTCTCTCTCTCTATATATATATATATATATATATATATATATACCTCTCTCTCTCTCTCTCTCTCTCTCCATCTCTCTCTCTCTCTCTCTCTCTCTCTCTCTCTCTCTCTCTCTCTCTCTCTCTCTCTCTCTCTCTCTCTCTCTCTCTCTCTCACACCACTGGTAATTATTCAGGACTTGTGAAATTAGGAATAGTAAAATTTTACAAATCACAGCATGTTTTTTATTCTTGGATTAATTAGGCCTATACAAGTTTGCCATTTTCATTATAAAGCATGTTTTATCTTTTAGGTCGAGTTCTTAGGAAGGAAAGGTGGAAAAGACGTGAGAATGATACGTCAACATTCTCTACCAACTCATAGGAAAAGAGTTGGCTCAACTTGTAAATTGGTCGGGTCGCGGCAAGATTGGTTTCCAGCAGTATAAGCGCGTGCTGCCGCTGATAACTCGTGAGTGCTTGGCACGACAACGTAGAAATGTTTTCGTGTTCAACCAATAATGGAAATAGAGCATTTATTTGAGTGTTCTCACCAACCAGAATTCGAATCTTTTGAATTATTATCAAAGCTTGTCACCGAATCATAGATCCCCAAATGAGCTTCAGGTTGTTTGGCTGGGGCACCATAAGGCCACTCCAAACATGGATTTTTTCAATAACTTCTCTTTCAATATGATAAATTCTTCCATTCACATATCCACTTGACCCGACCACAGTTACGGGTAGAAAGTTGATGGTCTAAATGTGGATAATTCAGATAGCCTCTGTTCCATTTAAATGTTACGGTATGTGTAGTGGTTTATCGAGTCCCTTTAATACACATTTCATCACTTTTATTTCTTCAGTTTCAGTACGACGAAATGCCCAAACCAATGATGCGTCAGAGGCCACATTGGAGCACGAGATTGCTCGGACGAAGGACAAAACAACTTGACGCGCCACAAAGACAGTTGCAACTCGCCAACATCAGCAAACAGCAGCAACATCAGGAGGAAGTGGATGTACGGGTGGACGAGGCTGACAGCGACAGCGATGAACAAAATCTCGACAGTGCTGACAATTCTTATTCGATTAAAATAAAAACAAGCTCGCTAAATGACACAGAATTTTGAATTTTTAATATTTTTTTCAGAAATCCTGCATCTATGGCCCTGATCCGATTTTTCCCGCTACTAATTGTGGAGAAGGGGAAGGGGGGGGGGGCGTGGGGACCTAGATATTTGAATGCCATAATACTGAAATTTCAGTCCCATTATGGCACCATTAAAAGACGGCGCTTGTACCATGATGCCAACGTTAGGGTGACACACTATCACCATAATATCACCAGAAGAGTCCCACTTGATACAGCTGCCAAACTACCTCCACTTCAATCGCCAGTCTAGTACCATATTCGTAGCAGTATGCTGCGCGAGGCGGTAGTCTCATGTCACCATTCTGTACAAAGACCGGCGGACACTTTCGTAAGGTTATGGCACCGACCACCGATATGGCACAGCCTGCCGAGAAAAACCGGTACCAATATGGTATCTTTTGCGAGTTCTGTGTTTGCTGGGGTAAACATGTATGTTATTAGACCCGCAGACAAGTTTGTGGGTCTAAAATATGTGTATGAATTGTATACTTGTGAAAAATAAAACATCTTAACAAAAAATCAATAGCGTTATCGGCGTCCATTTGTGACATACTAGTCATGATAATATTCTATAAACCAAATTCTATTGTCTTTTCCACATTATCGGATGGAGTAGATTTTCTTGTTAAAATGATAGATTATTTTGGCATTTTATTTTCTTAGAACAGTCATTGAGCAAAATTAGCCTCCTCATCACACTAAAGAATCTACGTATTCCAGAATTTCGTGTAGTTTCCAAAATCCCTAAAGTAGAATTTGAAAAGATAGAATTTCTAAAATTTCCCTGCTGGGCCTAATTCTCGTCTTCCTTGCATTCACCACCACTATGCGCACTTAGTTGTGGGAACTCACAATTGAGTCTTTGCCGGGGCGCTGAAATGACACAGAATGTCCCTGCAGTTACAATAATTGTGACTGGCAAACATCAGCTGGGCACCTTTACTTCTAGGAGAAAATTACAATTTTACATACCAATCTTTTCTGAAATATGTTACCATATAGAAAAGTGTACAATTTCAAAAGTCCCCTGCGAGGCTAGAAGGGGGCTCTCCCCTTGCCGCCTGTGGGTCAACGCTTAGCGGCAACGGGTCTTTACACAACGTTTGCTCTTATAAGGCATTTTCTTATCCCCCCCCCCCCTCCTAAAAATATGATTTGGATTCGTCCCCGATTTCATTGTAGTGTCTGTCTACATGTGGTTCGACGAAGAGGGTCGACACCATAGCCATCAGGAGCCTTATTCGGCAACTGTTTTTCCCGTTTCACCGAGTCCGTTTCACCGCGCAACGAAGTGAGATCGAGATTCGTATCTTGTAACTTTTCTGACGTGTGAGATGGGCATTGCATTTCGTTTCACGGCGCATTGGTAGCGCCAGCGTTCGGCGTGGTGAAATCACTGTGCAATGGGAATGCAGTATGCAAGCAAGTTTTATCAATAATTTTTTCTCTTGATTCTTCCTTAACAAATCAGTTAGTTCGCCGATTCTCTGCAATAATTCACAGTTCACACCTACAGCTAGTCCTTTAATCATTGCTATACGGTAAGATATACCCTACTTGTATAACGAGGGAATTAGGGAAACGCTGTATAATAACCTAGGCCAAGTTGATTAATAAATAATATTAGAGTCTCCAGTCTTGGGTCAGTGCCTAAGAGCTAAGACCCTAAAGTTATTTGTATCATTGTAAATATTGTTCATGCCAGTTTTCCCCACAATCTAAAGAAAGATAAACCAAGAACATTTGTAAGGCGACCGGTAGGCCTACCCACCTTTTTTAGGCTATTGTAGATTTTTGAGTGATGTTTAGGGTTAGGCCTAGGTACGGTAACTCGGTAAGGTTTCTGTCAAAACTTCTGAGCTTCAAGGCCCAATGTCAAAAGTGTGTACACATTAGATAGAAGCCTACCTAATACATATTAATTATAGATATACGGGTACGTAACTATTTCTTGAACTATTCTAGTTATGGAAGCTTTTCACTACTTAAATATGTTGGAAGAAGCTGACTATGAGAACAATCAACTGCGCCAACGAATGAGACAGAGGCGTCGAGCGATACGTGCCATCACTCATCCGTTCGATGACATGACGGAGAACGACTTTGTAAAATTGTATAGACTTCCTCAGAGAATTGTGAGGAATCTTGTCGAGGACATACGTGGTGAGATGCCTCTAACCCGAAGAAGGAGCTCCTGCGCAGTGTCCGTAGAGAGCAAGGTAACTTTTTGGTTAACAGGAATACTCTATTTAAAAAAAGGATTGCTAGTCCTTTATGAAATTTATGCTAATCCTTTTTGATTTTATGAACTCAAGGTGTAGTAGGATACCATAAAGGCCTACTGGATCAGTATATACAAATAAATAGATTCTTTTCACAGGTTCTAGCAGCTCTTAGCTTTTACGCAACTGGCTCATATCAACGAGTGGTTGGCCAGGATTTTTGCCACACTATGAGCCAGTCCATGATTAGCCGTAGTGTGGAAGAAGTTACCCGAGCCATCAGCAATCGCTTGTTGCACACGTGGATTAAGTTTCCCATGACTCGGGGAGAGCGTAACATTGTTAAAGAAAGGTAGGTCTATGCACAAACAAATCGGGTTATGAACGAAGTTCATTCATAGTTTTTACACAGTTTATTAAGTTCATGAACAAACTTTAACGAACATCAACGAACAAAGTTTGTTGAGGCGGCCTGTTGACATTTCTTGTAATTATTACACTTTGAATGTCTTAGATTTTATGAAGCGACAGGCATACCGGGCACAATAGGTGCAGTAGATTGTACCCACATTGCTCTAGTTCGCACAACTGTACATGAAGAGCAGTATGTTAATAGGAAAAGCTACCATTCGGTAAATGTCCAAGCCGTAAGTACCTTTGATAATAAATAAAAACTTCATTTCTTTCTGAGAGCGTATCACCCGTCCCCATAGAGAAATGAAGTTCCTTGAATGAACCCCCTTAATCTATGCTTTAACTATAATTTTACACATACAGATACACATACACAACAGATAATTTTACTTGTCAAAATCTCGTTACAGGTTTGCGATTACGACTTGAGATTTTTGTCAGTGAACGCCCGGTTCCCAGGCTCACTGGGGACGCTTTTATATGGCGAAATTCTCTTGTCAAAAAATGAACTTTCTCGAAGGTACAATGCCGGTGAGAGAGGGGAATGGTTGCTTGGTGACTCGGGTTATGGTAATGAGCCATGGCTGTTATTGCCAATCTTGAATGCTGAGCCAGGGACACCTGAAGAACATTTCACCACTATTCACTGCAGAACCAGGTGTTGTATTGAAAGAGCGTTCGGTGTTATGAAAGCGAGTTGGAGATGCCTCCTCAAGCATCGCGTTTTGCATTACAGCCCGCACAAGGCAGCTGTGGTGGTTAACGTGTGTGCAATATTACACAACATAGCTATAGATGCTCGGCTACCTGAACCAGAGCCACTGAATGAGCGGGAAGCAGCGGCAGAAAGGGAAATGGAGGCTGGGGATTGGGAAGTCAATCCAATTAACATTGACCGAGATTTTTTGGGCCATGCTCGTGCAGTTCGAGCACAAGTTGTCGCACGGCTCTGGAACCAACGATGAACTAAAATAATATCACAAAGATACAGTTCTTTAATATATCAATTTTTATTTCTATGAAGAAATTATAAATAGATCTATAACTTTCCATTGTTTGGTCTGCAGTTAGCTGCATTCATTTTGCATAATTATATTAACATACAATAGAGCAGTATTTTCATTTAATAACATTATTCCAGTAAATCTACATTAACTGTTTGCCAATTGTTAATATTTATTTAATTCTATTAATTAGTTATAAACTTATATTATTCGGCTGTATTTGCTGCGAATGGAAGTGGACGAGAATTTCACTTATTAACCTGTCAAGATCAGCCTATCACATTGAATGAATAATATATTCAATTGATGAAAATAATTGGTAATTGTAAAGATGATGATGTGTTTAGTATGAAATGATCATGGATTGAGTATTTTTCATTGAATAAAAATAATAAAATATAATTGCATTTAATAAGATTATTCTAGTAGGCCCCTACATCTTGATTGACTGTTGGCCATAACTAGCAATTATTTATTTCAATTCTTTTAAAACTCTATACTTTATTAATTATTATAAACTTGTTAGATGAGCGTAGCGAAGATTTTCACTCAAGTCTTACGGAACTTTGTCTGTGCGTTTTTTTGTTTTTTTTTCGTTTTTTTTTATTTTTTTTTTGTAAACACTGCACAGGTCGCAGGGTTTGACCAGTCGACATGAAACTCTTTTTTTATATGCAAACTTATCCAACTTAGAACTGTATAGTTTTGAGGTCTAATCGGTTGGACCATTTTTGAGAAACATCATTTAGAAGTTTCTAAAAACCCCATAAGATATGCTGAGCGGGAAAAATTGAAAAATAAAATCTCTTCAATATGATTCAATTTTCCACAAATGTGAACACAAGAATAATATACATGAATAAAAATTTGGTTTGATATTCGGACCAGCCGTTTTGGAGAAAATAATATAATAAATGTATTTTATTCATCGAAAAGATAGAAATATTAGTTGAAAAAATGTTGCATTGTCGAAGTCACGGCTTTCTAGATTCATTGACATCGGATGAAGTTCATTTCAAATGATCAAGGTTTGTAGAGTTTTCGATTATACTTTATATAGACATCTCGCTCATCGTACAACGCACATCCTGCGTTTGCCTAGTAGTAAATATTAGGTATGTGTTTCCATTTAAAATTATAATAGATTGCAATTAAACCCAGATTTAATTTCAAACAGTCCTGTGATCTTCAACCTCGTTTCATTATTGTATATAGATAGATAGATAGATTTATTTAGCTGAAACTATTGTACATAGGCCTAGATAATTATACATGATAATTTACATTATTAGAAAAGGTATGGAAGTAGGCTATAGTTTTTGACTAAATTGGACATTCTTCTTTAACAATTGTTGAACAGATTACCTTAAACTTATCAACATTAAATTCAGTCCCTAGCTCTCACGCTCAGTCGGTTGTAACAGTCTTATACCGCTGTAAAAAACTGATAACTGTGATATACCGTATACCGGTATATATGATCGAAGTTATTTGGCGAGCACCAACACAGCCTTGTCACAATTATTAACTCGTTGGGGACTAACCTCACATTATCAATCATAAATGATTATTAGTATTAAAAATGCAATGTTTCTATGGAATAATCATAGACGGCAATGAACCCTGATTTAATTCAAACAGCCTTGTGTTCTTCAACCTTCATTGATATATATAATATATGATAGATATATATATAATATATATATATATATATATAATATAGTATATATATATTAGATACAAAACAGTAGTTATTTGGCGAGCAACATCACAGCCTTGCCACAATTAGTTAAGTCGTTCGGGACTAACCTCACATTGAGTTTGATATACTAATTGATAAAAATAATAAGTAATAGTAAAAATGATTTGAAAAAAAGTATGATATCTCCTTTTTCCTCACATACTTGGCCTCCTTGGAATTTGACAATGCGCCACAGTTCTACCACCTTTTGCTCTGCAGCGATTGCTTGTCTCTCCACGGCACGAGCAATCGCTTGCAAAGAGTCGCTCATCGACCTAATCACTGGCAGCTTGATGTCCTCTGCCATTCTGAATGAGTCGGCTGCACGGCTGTAAGGAGTCGACTCGTGCAACCGAGGTGTGTTGCGGTTAAGCGATTCTTCTTTGCTGAAACACATTACCACGTACATGAGCGGACCACATAAAACTCATTTTTGACATGACACTAGAAGAAACTGTTATTATGATGGGTGTCAATTAACTCTGAATGAGCACTCAAGTTACGGTATTCAGGTTATTAGGTTGTTTATGTATACGTAACTATTATATAGGTCTCGACAAACCAATTTAATTTCTTATCTCACAAGCAAATGAATGGAACTAATCATGCGTTGAGTACAACTTAGGTATTCTGTTTCCAGCATGTTTCTCTTACCCTTTCGACTCGGAGGCACTGCTGTCACAGGTGTGTTGTTTGTGGCGATGTAACATGGCGGGCTCCTGGAGATGTTAATATATTGGCTCCTGGAGATGTGAGCGCGACGGCTCCTGGAGATGTGAACGCGGCGGCTCCTGGAGATGTGAGCGCGGCGGCGTTCCTGGAGATGTGACGCGGCGGCTCCTGGAGATGTGAACGCGGCGGCTCCTGGAGAGGTGAGCGCGGCGGCTCCTGGAGATGTGAACGCGGAGCGGCTCCTGGAGATGTGAGCGCGACGGCTGCTGGAGATGTGAGCGCGGCGGCTCCTGGAGATGTGAGCGCGAACGGCTCCTGGAGATGTGAACGCGGCGGCTCCTGGAGATGTGAGCGCGGCGGCTCCTGGAGATGTGAGCGCGGCGGCTCCTGGAGATGTGAACGCCGGCGGCTCCTGGAGATGTGAGCGCGGCGGCTCCTGGAGATGTGAGCGCGACAGCTCCTGGAGATGTGAGCGCGGCGGCTCCTGGAGATGTAGCGCGACGGCTCCTGGAGATGTGAGCGCGACCGGCGGTTCCTGGCGTAGAGGATGGAGATCTGGAGCATAGCGGCAATGTGGCGTCTCATCATTCTGCATGAATGGAGGCGGTGATGCTGGCAATGTGAAATCGCTGGCAAATGTAGAAATGATGTGTAGCGGCGTGAATGTAGAAGTGGATGGTTTTAGAGTCAGAGGCAGGATAGTTTGCTCTTCTGATAGCACTGCAATGACTGGCAGATCCCTTCCAGTAGGCCCACGTCAGTACCTGAAATAATTAAAAGTTGACATTATCCTACAGCTAAGCAACATTGTAAATGCAACGTGGATACTTCATAGTTGAGTACGATACTGGTATATAAGAAAACAGAAATATAGGCCCATATGTAGAAATGAACGTTAATTAACAATTAGGCCTACATCCAGCTTGATAGAAACATTTGTTTCATCATATGTTATAAAGTTATATCAAATTGTTTCCCTTGCCTTTTTGCCCTTGCTGACAGTCTGCAAATAATGTCTACTGGCATTGAGTTTGTAGTGTACAAACTCAATGCTACCGGTACCGGTACCGAAGAAATAATACACTCCGATCTGTTTGCAGACTGTTGCTAATGTATATTTTCCATCGTACATCATATACAGATCCATCCTGTTGACAAGCTGTGTATTACACATGTATTCATATGTTTATGTATTGTATTGTCAAGATCAAGCACATGCCACAACGTATGTATTAACCTACAAATTAAATTAACAAATTATTTACCTCGGATGTCGAAGAAGATGATTCGGCTGTTAGAGGAAAGCCCGCTTCCTCTATTGCTGTATTTCCTATTGCAGTGTCCCACCCGACGAAAATCTAGCAGCCGTAACTCGACGTCAGTGAGGCTTTGTGGGGACGGTTTACCACCGCCAGTCCACTGGCCATGTTGAGGCTACTAGCCTTGGACTTTGTTTTGCACCGCCAGTCTTCCAACACTTGAATTAGAAATAATTCGATAAAATCCAACACTGAAAATTCGAAATGCCCAAGCCTAGTCGATAGGCCAAGCCCTAGGTATTCAACCTAACATAAGTCTAGGCCTATGAAGGGTCTAGAAAGCTATCTCTGATAGAACCCATCAACCTAGGCCTGACTAGGATTAAAATAGTGGAGCGCTATTAGAATTAGACAATAGCATATCATTTGTATAATATATTAGCTTACCTTTTCCACTTAGCTTCATCTTTCACAGCTCCAAAACCGGAGCTGTTTAGGAGATTGGTCAACTTGGTCCAAAGATTCATCTTCTGCCCCCTAAAGGCCAGTAACCCCAAGCAGCGAATTCTGAATGCTCTTTTCATAAAACCTAAGAGCTTTTTTTTCTGTTTATTATTAATTTCACGTTCCCCGGGGCCATCGTACCTGAATTTAAAGTTTGCCAGCGGGGGTAGTTAGCTAAACCACAAAATTTGTTTACAATACCTTTGTGATTGGGTGAAATATTATGACGCGGTGGTGGTTCCTTTCCCCCTTCCTTCGTCGCCCGTTTTTGCTGCATTAAAATCGCAAATTTACGCGCACGCTACGAGGAAATGGGCGGTTTCACTTGTAAAAGAATGCTACCTGCGCTACCCCTGAAACCCAAATTTACCGAAAGGCTCCGACTTATAACAAAAGGGTTTTGATATAGCCCCTATCAGTTTTCACTATTTAACGCAGGGGAAGCGTGAAAAAGAAAAAAAGGGCATTTATGCATGACCCCACCTATAAAGTTTAAGATTGTATCATACTGGAACGTTTTTGGGCTTTTTTTGGGGTCCCGGGGGTAATTCCACCTTTTTTTTTATTTTTTAAACTATGCGTTTCCACCTCAATTCGACACATTTAAAAACCAAATTTTAAAAAACCTCTTCATTTTTTCACAACATCTATATATAACCGGCTAAACGTTACAAAAAATTATTTTATTTTTTTCAACTATTTAATCTTTTAAAGTATTTTTTTCATTTGATTTTGTTTCAAAAACGGTCTTTTTTTTTAAAACGTCGACTTTTACCTGATAAATTTAAATTTTCCTGAGTAATTTTTTTTAAATTTATTGTAATTTTGTAGATTATCAACGAACCTTTGTCAAACACATGTAACAGTGAAATAAAAATTTTTTCTCTCTATTACTTACCGAAAATAACATAGCTATCAGCGTTGTTATAATTGCCAACCGGGCATTTCGGGCTGACAAAAAATTAATAAAAAGGGACTTATTCAAAACCCAAACTTTCGGTGACACTGCACAATAAAAAAATATTAAATCACTCTAAAATTTTGCTGCTGAGTAAATATCCGACTAAAAAATTCAAACTATCTAAAATTTGATGAAAAATTTGAAAAAAACAAAATACATGCGGTGCGATATTTCCCCCCCCCCCCCCCCCACCCTTATTGTTTTCTATGAAACCTTCGCGTCCATTTACTTGATTAGACTTCGAATTTGAATTTTAAAATTTTTAAATTTTTACTTTCATGTTTTTTCAATACCCGATAAAATAACCTTTTGGGCTTGATACCCCCTCAGAAAAAAAAAAGTAATATTTGATCTATCCTTTTATCTATAGTAAGATGAGTTAAAAAGCGAAAAATTGATAAAATAATCAATGAAATAAGTCCACCAAAATGACACAGAAAGGGTTTTACCCCACCCATCAAAACATATCACGTCTTTCCTATCCTTGAACAATTTAGGTAAATTGGGTTTTCGTGATACCTAGCAGGCTGTTTTACTATAAACATCAATACTGAAAAAAATTTAAAATCTAATATTTGCATTTTACTCAAACATTTAAAGTTTTTCTCACTCTTTAAATGAAATTTGGAAATTCTTTTAAACCACAAAAAAAAAGATGAAAAAATTGGGGTAGTAATTGTCTATTTCACACCAAAACTAAACTCTCCATCTTTAAAATTTTATCCCTTTCAAAAGCATATAATTCTGGTTATATCTATCATACGGGATGGGGGGGGGGGGGGGCTATTGATCTTTGGTACCTTTATGGTTGCTTTACAACAGTTGTAGTAATTTGGGTTGGGCCCCTCTGCAACTGTCAGAGGGCCAAGTCGAAAAGTAATTCTTTCTTGGGTCGTGCTTTCTGTAAATTCTAGACAAAAAAACCCATAGGGATCGTTAAAACCCCATCAAGAAAAAAAGCAGTCACCAATATATTACATGATGACCATTGCTGGGCCCCTTTCTTCACGTTTTAATAATTCTACAAACAAGGAAGGGGCCCCCCCTACACCGGTTTAGCCAAATTTTTTATGTAGACTTTGAAAAGGAAACTTTGACGGGGTGTCAAACCAAACCCAAAGGGGGAGATTTTTTTGGGCGATTTTAATTCTGTGGCCACAGGGACATGAAAATTACAGCTTTTTTTTGAATACTTTATGGCTACAAATGCACATACATCAAATGCACCACGAATTTGAAGTGGTGGTAAATAAACCTTTTCCCGGCCTTTTACATAAGAAAAAACGTGGAGTATTGGTCTACTGTTTACAGAAAACCCCTACCCCTAAACCCATATTTAAAGCATCATCACACCGTCATCCAAAAACTTTTTCGACTCAACACCTTGACGCATAATCGCCTTGGGATGAAACCACAGAAATAAGAGATGGGATTTTTGTTAATACTTCAAAATGAGGGTTAAAAAGTCAACTAACGGCATTTTTTCAGGGGGAAAACAGAGTACGGAAGAGAGGAAAAAGAAACCCAGGATATAGGGACCTCCCTTTCATCAAAAGGGCTACGACAGGATTTTAAAAATTACTAGGAAAAACTCGAAAACCTTTTCGCACGGAAAAAAATTAGGAATTTTTTAGGAACAGGGGACCGATCGAGATTCAAGGGGAAAGGGGGTTTAGAATCCCTTTTCGGGCATCTGGGGAAATTGGGGAAGGGTTAGAAGGGAACCGAGAGAGCAGTGGGGAAAAAAAATACATCACTCCTATAACCGATCGGGGCAAAAAAAGAAGGCCAAAAACCCCCCATGGAGGAAAGAAAGGAATTAAGGGGAATGTCGCATGCACGGGCATGCAGAAATTTTAAGACTTTGAAATTTGGGCTGAAGCTTTTCTATAGGCTTCGTCAAGTGATGTCACCCATTGTTGAAAGAACAGACAACAAGTCCCCAGTTGGGTGACTAAACAGCATGTTTGGTATTGACCAGTTTAATTTTTTGCTATGGAACGTTGTTTTTCACGTTACTTTAAGGAGCCCCTACTAATTTACGCCCGTCCAGTAGGCAAACAAAGCCTGTTAAGTTTAATTTTTTTTTACTGTCCTGTTGCTCTGTTCATATTTTTTTTATTGCTTTTTTTTTTTATTTGGGAATTGTATGTTTGCCCGCGGCTTCCCGTTTTCAAAACCCTTTAAATTACAAATTTTATATTCAATTTATCGTTTATCCCGTTCCAAAACCCAAATTAGATCAACAATTGCGATTAAATGGCCAGGAAAAGTGGTATTCTTCCTAATCCCTTAAAAAAACCCTTCACAAAAACCCCAGAAAATTTAAACCCTGATTTTGGGGCCATTTTATACTTAGCATGGGGTCTGTTGTTACAGAGTTGAAGCGTGTAAGAAAACCCTTTGCTCAGCCAGGGCGAAAAGGAACATGCGGGTTGGCTTGGCAAGTTCTTCAAATTTTTTAAACCCATTTGAGGTTTGGGGAAACCCAAAAGAAAATTGACTGGTCGGGGTTCGGTGCGACCAAAAGTAGTGATTGGTGGACATATCGTTCCGCAGTGGAATGACTCGACTAGAAAGGAAAATTTTCGAGTACTTAAACCACTTTCCCCCTCTTTTTCAACCTTTTAGCCCTCATTTGAACGTCAACCACTAAATCGCAAAGTATTTCCCTCGAAAAAAGTACCGTTTTATACGTTGTCTTTCCCCCCTGAAATCCGGGCCATCAGTCACTTTGGGGTACAAACTCCGTTTTTTGAAATATTTCCCTGAATTTGTGAGATAGGGTTTTAAATTTATCCGATGTTCAATTCCTAGGACAGTAAGTATTTAAGAACAATGTGGTTTTTAAGGGTCGTGGAATTATCCCCTGCTTGGGCTGCAATTTCGGGGTTTACCTCCCAAAATGATTTTTTGATTATCACCTTCAAACACTTTTATAGTACAGTTCCCCTTTTCAGTTTGCACTTGAGGGACAGGTTTCGTGCTTAACGTTGGTGCACCGGGCGGAACAAAGATGCCATCATTTTTCCATGCTGCCTTCAAAGTTTTGGGAGATAAAACCCTTTTATTAGGAAAAAAAGCACGTGTAGGGGACACATTAACCATCCACTCAATTGGGGACTTGGCTTTTTTCCCAAAGCCCAGAAAATCATACTTTTATAACGTAATTAACCGGTGCTAAAATTTTTCAACTATCCCATAAAAACGGATACCGGGGAGAAGTTCATTTTGGTCACAATTTTCACAAAATGCTACCCATCAAATTTACTAGATTGCGAGCTTACGAGAAGATTTGATCAACCTTAAAAAGTATCACTACGAACAAATCAGTCACCGGAGAACACATAATGTACCAAAAAAAATGGGCCCAAATTGATACTAGGGGTTGACTTTGAAAACCCAAATTTTGGGGTTTTTTTTTTTTTTTTAAAAAAAAAATTAAGGGGGTTTTTAAAAAATTTTTACAAATTCCTTATCCTTCGTTTCGATTTGTCTCCCCTTCCTATCTTTCCTAGCCGAACCCTCTATTCTGCTACTTTCAAAAATCTAGTTAGTCACAAGCTAGCTCTTCTTCTCATCTTCTCGGCGACTCTTCCCATCAGTTTACCCAGTTTCTCTGCTCCCAATCTATTAAATGTACCTTAATGTATTTAAATGTAAATAAATGTATTTACATGTAAATAAATGTATTTAAAATGTATAAATGTAAATGTCTTAAATGTATTTAAATTTAAATTAATTAATTAATTTAATTTGTAAATTTTTGCAACAGTCGGATTAGAAATGACGAAGAAAATGTATTCATGATGCAGTTTTTCAAATGAATCTAATCCATCAAGGGAAACCAATTTAATCTGAGCAATAAATGTAACCAACTAACTTGGAACGATTAAAAAATGATTAAAAATGTTCTTCATTCTACATTTCCATATTTCTAAGCTCATCTCACAACGCATATAAGGCGTTTCCGTAGTAATAATCAATATTATAGGCCTCCCAAATCCGATGCGAGTGGGCCAAGCCTCCTTGGTTCAAAGTCATTCCACTCCACTGTTCATTATTTCATTGTTCCAATGGTCATTACCTATTGGGCCTAGTAGTCATGGTGTTAAGGGTGTTCAGCCAAGGTTACTGGAATAGGCCTAGGCCTAGGATTTCTCTATAGTAAACATGCCATATATGTAACCCGCCTACTTTTAGGCTAGTCTAATTGAACTTGTAGAATCAATGGCTAGGCCAGGAATTGTTCGGTAGGCCTACCGAGATACGGTAGGCCAATGTTTTTTCATGCTTCTGTGGTTTTCAAAGTGATGTTTAGAGTTAGGTAGCTAGAGTAAGATATGAGTCAAGTGGATAACAAGACTAGTAATTATAGGCCTATAATGAAAATATTATCTCAGGCCTACCCAATCTTACATATTGTCCATCACCACCCAACATAACCCTAAAAACACCGGGTTACATATAGGCCTATCGCCTATGGTACCGCGGTACAGGCCGATAATTTAAAATCCAAATTCACTCTCAATGATACTTGCACTCTATACTGGCGATACTGGCTAAACCGTGGTTATGTTATTACATTTTAATAGTGTAGGAACTTCTCTCTCTCTCTCTCTTTCTCTCTCTCTCTCTCTATATACACATATATATATATATATATATATACCTCTCTCTCTCTCTCTCTCTCTCTCTCTCTCTCTCTTTCTCTCTCCCTCTCTCCCTCTCTCTCCCTCTCTCTCTCTCTCTCTCTCTCTCTCTCTCTCACACACACACTGGTAATTATTCAGGACTTGTGAAATTAGGAATAGTAAAATTTTACAAATCACAGCATGTTTTTTATTCTTGGATTAGATTAGGCCTATACAAGTTTGCCATTTTCATTATTATAAAGCACGTTTTTATTTTTTAGGTCGAGTTCTTAGGAAGGAAAGGTGGAAAAGACGTGAGAATGATTACGTTCAACATTCTCTACCAACTCATAGGAAAAGAGTTGGCTCAACTTGTAAATTGGTCGGGTCGCGGCAAGATTGGTTTCCAGCAGTATAAGCGCGTGCTGCCGCTGATAACTCGTGAGTGCTTGGCACGACAACGTAGAAATGTTTTCGTGTTCAACCAATAATGGAAATAGAGCATTTATTTGAGTGTTCTCACCAACCAGAATTCCAGAAATCTTTTGAATTAATATCAAAGCTTGTCACCGAATCATAGATCCCCAAATGAGCTTCAGGCTGTTTGGCTGGGGCACCATAAGGCCACTCCAAACATGGATTTTTTCAATAACTTCTCTTTCAATATGATAAATTCTTCCATTCACATATCCACTTGACCCGACCACAGTTACGGGTAGAAAGTTGATGGTCTAAATGTGGATAATTCAGATAGCCTCTGTTCCATTTAAATGTTACGGTATGTGTAGTGGTTTATCGAGTCCCTTTAATACACATTTCATCACTTTTATTTCTTCAGTTTCAGTACGACGAAATGCCCAAACCAATGATGCGTCAGAGGCCACAGTGGAGCACGAGATTGCTCGGACGAAGGACAAAACAACTTGACGCGCCACAAAGACAGTTGCAACTCGCCAACATCAGCAAACAGCAGCAACATCAGGAGGAAGTGGATGTACGGGTGGACGAGGCTGACAGCGACAGCGATGAACAAAATCTCGACAGTGCTGACAATTCTTATTCGATTAAAATAAAAACAAGCTCGCTAAATGACACAGAATTTTGAATTTTTAATATTTTTTTCAGAAATCCTACCTCTATGGCCCTGATCCGATTTTTCCCGCTACTAATTGTGGAGAAGGGGAAGGGGGGGGGGGGGGGGCCTAGATATTTGAATGCCATAATACTGAAATTTCAGTCCCATTATGGCACCATTAAAAGACGGCGCTTGTACCATGATGCCAACGTTAGGGTGACACACTATCACCATAATATCACCAGAAGAGTCCTACTTGATACAGCTGCCAAACTACCTCCACTTCAATCGCCAGTCTAGTACCATATTCGTAGCAGTATGCTGCGCGAGGCGGTAGTCTCATGTCACCATTCTGTACAAAGACCGGCGGACACTTTCGTAAGGTTATGGCACCGACCACCGATATGGCACAGCCTGCCGAGAAAAACCGGTACCAATATGGTATCTTTTGCGAGTTCTGTGTTTGCTGGGGTAAACATGTATGTTATTAGACCCGCAGACAAGTTTGTGGGTCTAAAATATGTGTATGAATTGTATACTCGTGAAAAATAAAACAGCTTAAAAAAAAATCAATAGCGTTATCGGCGTCCATTTGTGACATACTAGTCATGATAATATTCTAGAAACCAAATTCTATTGTTTTTTCCACATTATTGGATGGAGTAGATTTTCTTGTTTATAATGATAGATTATTTTGGCATTTTATTTTCTTAGAACAGCCATTGAGCAAAATTAGCCTCCTCACCACACTAAAGAATCTATGTATTCCATAATTTCGTGTAGTTCCCAAAATCCCTAAAATCGAATTTGAAAAGATAGAATTTCTAAAATTTCCTTGCGGGGCTTAATTCTCTCCTCCCTTGCATTCACCACCACTATGCGCATTTAGTTTTGGGAACTCACAATTGAGTCTATGCTCGGGGCGCTGAAATGACACAGAATGTCCCTGCAGTTACAATAACTGTGACTGGCAAACATCAGCTGGGCACCTTTACTTCTAGGAGAAAATTACAATTTTACATACCAATCTTTTCTGAAATATCTTACCATAAGGAAAAGTGTACAATTTCGAAAGTTCCCTGCGAGGCTAGAAGGGGGCTCTCCCCTTGCCGCCTGTGGGTCAACGCTTAGCGGCAATGGGTCTTTACACAACGTTTGCTCTTATAAGGCATTTTCTTATCTCCCCTCCCCCCTATAAATATGATTTGGATTCGTCCCCGATTTCATTGTAGTGTCTGTCTACATGTGGTTCGACGAAGAGGGTCGACACCATAGCCATCAGGAGCCTTATTCGGCAACTGTTTTTCCCGTTTCACCGAGTCCGTTTCACCGCGCAACGAAGTGAGATCGAGATTCGTATCTTGTAACTTTTCTGACGTGTGAGATGGGCATTGCATTTTGTTTCACGGCGCATTGGTAGCGCCAGCGTTCGGCGTGGTGAAATCACTGTGCAATGGGAATGCAGTATGCAAGCAAGTTTTATCAATAATTTTTTCTCTCGATTCTTCCTTAACAAATCAGTTAGTTCGCCGATTCTCTGCAATAATTCACAGTTCACACCTACAGCTAGTCCTTTAATCATTGCTATACGGTAAGTCATACCCTACTTGTATAACGAGGGAATTAGGGAAACGCTGTATAATAACCTAGGCCAAGTTGATTAATAAATAATATTAGAGTCTCCAGTCTTGGGTCAGTGCCTAAGAGCTAAGACCCTAAAGTTAATTTGTATCATTGTAAATAATTGTTCATGCCAGTTTCCCCACAATCTAAAGAAAGATAAACCAAGAACATTTGTAAGGCGACCGGTAGGCCTACCCACCTTTTTTAGGCTGATTTTTTGAGGCTATTGTAGATTTTTGAGTGATGTTTAGGGTTAGGCCTAGGTACGGTAACTCGGTAAGGTTTCTGTCAAAACTTCTGAGCTTCAAGGCCCAATGTCAAAAGTGTGTACACATTAGATAGAAGCCTACCTAATACATATTAATTATAGATATACGGGTACGTAACTATTTCTTGAACTATTCTAGTTATGGAAGCTTTTCACTACTTAAATATGTTGGAAGAAGCTGACTATGAGAACAATCAACTGCGCCAACGGATGAGACAGAGGCGTCGAGCGATACGTGCCATCACTCATCCGTTCGATGACATGACGGAAAACGACTTTGTAAAATTGTAAAAACTTCCTCAGAGAATTGTGAGGAATCTTGTCGAGGACATACGTGGTGAGATGCCTCTAACCCGAAGAAGGAGCGCAGTGTCCGTAGAGAGCAAGGTAACTTTTTGGTTAACAGGAATACTCTATTTAAAAAAAGGATTGCAAGTCCTTTATGAAATTTATGCTAATCCTTTTTGATTTTATGAACTCAAGGTGTAGTAGGATACCATAAAGGCCTACTGGATCAGTATATACAAATAAATAGATTCTTTTCACAGGTTCTAGCAGCTCTTAGCTTTTACGCAACTGGCTCATATCAACGAGTGGTTGACCAGGATTTTTGACACACTATGAGCCAGTCCATGATTAGCCGTAGTGTGGAAGAAGTTACCCGAGCCATCAGCAATCGCTTGTTGCACACGTGGATTATGTTTCCCATGACTCGGGGAGAGCGTAACATTGTTAAAGAAAGGTAGGTCTATGCACAAACAAATCGGGTTATGAACGAAGTTCATTCATAGTTTTTACAAAGTTTATTAAGTTCATGAACAAACTTTAACGAACATCAACGAACAAAGTTTGTTGAGCGGCCCTGTTGACATTTCTTGTAATTATTACACTTTGAATGTCTTAGATTTTATGAAGCGACAGGCATACCGGGCACAATAGGTGCAGTAGATTGTACCCACATTGCTCTAGTTCGCCCAACTGTACATGAAGAGCAGTATGTTGATAGGAAAAGCTACCATTCGCTAAATGTCCAAGCCGTAAGTACCTTTGATAATAAATGAAAACTTCATTTCTGAGAGCGTATCACCCGTAACCATAGAGTAATGAAGTTCCTTCAATGAACCCCCTTAATCTATGCCGTAACTACAGATAATTTTACTTGTCAAAATCTCGTTACAGGTTTGCGATTACGACTTGAGATTTTTGTCAGTGAACGCCCGGTTCCCAGGCTCAACTGGGGACGCTTTTATATGGCGAAATTCTCTTGTCAAAAATGAACTTTCTCGAAGGTACAATGCCGGTGAGAGAGGGGAATGGTTGCTTGGTGACTCGGGTTATGGTAATGAGCCATGGCTGTTATTGCCAATCTTGAATGCTGAGCCAGGGACACCTGAAGAACATTTCACCACTATTCACTGCAGAACCAGGTGTTGTATTGAAAGAGCGTTCGGTGTTATGAAAGCGAGTTGGAGATGCCTCCTCAAGCATCGCGTTTTGCATTACAGCCCGCACAAGGCAGCTATGATGGTTAACGTGTGTGCAATATTACACAACATAGCTATAGATGCTCGGCTACCTGAACCGGAGCCACTGAATGAGCGGGAAGCAGCGGCAGAAAGGGAAATGGAGGCTGGGGATTGGGAAGTCAATCCAATTAACATTGACCGAGATTTTTTGGGCCATGCTCGTGCAGTTCGAGCACAAGTTGTCGCACGGCTCTGGAACCAACGATGAACTAAAATAATATCACAAAGATACAGTTCTTTAATATATCAATTTTTATTTCTATGAAGAAATTATAAAATAGATCTATAAACTTTCCATTGTTTGGTCTGCAGTTAGCTGCATTCATTTTTGCATAATTATATTAACAATACAATAGAGCAGTATTTTCATTTAATAACATTATTCCAGTAAATCTACATCAACTGTTTGCCAATTGTTAATATTTATTTCAATTCTATTAATTAGTTATACTTATAAACTTATATTATTCGGCTGTATTTGCTGCGAATGGAAGTGGACGAGAATTTCACTTATTAACCTGTCAAGATCAGCCTATCACATTGAATGAATAATATATTCGATTGATGAAAATAATTGGTAATTGTAAAGATGATGATGTGTTTAGTATGAAATGATCATGGATTGAGTATTTTTCATTGAATAAAAATAATAAAACATAATTTGCATTTAATAAGATTATTCTAGTAGGCCCCTACATCTTGATTGACTGTTGGCCAATAACTACAATTATTTATTTCAATTCTTTTAAAACTCTATTACTTTATTAATTATTATAAACTTGTTAGATGAGCGTAGCGAAGATTTTCACTCAAGTCTTACGGAGCTTTGTCTGTGCGTTTTTTTTTTTTTCTTTTTGTAAACACTGCACAGGTCGCAGGGTTTGACCGATCGACATGAAACTTTTTTTTTATATGCAAACTTATCCAACTTAGAACTGTATAGTTTTGAGGTCTAATCGGTTGGACCATTTTTGAGAAACATAATTTAGAAGTTTCTAAAAACCCCATAAGATTAGGCTCAGCGGAAAAAATTGAAAAATAAAATCTCTTCAATATGATTCAAATTTTCCACAAATGTGAACACAAGAATAATATACATGAATAAAAATTTGGTTTGATATTCGGACCAGCCGTTTTGGAGAAAATAATATGATAAATGTATTTTATTCATCGAAAAGATAGAAATATTAGTTGAAAAATGTTGCATTGTCGAAGTCACGGCTTTCTAGATTCATTGACATCGGATGAAGTTCATTTCAAATGATCAAGGTTTGTAGAGTTTTCGATTATACTTTATATAGACATCTCGCTCATCGTACAACGCACATCCTGCGTTTGCCTAGTAGTAAATATTAGGTATGTGTTTCCATTTAAAATTATAATAGATTGCAATTAAACCCAGATTTAATTTCAAACAGTCCTGTGATCTTCAACCTCGTTTCATTATTGTATATAGATAGATAGATAGATTTATTTAGTTGAAACTATTGTACATAGGCCTAGATAATTATACATGATAATTTACATTTTTAGAAAGGTATGGAAGTAGGCTATAGTTTTTGACTAAATTGGACATTCTTCTTTAACAATTGTTGAACAGATTACCTTAAACTTATCAACATTAAATTCAGTCCCAGCTCTCACGCTCAGTCGGTTGTACAGTCTTATGCCGCTGTAAAAAACTGATAACTGTGATATACCGTATACCGGTATATATGATCGAAGTTATTTGGCGAGCACCAACACAGCCTTGTCACAATTATTAACTCGTTGGGGACTAACCTCACATTATCAATCAATAAAAATGATTATTAGTATTAAAAATGCAATGTTTCTATGGAATAATCATAGACGGCAATGAAACCCTGATTTAATTTCAAACAGTCTCAAGTGTTTTCACCTAAATATATATAATTAGTAATAGTAAATATTATGTGTTTCTGTATAAAAATATAATAGATTGCAATTAAACCCGGATTTAAGTTCAAACAGCCTTGTGTTCTTCAACCTTCATTTGATATATATATATATATATATATATATATATATATATATATATATATATATATATATATATATATATATATATATACAAAAAGTAGGTTATTTGGCGAGCAACATCACAGCCTTGCCACAATTATTAAGTCGTTTGGGACTAACCTCACATTGAGTTTGATATACTAAATTGATAAAAATAATAAGTAATAGTAAAATGATGTTGAAAAATTATGATAATCTCATTTTTCCTCGCAATACTTGGCCTCCTTGGAATTTGCAATGCGCCACAGTTCTACCACCTTTTGCTCTGCAGCGATTGCTTGTCTCTCCACGGCACGAGCAATCGCTTGCAAAGAGTCGCTCATTGACCTAATCACTGGCAGCTTGATGTCCTCTGCCATTCTGAATGAGTCGGCTGCACGGCTGTAAGGAGTCGACTCGTGCAACCGAGGTGTGTTGCGGTTAACGCGATTCTTCTTTGCTGAAACACATTACCACGTACATGAGCGGACCACATAAAACTCATTTTTGACATGCACTAGAAGAAACTGTTATTATGATGGGTGTCAATTAACTCTGAATGAGCACTCAAGTTACGGTATTCAGGTTATTAGGTTGTTTATGTATACGTAACTATTATATAGGTCTCGACAAACCAATTTAATTTCTTATCTCACAAGCAAATGAATGGAACTAATCATGCGTTGAGTACAACTTAGGTATTCTGTTTCCAGCATGTTTCTCTTACCCTTTCGACTCGGAGGCACTGCTGTCACAGGTGGTGTTGTTTGTGGCGATGTAAACATGGCGGCTCCTGGAGATGTTAATATATTGGCTCCTGGAGATGTGAGCGCGACGGCTCCTGGAGATGTGAACGCGGCGGCTCCTGGAGATGTGAGCGCGGCGGTTCCTGGAGATGTGAGCGCGGCGGCTCCTGGAGATGTGAACGCGGCGGCTCCTGGAGATGTGAGCGCGGCGGCTCCTGGAGATGTGAACGCGGCGGCTCCTGGAGATGTGAGCGCGACGGCTGCTGGAGATGTGAGCGCGGCGGCTCCTGGAGATGTGAGCGCGACGGCTCCTGGAGATGTGAACGCGGCGGCTCCTGGAGATGTGAGCGCGGCGGCTCCTGGAGATGTGAGCGCGGCGGCTCCTGGAGATGTGAACGCGGCGGCTCCTGGAGATGTGAGCGCGGCGGCTCCTGGAGATGTGAGCGCGACAGCTCCTGGAGATGTGAGCGCGGCGGCTCCTGGAGATGTGAGCGCGACGGCTCCTGGAGATGTGAGCGCGACGGCGGTTCCTGGCGTAGAGGATGGAGACTGGAGCATATCGGCATGTGGCGTCTCATCATTCTGCATGAATGGAGGCGGTGATGCTGGCAATGTGAAATCGCTGGCAAATGTAGAAATGATGTGTAGCGGCGTGAATGTAGAAGTGGATGGTTTTAGAGTCAGAGCAGGATATGTTTGCTCTTCTGATAGCACTGCAATGACTGGCAGATCCACTTCCAGTAGGCCCACGTCAAGTACCTGAAATAATTAAAAGTTGACATTAATCCTACAGCTAAGCAACATTGTAAATGCAACGTGGATACATTCATAGTTGAAGTACGATACTGGTATATAAAGAAAACAGAAATATAGGCCCATATGTAGAAATGAACGTTAATTAACAATTAGGCCTACATCCAGCTTGATAGAAACATTTGTTTCATCATATGTTTATAAAGTTTATATCAAATTGTTTCCCTTGCCTTTTTGCCCTTGCTGACAGTCTGCAAATAATGTCTACTGGCATTGAGTTTGTAGTGTACAAACTCAATGCTACCGGTACCGGTACCGAAGAAATAATACACTCCGAATCTGTTTGCAGACTGTTGCTAATGTAATATTTTCCATCGTACATCATATACAGATCCATCCTGTTGACAGCTGTGTATTTACACATGTATTCATATGTTTATGTATTGTATTGTCAAGATCAAGCACATGCCACAACGTATGTATTAACCTACAAATTAAATTATACAAATTATTTACCTCGGATGTCGAAGAAGATGATTCGGCTGTTAGAGGAAAGCCCGCTTCCTCTATTGCTGTATTTCCTATTGCAGTGTCCCACCCGACGAAATCTAGCAGCCGTAACTCGACGTCAGTGAGGCTTTGTGGTGACGGTTTACCACCGCCAGTCCCACTGGCATGTAGCTTGAGGCTACTAGCCTTGGACTTTGTTTTGCACCGCCAGTCATTCCAACACTTGAATTAAGAAATAATCGATTAAAATCCAACACTGAAAATTCGAAATGCCCAAGCCTAGTCGAATAGGCCAAGCCCTAGGTATTCAACCTAACATAAGTCTAGGCCTATGAAGGGTCTAGAAAGCTATCTCTGATAGAACCCATCAACCTAGGCCTGACTAGGATTAAAATAGTGGAGCGCTATTAGAATTAGACAATAGCATTATCATTTTGTATAATATATTAGCTTACCTTTTCCCACTTAGCTTCATCTTTCACAGCTCCAAAACCGGAGCTGTTTAGGAGATTGGTCAACTTGGTCCATAAGGATTTCATCTTCTGCCTCCCTAATGGACCAAGTAAACGATAGCAGCGAATTCTGAATGCTCTTGCATAAAACCTAAGAGCTGTTCTTTCTGTTCATTATTAATTTTCACGTTCCTACACGGAGCCATCGTACGCTGATATTTAACTGTTGTGCCAAGCGTGGAGAGTAGTGTAGTCTAACCTACAAAGTTTGTTTACAAAATACTGCTTTGTGATTGGCTGGAAATATTATGACGCGGTTGGTGGTTCACTTCCACTCGTTCCTTCGTCGACCCGTTTCGACAGCAGTTACAAAATCGCAACTTGACGCGCTATCGCTACGAGTGAAATGGAGCGGTTTCACTTGTGAAATGAAATAGCATAGCGCTGCGCTACGCTATGAAACCAAAAGTTACCGAATAAGGCTCCAGACATGATAACAAGATGGTTCTGATATGAGATCCCACTATCAGATTTGCACTAGGTTCAACGCAGGCGGAAGACGTGAACAAAGAAAAGAGGGACCATTATATGCCATGCATCCCCGACCTAGCTCAGAAGTATAAGATTGATAGTCAATACTGGAACGTTATTGGTCTTTTCTTGGGAGCCCGAGGTGTAATTCCACCTTTTTTTACTAATTTTATGAAGACATATGCGATTTCCACCGTCAATTCAGATCACATAGTGACATCAATTTTAAAAGACTCATCCTTCATTTTTCACAATCATCTATATAATAACTCGTCATAAACGTTACAAAACATTTATTTTATTAATTTCAACTATTTAATCTTCAAACGTATTATTATCATTTGTATTTTTGTTTCAATAACGGTCTTTTTTTTTAAATCGTCGACTTTTATACCTAGATATAAGTTCATAATTTCACATAAGTAATTTTTGTAATTCAATTGTAATTTTGTATAGATTATCAAGCTGAATCCTTGTGGTCAATCACAGTGTGAACAGCTGACAATAAAATTGTTATTCTCTCTCTATACTTACCGTAAAGTAAGCATAGCTATCAGCGATTGTTACTAATTGTCCAGACATCGGTCATTTCGGACTGACAAATATAATTAATAAAACAGGGACTTATTGCAAACCAATTCTTTCGAGTGACAGCTGTACAGATAATAAATATGTAGAATCAGCTCATGAAATTCATGCTGCATGAGTAGAATATGCCGACTAAATTATATTCAGAACGTATCTAATATCGATGAAAATTCGAAAAATCAAAATACATGCGGTGCGATATTGTCCCCCCCCCCCCTCCCACCGTTATTGTATTTGCATATGGAAGCAGCCTTCGCAGTCCATATGACTTGATCTAGACTTCGAATTTGAATTATAAAATTAATTAAATTATTACATTATCATGTCTATCGATACCAGATAGACATGATAAAAGCCTTGGACTTGATACGTCCCCTCAAGAAACAAACTAAGGTAATATTAGATACTATTCCTTATATCTATAGTAGAGATGAGTATATAAATAGCGAAATATTGAATATAAATGAATCAATGAATAACAAGTCCACCAAGTGAATACAGAAAGTGAATTCAGCCCCAACCTATCAATACATACATCACAGTCATTACACCAGTGGAGTCACTTGAACAATTCAGGTAAATTGGTTATCTGTGATACGCTAGCAAGGCTGTTATCTACTAGTAAACATACAAGTACTGAATAAAAATATAAACTCTAATATTAGCATTTTACATCAGAACATTGAAAGTTTACTCAGCTCTTTAAATGAATTGGAAGTTATTTTAGACCAGCAAAAAGAAATGAATGAACAAATTGTGTAGTAAATTGTCTAATTTCACATCCAAGACGTAAATCTCTCCTGATCTTGAAAATGTCATCCCTTACAAAAGCATGACTAATTCTGGTTAGTAATCTATCAGTACGGTATGTGTGCTAGTTGATCTGTTGGTACCTTTATGTGTTGCTTTACAACATGTTGGAGTAACTTGGCTTGGCCTCTCTGCAACGTGTCATGAAGGCCAAGTCGCAGAGAAATAATTCTTTCTTGGATCGTGTCTTTCTGTAGAATTCTGAGAACAAAAATACCCATAGGAGAGTCGTTAAACCTCATCAAGAAGAAATACAGCATGTCACCAAATATAATTGACATGATAGACCATTGCATGGGGTCCACTTACTTCACGTTTAATAATAAGTTCTACAAGCAAGTGAAGGGAGCCCCACTATCACCGGTTATAGCCAACTTATTTATGGTAGACTTTGAAGAGGAAGCTTTGAGACGGGCTGTACATAAGCCAACCAAATGGTTGAGATTTGTGGACGATATTTTAATTCTGTGGCCACATGGGACAGTGAAACTTACAGCTTTTGTTGAATACTTGAATGGCATACATCAAGACATCAAATTCACCACTGCATGTGAAGTGGATGGTAAGATACCTTTCCTAGACCTGTTGATCATAAGAAAAGACAATGGAGTATTTGGTCATACTGTTTACATAAAACCCACTAACACTAACCGATATTTAAATGCATCATCACACCGTCATCCAAAACAACTTATGTCGGTACTCAACACCTTGACGCATAGATCGACATGCTTGGTAGATGAGAACCACAGAAATGAAGAGATGGGATATTTTGTTAATACGTTCAAAATGAATGGGTATAAACAGTCAGACATAACAAGGGCATTACACAGGAAGATCAGAGTATCGGAAGAAGAGGAAGATGAAGAGAAACCCAGGAGTATAGCTGAACTCCCTTACATCAAAGGTACTACTGACAGGACCAGTAAAATATTAGCAAGGAAAAACATCGAAACCATTTTCAGCACGGAAAATAAATTAGGAGATGTGTTAGGAACAGGCGACCGATCGAGGATTACGAAGGGAAAGGAGTTTATGAAATCCCATGTGTCGGGCAGACTGGGAGAAGGGTAGAGGTTGGAATGAAGGAACACGAGAGAGCAGTGGAAAGGAAAATATCATCAACTCCTATAACCGATCGGGACATGAAGAAAGAAGGTCCAATAACCAGGAGTGTGAGGGAGAGAATGGAATTAGAGAGGGAAGATGATGCGCAGTGACACGGTCAATGCAGAGTTTTAAGACTTTGAATTGGACTGAAGCTTTTCTATAGGCTTCTGTCAAGTGACGTCACCCATTGTTGAAAGAGACAGACAACAATGTCCACCAGTTGGAGTTGACTAATCAGCATGTTTGGTAATTGACCAGTTCAATTTGTTGCTATGGTAACGATTGTTTGTCAGCTGTTACTTGACAGGAGCCTATACTATATCACGCAGTCCAGTAGGCAGAAACAACCGCCTGTTGAAGATTTTAGATTTGTTTTTACTGTCCATGTTGCTCTGTTCATATTTTTTCTATATTGCTTTTTTTTCTATTATGTGAATTTGTATTGTTAGGCCCGCAGTGCGATTCCCGTTCTCAATCCTTAACTTAACAATCTTCAAGTATTAACAATTCAGATCGTTATACCCTGTTCACACCGAAAAGTTAGATCAAGCTAATTGCGGTTAAATGTGCGCATGGAACTGTGGGTAATTCTTCCTAAATCCCATGAGACCGTTCACACCGCAGAAACGTTAACCGTGATTAGTGACGTCACATTGTATACATTAGCAATGGAGGTCGATGTTGTGACAGATGTTGAAGCGTGTAAGAACACTTCGAGCTCAAGCCAGGGCGAAGAGGAGACATGCGGGGATGTGTGCTTGGCAAAGTTCTTCAACTTTATCCAATTTGAGGTTAGGGAAGACCAAACGAAAGTTGACTGGTCGGCGTATGCGGGTGCGACCAAGAAGTAGTGATTGGTGGGACAATATCGTTCCGCAGTGGAATGACTCGACTTGGAAGGAGAATGTTCGAGTACTTAAAACCACTTTCCACCATCTTTGCAACACTTTAGCACCTCATTTAGAACGTCAAACCACTAATTATCGCAAGAGTATTCCACTCGAGAAAAGAGTAGCCATACGCTGTCTTCCACCGCTGAACTCCGGACCATCAGTCATCTCTTGGGAGTAGCAGAGAGCTCCGTTTGTGAAATATTCCATGAAGTTTGTGAGATGATAGATAAAAATTGTATGCCAGATGTAATCAAGTTTCCTAGGACAGTACAAGATATTCAAGAAACAGTATGTGGTTTTAAGGATGCGTGGAATTATCCACTGTGCTTGGGCTGCCACATTGCGGTGTCACCTCCCAAAGATGATTGTGTTGATTATCACAACTTCAAGCACTTTTATAGTACAGTTCTCTTTGCAGTTTGCGACTTGAGGTACAGGTTTACGTGCATTAACGTTGGTGCACCGGGCAGGAACAATGATGCACATCATTTTGCCAAGTGCTGCCTGTCAAAGTTGTTGGCAGATAAACCTGTGTATTAGGAAAATAAGCTACGTGTAGGTGACACATATATACCACTCCACTCAATTGGTGACTTGGCTTTTGCACTAACAAGCACCATGATGAAATCATACTTTGATAACGGTAGATTAACCGAGTGCTAAATTAATTTCAACTATCCCAGTAAACACGGGAGTACTCGGGGAGAAGTTCATTTTGGTCACAATTCTCACAAAGTGCTACCCATCAAATGTGACTAGATTGCGAGCTTATCGAGAGAGAATTTGATCAACTCTTAAAAAGTAGTCACTACTGAGACAAATCAGATAGCACTCGGAGAACACATAATGTGACCAAAGAAAACTGGTCCCAAATGTGATGACTAGGAGTTGACTTTGAAACCGAAATTTGTGAGTAGATTTTATATTCAAAAATTCCTTTCAGTTTTTCACTCACAAACTACTTCCAAAGATCACTCACATGTGAGCTGTTTCATTAGACAATAGTTGTCACAACAGAGTTCACTTTTGAAGTAGTTTGTGAGATCACCAGATTTTCTGCTTCCAATATTTCATCTCACAGGTACAGCTCGGAGTATTCTCTGATAGCCAAAAAGTTAACTGGTTTTTATTATATCCAAATGAATTCTCCGATTGCTCTCCGAGTTGTCCCACTTGTGATAACAATTTTACTGTATCGAACTGAGTTCTCCGATTGCTCTCCGAGTTGTCCCACTTGTGATAACAATTTTACTGTATCGAACTGAGTTCTCCGATTGCTCTCCGAGTTGTCACAATTGTGATAACAATTTTACTGTATCGAACTGAGTTCTCCGATTGCTCTCCGAGTTGTCACAATTGTGAAAACAATTTTATTGTATCGAACTGAGTTCTCCGATTGCTCTCCGAGTTGTCACAATTGTGATGACAATTTTATTGTATCGAACTGAGTTCTCCGATTGCTCTCCGAGTTGCCCCTCTTGTGATAACAATTTTATTGTATCTAACTGAGTTCTCCGATTGCTCTCCGAGTTGTCACAATTGTGATAACAATTTTACTGTATCTAACTGAGTTCTCCGATTGCTCTCCGAGTTGTCACAATTGTGATAACAATTTTATTGTATCGAACTGAGTTATCCGATTGCTCTCCGAGTTGTCACAATTGTGATATCATTTTATTGTATCTAACTGAGTTATCCGATTGCTCTCCGAGTTGTCACAATTGTGATAATAATTTTACTGTATCGAACTGAATTCTCCGATTGCTCTCCGAGTTGCCCCTCTTGTGATGACAATTTTACTGTATCTAAGTGAGTTATCCAATTGCTCTCCGAGTTGTCACAATTGTGATGGCAATTTTACTGTATCGAACTGAGTTCTCCGATTGCTCTCCGAGTTGTCACAATTGTGATAACAATTTTACTGTATCGAACTGAGTTCTCCGATTGCTCTCCGAGTTGTCACAATTGTGATAACAATTTCAGTATATCTAACTGAGTTATCCGATTGCTCTCCGAGTTGCCACAATTGTGATGGCAATTTTACTGTATCGAACTGAGTTCTCCGATTGCTCTCCGAGTTGTCACAATTGTGACAACAATTTTGTTGTATCGAACCGAGTTCTCCGATTGCTCTCCGAGTTGTCACAATTGTGATAACAATTTTATTGTATCGAACTGAATTCTCCGATTGCTCTCCGAGTTGTCACAATTGTGATAACAATTTTATTGTATCGAACTGAATTCTCCGATTGCTCTCCGAGTTGCCCCTCTTGTGATATCAATTTTATTGTATCTAACTGAGTTCTCCGATTGCTCTCCGAGTTGTCACAATTGTGATGGCAATTTTACTGTATCGAACTGAGTTCTCCGATTGCTCTCCGAGTTGTCACAATTGTGATGGCAATTTTATTGTATATAACTGAGTTCTCCGATTGCTCTCCGAGTTGTCACAATTGTGATGACAATTTTATTGTTTCTAACTGAGTTATCCGGTTACTCTCTGAGTTGTCACAATTGTGATAACAATTTTACTGCATGTATCGAACTGAGTTCTCCGATTGCTCTCCGATTTGTCACAATTGTGATAACCATTTTGTTGTATCGAACTGAGTTCTCCGATTGCTCTCCGATTTGTCACAATTGTGATAACCATTTCATTGTATCGAACTGAGTTCTCCGATTGCTCTCCGAGTTGTCACAATTGTGATAACAATTTTGTTGTATCGAACTGAGTTCTCCGATTGCTCTCCGAGTTGTCACAATTGTGATAACAATTTTGTTGTATCGAACTGAGTTCTCCGATTGATCTCCGAGCTGTCACAATTGTGGTAATAATTTTATTGTATCGAACTGAGTTCTCCGAGTGCTCTCCGAGTTGTCAATTTATCGATATGGTCACCAGATGGATTCATCATCAGTCAATTTTTTAAAACATTTTTTAAATAAAATCCGTTGGACGAATATTGATAAAAATTGTTAGACGCATATGCACTAACAATAATAATTACCTGTTCAAATTTCGTTGTGATCCGGTTGTAAACATGCCAGCAATTCAGATTTCAAGTTTTAGGAAATTGTTAGAAAACAGGAGAATAAAGTGGACATCAGACTTTGACAGATCACCCCGACTTTTTGGTCAAATTTGGTCTTTTTTTTTGAAATTTTCGAATCTTCCCAAAAGCAGTCATATATATGGTTGAAGAACTTTTAGAATATGTAAAATGCGTGAGAAACATTCAACACATCCCCAAAAAACATGAAAACAGATTTGAATTTTTTGGCGGCAATATTTTTTTGGGGAAATATGGAAACGAAAATTTTACCCAATATAGATCCAGACTAGAACATAACAAATCTGAAGTTAAATCAAATTCGGATGGATGGTTATTGTTTAAATAATTCTTGTGTGTTTAATAAACACGCGCCAAAATGTCAAATCTTGAGCTGGCCTAAGAAAACGAGTCGAGGAAAGTGGAAGTGCGCACATTTATGACCTCTTTTTAAATTATATAGATCTCAGTTGATTCAATATATATTGGTTTTTACCATAAATTGCAAACAATATCTTCCTCTCTGACCGCAAAAGACCATAAATGGGAACACAAGACAAAATCTTGAATTTTGTTCATGCTAGTTTCACGTTTTTCACATTTGGTTGGTTTTTCAATTTTGAATTCAAATCTCATAAGCCTAACCTAAAATTTGCGCATTAGGAAACTGGAACTGGCCATAACTGAAGTATCCATCGATTAAAAATCAACTATTATCATATCTAAATTGATTTTAATTTTTTTCATACATGAACGATTATACATGTATAGCCACGCAAAAAGGTTGCGAGTGACCGTCTTCTCTATCCCTCACCATTGGCGCGCGGGTGGTTCGCGCAGGTATCGCATCACCGCTAGCTTGCCAGTTGCTCGGCTCCGTCGGCTCCGCTACTATGGCTATGCTATGCTACCACACAGTTCGAAAAATCCGTTGACGGTTGACGTTTGGTAATCATAAAAATTATCAAAGTCCTAAGCCTATTTGTGGGTTACATACCGGAATCAGATTGTATACAGTAATACTTTCATTTGGTTTTATAGGCCTAGTTGTACATGAAGATAGTTTGGTGCTTCAGAATGAACGAAACAATATAAGTATGACTATAGGCGTAGGCTTAGTAGCCGCGCCGATCCGTTTAGAGGTTATATTGTCAGCTAGTGACTAGGTATTACGCCTAGGACCTCTAGACCTCACTACTGGGATAAGGTTTGAACCTTGAAATTACAGTATTTATGTCCATTGTGTGAAGTGAAGTTTGTGAAGTGCACCTGGTTCACCGATGTTCCACGACAGTTTTTCCACAACAGCATTGATACAAACTACGCAACACACCGACTGCCGATAAAGGTAATTCTAAGATATGTTGATCGTAGGCTAGGTTTTAGTATTATTAGGCCTGATGGTTAAAGGTTAGTTACGGTAAGGTTTGTGTCATATGGACGATGGGCCTACTTCAATTTTTTGATGTTAACCTTGCCCAAACTACTGCGTAACTTACAATGTATTAATGCCCGACCTAACCCGGACCATCATTGAACATTGAGTTTATCTAGGCGTACACTATAATCTCAATGTCTGGTCAACCAGCGAATCAAAGAACGGTCTCCTGGATGACAGTTGAGTGTGCTAGCGACTCAACCGTAATTTTTTTTTTCAATTTGTGGGCCTGTGGGGGATTCCTAAATTTTTTATTGGGCTTAGGCCTATCATAGGATTATAGGCGTAGGATTATTATTATGGGATTATTTAGTCTTACCGGTACCCAAACCATTCAATTGATTAAATATTGATATTCCTAAATTTTTTATTGGGCTTTGGCCTATCATAGGATTATAGGCGTAGGATTATTATTATGGGATTATTTAGTCTTACCGGTACCCAAACCATTCAATTGATTAAATATTGAGGCCTACGGTACCGGTAGGCCTACAGCTTTTAGAGGTTGGGTCAACTTTTTATATACTTTTCATTTTTATGTCTACAAGTTTTAGTAGGCCAATAAAAGCTGAAAGTAATACTGAGGCCGCCCTCAGCAGCTCACTCAGCTAAGGTACCACTTCAGAAACTGAAGTCATCGTTGGGCGTGGGTTCGAGTCCCGCATAAGGCATGGGTTTTTGTAAATGTCCATTCACATATCACCACTGAAGTCATAGTTTCATAATCATCTGCTCATTTGTACCCTCGTATAACCTAGCTGTTGGTGGGGTCGTTAAGCAAACAATAATCAATCAGTAATACTGAGGTACTATAATTTTATGTTTTCTAGCTACCGGTACCCAAGACAACATTCAGTCATGTGGCAATTATTGTCACTCACGAGGAACATGAACGTAAGAATCCACCTGTGCATCCCATGGCTCCTAGGCCTACCCCAAGTAGCTCTGAAGATCTGGGGTACCTATTAATTTTACTCATTTTGTCTTTGCTGGCACTATCATTTTGACGACCTGAATGTTAATTGGTTTGGTTGTTCATCTTGAATAGCCTTCATTGATCCCCCTCCAGAAAATCAGAAATCCACCGTCTGTTAGATCAACTGTTAGTTTGATCAGTTCATATTGGCAGGATGACTGACACAACGCATGATTTTTCGTATTTCCCGGGACTCTGGGTACGTTCGTCGAGCCCAGCAATTCTTCCGAGTCTTAACGCAAGTCCCATACAACATCAAAAGATTCGTCCTATTTAAACTTCCTCAGCAACCGGTCAACCCTCGCTTTTGATGGGTAGGCCTCGTGTTCATTTTCACATTTTTCGATTTGCACATTGGTAGGCCTATCCATGACAAACTTTCAGCTGTCATATTAGGCCTACTTTCAAAATTGCTCGACAATGGTGATGATGGTAAGAATTGGCTTGCCATAATTCTTTGCGAGATGAAAATTATTTCAGCAGCCGCAATCAAAAACTGTCTTTCAACTGGGTCAAAGACAACCCGAACGTACCCGGAGTCCCGAAAAATACGAAAAATCGTGTGTCAAAGACAATCGTATATCATCGAAAAGGATATCCAATGGCAAAGTCTTTTATAATGAGTGTGACGGTCCATACTCGAGACGTTGAACTCATTCAGTACAAACTTGGCCGCATTATCGCTTACGTCACCATGGCAAATTTGCCAGCCATTGAAAAGTTTGAATTTAGCAACTCTAGAGGCCTGCTAGTTAGGCACTTGCCTTGTCTGTGTGAAAGTACGTCAAGACCAAAATTTGAACTATTATTCAAACTGATGTGAATCGCCTTCATCCTGACTGATGAAGAATATCGGCAAAAGTCATGTATAAAGGGCCAAATTCTTGCTTTTTCATCATCCTAGGCCTACTCTCTGCTTTCTGATGAACATTTTCAGCCTACCTACCAGTAGGCCTACTATAATCAATTTTATTAGATATTCACCATCTTAGCAATTGATTGGAAAATCCCAATGAATGTAGCCTCATGTCACACATGTACTTGAGGGCAGTGGTTAGTTTGTGCCGGAACGCAGAGGAACGGCAGTCCGGTTCCTTTTTCGAAACCAGAACGGCGTTACCTTCTTGAAACCGGTACGCACGTTCCAGTTTCAAAATTATAAATAATCAATGATAGGGTGGATTTTCATTCATTCCCCACACTTTTGCAATGAAATAGGCCTATACCGTAAGATTCAAAGGTGAATCAATATTTTCCCATGCTGAGAATGTTTTTTTAATATTGTTTAACAAAGATGAAAATAATTTCGAATACAATCTTTTAAATACGTTTCAAGGCCAAATTAATTATTCTGTTATATTTTTTCATGATATTTCTCTATAGGTTTGAGGGGGGGGGGGGGGTGGTTTACTTTTTGGTGTGTTTTTATTAACAAATTAAGTCCTGCATGAGGGCAACATTGCTGGGGATATTCTCTCTCTCTCTCTCTCTCTCTTCAAAGCGAGCGCGATGGACATTGCGAGTTTTAGCGATACATGCGTTCGGTTTCCACCAGGCCGGATTCATTCGGGAGGATTCGGCTCTGGGCAATCAACTCGTCTCGGGCTGGGACCAATGAGCCGAACCGTCCCGAATGGCCCGAATGAATCCGGCCGGGTGGAAACCGACCGGCTCGTGTTTGGAGCGATCTGTTTCAGTCTGTCTTCGGCGGGATTTACAGAACGAGCCATTGGACATAATTTTGGAGCACGTGGTACGGTGGTAGGCTTGTATAAAATTGCGCATACAAGACGTAGGCTACGGCAAGTCACTTTCAAGATTGGAGATAAGTTTAAAGGTTAGTGATTCACTCCCATTAATTCTTCTATAGGCCTAATAACATTAATGATTGCATAAGGGTTGTTCCATATGAAATCAACCACATAATTTTTCATGACCATTCCAGATTTTGTGGGAAATTTCGTACGAACAATAATGCTATTATGTTATAATAATGCAAAATATGTTATTCTCCTATTTTTGAGTAAAGTTTTTTTCCGAGATATAGGGTCACCAATTTTTTACCCCGTGAGCCACTATTTGCATGCTGCTGCTTGCTTTATCCTATAACTTGATTAACTTCATCCCTATTGAAGCCAGAGGGCTCATTGTGGGCTCATTCAAAAGCTTATGAAAAACCCTTTAGTACCATATTCATGTACTTTTCATCAAATTTCAAATTTCATCCCGTTATTTTCAGGAGTTCTCAAGATATTATTCTTTTTGTACAACAATTACAACATCTAATGAAGGAGCACTTTTAGTGTTGGATGTTTATTTTAGCATTGTTTGATATAATATATTATATTGCATTTATAAAATTTCCCGGTATCAATTCTATCAATTCCCGGTAGTCATGGTATTGTCACATTCAAATTAACTTTTAAATTTATATGTACCGGTACTGTCCTTATGGAAGAAGCTCGATTGTTGTCTTGACAATGTATATAAGTAAGATCCTGACTGTTATTACTGGACATATTATTTTTTTATGTTCATAATGAACACCTGTGGTGAAATTCTTGCAGGTGTTCCATGAATTTGTGATGCCAAATCTTTATAAAATCAAACCCTTTTTCATTTTTGTTGAAGTTTGCACTTGAGCTTTCAGCAAATAAATAAATTAGACACTCCAGTATTGATACAGTCTTGATCTTCATTCCACATGCCGCCCTCGTTAGATCAGTTAGCTGAGGCACTGATTCAGAAACTGAAGTCACTGTTGGGCGTGGGTTCGAACCCCGCATAAGACATGGGTTTTTGTGAACGTCCTTTTGTGAACCTGCCCATTCGTACGCCCGTATAACCTAGCTTTTGGTGGGGTCGTTAAGCAAACAATAATCATCATAATCATCAATTAATTTCACATAAACCATACCCTGCCTAACCCTTAAGATCATGAAAAACCTAAGGGAGTAAGAAACATAACCGTAAAACAAATTGGGGCGACTTCACTAGACCCTTTATAATTCAGCCTCTGTAAGTGTTGGGCTAATTACCGAGGTTTTAACGAAAAAAAAACAAAAAAAAAAACGTGGGCATAGAATATTTAAAGAGTTACTGGTAGGGAAGAACTTTATAGTCCACTTGGGTTATAAATTCACAAATTATAAGTGCACTACGGGAACGCATTTGTTGCGTTCACATAGTTTGATATACTGTTACTTCCACTAGGCCTAGTGATCAAATGAGTCAACGAAAGGTCTTGTCTGAGCTGTCGCGACGCCAACAAAGACGTGTCATCAACGGTGAGGTTCAACGTATATTTGGAAATATTGCCCACCAGGAAGTTGCTCCCGACGAAGAGTCAGACGATGGAGACGGCGATATAATAGAAGAGCAGATAGGCCTACACGATCAACAAGTATTGATTGACCCTGATCTAGAAAATGAATCGGAATACGAAGCAGACGAAGTGAACGATTTGGAATTTAGGGATGTTTTATTGTCAGATGACGATGAGTCAGAGGAAGAGAGCGATAGAGATGATGCAAATGCCATCACATTCAAGGAAAAGTTGGCTCATTGGGCATTAGATGTCAAGCATTGTCATGTTGATAAATTACTAGCCTTGCTACGAGAACATGAATGTTTTAATGATCTGCCAAAGACAGCTCGAACACTCTTGCAAACACCACGCAAAACTGATGTTGTTATTGTACCACCTGGACAATATGTTCATTATGGAATGGCAAAAGGGATTATTAATCGTTTGTCTTTAGCTCCAGCGTGTCCAGATGCAGCTGAATTGTTCATAAATGTAGACGGTATACCATTATCCAGGAGTTCTGGCAGTCAGTTTTGGCCGATACTTGCAGTCGTCGATTTTCCAGGAAGTAGTGCCGTTTCGAAACCATTCCCGATTGGTGTTTATCACGGTTATAAAAAGCCAGAGTGTGTATCGACGTTTTTGGATTCTTTTGTTACTGAAGCAAGGATTGTGCTACGCAATGGTGTAGAAGTTGGTGGGAAAAATGTCCGAATAAAAATAAAAGCTTTTGTTTGTGACGCGCCAGCGAGAGCAATGCTCAAGGGGATAAAAGGGCATATGGGCTACTATGGGTGCGGAAAGTGTGTTCAAAAAGGTGTCTACAGTGACCGGCGTGTAGCATTCCTGGATAATAATTCTGAACTAAGAACCGATGAAGGTTTCAGAAATCGACAACATCCTCATCACCATATCTTGCAAGATGAAACGGCTTTAGAGAATATTGGAATAGGAATGGTAGCTCAGTTTCCCTTCGAGTATATGCACTTGGTGAATCTTGGAGTGACTCGAAAGTTTGTCGGGTTATTGCTACGAGGGCCACTAAAAGTTCGCCTGAGATGTCGACTGGTTGATGAATGCTCTAGACACCACGAGTCACTGGCACCCTTCATGTGTAGAGAGTTTGTCAGAAAACCACGATCCCTTCGAGATATTGACCGATGGAAGGCAACTGAATGGCGGATGCTTCTGCTCTACACTGGTCCGCTCATTTTTAAAGATGTTCTTCCACCTCACATTTACAACCATTTCCTGGTTTATCATTTTGCTGTGTCACTGTTGATTTCCCCAGACATGGTTGCGTCACACAACGCTTATGCTAAGGCACTTCTAGCTAACTACGTTGTAAACTTTGCAACGATATATGGCAGACAATATGTCTCATATAATGTCCATGGATTACTGCATCTTGCCGATGATGCTCTGCAGTTTGGGCATTTAGATGCATTCGCTGCATTTGTTTTTGAAAATCATCTTCAGGTTATCAAAAAACTCTTGCGGAAGCATGATCAACCACTACAGCAACTGAGTAATCGTCTGGCAGAACGTGAAAAAAGTGAACGGCAACCTCTACCTACCAACAGAGATAATATTGACAACTATATAAAGCTAGGGCAATTTGTTGTGTACCCAAATTCACAAGCGGACAGTTGCGTTCTGATGGATGATGGAACAATTGTGGTGGTGGTGAATCTGGTTCTAGATGTACCAATTCAACTAGTTCACGGCAGAATGTTTGAATTACTCGAGAATTGGTACAATAGTCCATCAGGTTCATCGGTACTCGGTATTAGATTAGCGAGCCGCCTATCCAACGTACGAACATGGCCAGTGTCGTCAATTGCTAAAAAAATGTTGAAATTACCATGTGGTCATAAGTGGTTGGTAATGCCTTTACGACATTGTAGTTGAAGAGGAAACCCAGTATCAGGCATATCCTTTGCAGGACAAGCAAGACATTTGTAGATATGAAATGTAAAAATCTATATAGGCTTACCCTACCACATTTTTATAAAACTTGTCAAACATGTTGATGATGATGATTATTGTTTGCTTAACAACCCCAGCAACAGCTAGGTTATACGGGGGTACGAATGAGCAGATGATTAGGAAACTATGAAGTGATGACTTGGCAAACGCAGGATGTGCGTTGTACGATGAGCGAGATGTGTATATAAAGTATAATTGAAAACTCTACACACCTTGATCATTCAAAATGAACTTCATCCGATGCCAATGAATCTAGGAAGCTGTGAATGCGAATGTGAATGCAACATTTTTCAACTAATATGTCTAACTTCTCGATGGATAAAATACATTTATTATATTATTTTCTTTGAAACGGCTGGTCCGAATTTCAAACCAAATTTTTATTAATGTATATTATTCTTGTGTTCACATTTGAGGAAAATTTGAATCTTATTGGAGAGATTTTATTTTTCAATTTTTTCCACCCAGCCAAATCTTATGAGGTTTTTAAAAACTTTGAGATGATGTTTCTCAAAAATGGTCCAACCAATTTGACCTCAAAACTATGTACAGTTTTAAGTTAGTTAAGTTTGCATAGAAAAAAAAAGTTCCATGGCGATCGGTCAAACCCTGCGACACCTGTGCAGTGCTTACAAAAAAAAAAAAAAAGCAGACGAAGATCTGTAAGAGTTGAGTGAAAATCTTTGCTATGCTCATCTAATAAGTGAAAGGACGTTTACAAGAACCATGCCTTACACGGGATTAGAAGTTAGAACCCACGCCCAACGGTGACTTCAGTGTCTGAAGCGTGCCTCAGCTGACTGAGTCAACGAGGGCGGCATCAAACATGTTATTGCAGGCATTCAAACCTCGAAGGCTGATATTTCTGATTAATAACTCTCCACATTTATTTTCGCCATAATATTCTTCGATTAATTCAAAACATATAATTCCTGATACAGTAATCTACTGAACCGAAATCTAAGCTATAAGATCAGTAATGCCTAGAACCTGTGAAACCTAGAACCTGTGGAGCGCATACAAAATACAAAAAGAAGACGACCTGATTTGGACTGATCACTGATCCTAAAATATTTCGTTATGATGCATAACTAAGGTACATACAAATCTGTGAAGTGTGTATCTCTTCCATTCACTATTTACCAATAATGGGCAAGATATATAATTTTTTTTTGCATGTATGTCTTTCTCTCATGCAGTGATTGTAGGCCGAGGTAATTATCAGGGTTGTTAATTCAACAATTAGGCTATATGTTAAATACCACTGTAAATATTAATATTGATTTTTTTTCTAGGATTTCCAATGGGTAAACCCGACAAATTGTATGCGGTAGTAGTCTTTGATGAGTTTAATCAAGTCGATGTTGTTCCGACCTGCTGGCTGTGGACAAGTAATAGTTGCTATTGGCCGACAGATTCAGCTAAAAAGCATGCTAGGGCAAGGACTCCCATTCAAGAGGGATGGGCTCAGTTTTCGTGCCGTGTGTTGGGCAACTATGGTATGTATTGTTTGTCTTATGTCTGTTCAGTGTATATGTACAAGTTAACCTTTGAATGCAATGTCATTTTGCGTACGCTACCTCCCTGTGCTAATTCATTGTAGGTTAGGCCATTAAATTTGATGGTTAGGCCTAGGCCTAGAATTATTCTCTGTAGTTGATACTGTACTGGATAATTGATTCATCCACTTCATCATCAAAACATTAGCAATATCCTCGTCATTAGATGTATTTGTTATAATCAATTCAATTAATAAATTGAAATAAATCTATGACTAATTTCATAAATATTCTTTCCAGAAACTTACGAAGCTGCGGAAAAAGGTGCCAATGATGGTTGTTTCCATAGCGATCTGGATGACAGCACACGTAATATTGTAACTCAAGAGAAAGTGTGTAGGCCCCCTACCGAAAATAAAAATAAAGGTCGCAAACCAAACAATCGGAGGTCGGATCTTTCCCCAGTTTCATCTAGTGATGAAGGCTGTGATCCTCCGGGCCTTACAACACCCCCAAGATTTGGTGAGAACTTGAACAGATATGATATAAATAACACTACCTTTTTACTTGTGCGATGTGGCCCCTTTGCATACAAATCTTATTCTGCTCTGAAAAATATTAATGCAGCTGCAACGTACCAATTAAACACTTAACCTTATGGCCGCCTTTATTCCGGACCTACGTTACCACAAGTTTTATTTATGTAGTAGTAGTGCCCCTAGTGGGTTGGTTCCTAATTCTTATTCATGCGTGCATCAATATTAACTACAAGGCTTGATCATTTGTTGGTCTTATTCGACAATGTCAAAAAGTGAGGTTATGTTGTAAGAAATCTTTTGCTCTACCAATAAGCATTCCGCGGCTGTGAATAAGAACAATCAACGGCAAATGCCTCGTTACGATTTTCGTTACTATGTCGTTGTGACGTCACATTTAACCCAGTTTTGACATATTTTTGGCCTACACCTGAGTTATTCCTTACTTACTCTCTTTCTCCGTGTCTCTCGATGACCCTAGTGCATTGAAGTAATGCTGTATCAAATCCCTATACGCACTAATTTCCACAAAATCAAATGACATTCAATTCTTTATCTTGATAATCCTAGACTTGTAAATTCTAGTCATAGTTTACCCACTTTCTGTAACTTTGCTAATTTACAGATCCTCTGACTGTGTCATTGCCATTGGCCGGGAGTGCAGCAGTTACTTCAACGCCTATTGCTGGTGAGAAAATATAATTTCTTATTGCCTGTATTCACATTAATATGTTCTATTTTGAAATACTTACTGATACTTGCAGAACTGAGTACGTTCCAGGAATAGGGTCTAAACTAAAATTCATTGTAAGAACAAAACTCAACTCAACCGAACACTTGCCGACTAGGATATTGTATTGCTTTACACAACTTGTCAATTGCCACTTATCTTGAAACAAATCTGGACCCCAGGTGACTGAAAATCACTGTTTTTATTGCTAAGCAGCAGTGCCACCTTGATATCTGTATTCAGAGGAGCTTTCATTTTTGTTAAACTGTATGTAATTGCATTGCACAACTGTCGTCAGACGTCAGCTAAGCTTGGCACCTAAAAAAGGCTGGTTTGTTACACAAGCTTTTTAAAAAGAAGACACATGTGTAATAAGCAAATGATTGGTTGCATAGTGTGCTGCGCCTTAATATCAGGATCATAATTTTCCCTGTGTGTTGTGCTTTCAGCAACATTCGTGCCCGATTCCTCCGAGTCATTCTCGCAGCCAGCTTCCTACATAGAGCTAGGAATTGAGAAACCTGGTAGGTGGAATGTAGATCTTATAATATAAATGTAACATATGGATGGGTACAACAATGTACATATTTTGCATCACAATACATCGTGTAACTCAGTAATAGGCCTACTCATTAAGTGTAATCCTCTGTTGAAAATGAAATTCAATTGAAAAACTGTCATCATTCCGATCAGAACATTCATTGACAACCAAATTGCTCAATATCACAGTAGATTAAGGAAGCCATCCACCATTTAATAGAATGATGAGTGATATCATTTTCTTGTTGTTTCAGTAGACGATAGCTGTAACGTGAATGAACCTTCGTTCAGTGGATCAAAGAGAAAACGGTCGGATGAAGGTCGCAGATATGGTTTCAATGAACAGCGGGGTAGTAGACCATTCCCCTTGAATACGGGAACCGAAGGTGTGTTGAATATAGTTTTAATTAATAATCAATTCTTATATCATTTGTTTGTTGGGGCCATAACTGCTCATCAACTTATTTATTATATAGTCCATCTATTCTAGTACACAATACTGTGTTGGTTAGGGGGTTATCAATTATTTACCAGAGATGAATCCTTTTACAATACTTGCCTGTTTGTTAAAATATTACCTATTTTTTCAGACTAGTTTCAGCGTATAATATTATCTCGAGAAGATTTATTTTTCATTCTGTCTTATTTACATTAAGAAAGTAGCTTGTTGTTTTGTTACATGAACTAGTATATAGTTTTGCATTTTCACTAAAAAGTCAACACAAAGTTTGTATTTGAAATTGATCAAATAATCGTGGGGCCCGCCTCTCAACATGTAAGAGCATTCATATAGCTTTGACTGTAGTACCTCTTCATCTAATACAGGCCTATATGTCGATCTTTCAGATAACACTGATTCAGATTTGAACAGCCGAACAAGCAAACCAAGAACTGTCTCAACTAGACCACCTGTGGATTATGAAGGTTTGTACTTTTCATTTCGCCAATTCTTAGCTATGGAAATGTGCTCATTCAGTTCCGACTCCCTCAACCTATGACTTGGCGTAAGTAGTAACAGTTGATCCATGACAAAAATAAACCCATTTGCATTAGCTTGTAATGCAGAACTTTCTTATGCTGCAAATAAACTACACAGGCCTAGTAACTTATAATTTAGACATAACAAATCTTATAAAATGGATTTTTTTTAGGTACAGATTTGAAGACCTTGGTGATAGTGCTCATGAAGAAGGTCGACACTCTTATTAACGAAGTGGTGAGCCTGAAAATGGAGGGGGCAAGAGCTAAGCAGGATAGGGAGATGGCTCCATCCACATTCACACAGCTCGGTATTCCTGTGTCTTCCGTTTTAGGTCTTGATGAACTGGAACGGAAGATACACGAGCCGGAACATTTCAGTGCCATCGTAAGTTTGTATGACATATATATTTACATGCCCATTATAATTATTCCTACCTTTATTTGAGAGGAGCATCTTCCATTTAATTATCATTCCAATCTGTCTAGCAAAATGTTATTTACTGTACTTGGTGCATTGTTGGGTAAGTGTACTGATACTATCAAATTTGTTTCTCTATGAGTTTAAAAAAATCCTTATTTCATCGTGATCTTAAAAATTTCTGGTTTAACAATAAACTTATTGATAGACTTTTCAAAGAATCATTAAATTCCCATTTTTAATGGTATATCTGTGTTATAACTTTCAAACTGGCGGGATAAGATGCTAGCTCACCTATTCGACATGAGATCTCATGTCAATATTCTGTAACTTTTCACGAGTGTGAGACTCCGTATCATCTCACCAAGTAGATGATTCTGTGTTTCAGGTGAAGCATCTAACAGAAGTAGGGGGGACCGATCTCGGGGACTTTGTAAGACGTTCGTTGGCCACCATAATCCCCGACGATATAGCCACAGCTCTAGCCTGGAAGGGGATAAAAGGGAAACGGGCAATAAAGGGGACGCGACTCGTGGAAGCCCTGCACTGTAAGTAGTTCTGTTTATACTTTCAAGCCCGTTTATACGTAGTATGGTACTATTGCACTGGTAGTTAAGATGAGAACAATAATATATCTGCTTATATAAGGTCTAGGCCATTTTAATAAGTTCTGTACAAAGCCATTTTCTTCTCTGCCTTCTTACTGCTGCATTGTATTTATTGTTTAGACATACAAGTCCGCATTGAATTGTGTTCAATTATTCAGATGGCCTACTTCCTACTATCCCAGATATCCAATAAACTACTATGCATCAATTTATGATCTACCTACCAGTACATCAAAATTTACATCTCATGTGAGTCATGTACCAAAAACAATAGACCATAAATTGAAAATTGAAAATTTGTATTTTTACTTTTTATTCATTTCAGCGGCGGTGAAGTCGAAGAAGGCTTATGAAGGCAGTACAGGGAAGATGTTGGAGGAGAAAATAATCTATTGGATTACCCACAGTAAACAAAGGCTGGAGAGGGCATTGACTAAGAAGCGGCAGACTATTGGAGATTTGATGCCCGCTGATTAAATCTCCCCCCTTCTTCAATTATCTAAGTATTCCGGATTCTCTGTTTGCTTTTTACTATTGGATCATTCCATGTCAAATCAACAATGCAATTTTCTTGACCATCTTCAATTTTGATAAAACTTGGTAAATCTATGAAGACGTGCATCTAGAGCAATTGTGGATTTTTTTTGTTTCTAGCGTTCCTAGTTTTCAAGTTACGGCGTGTCCACAATACCAAATTTGGTTGCGCCCCGCGAGGTACCACATTTTTCAACTTCTGCACCCTGTGACATAGAAGCGTGAGTTTTTTCTTAATGATCAGTTTTCAATAGGCATTTCAAAAATGTTGCCAAGAGTCCATTCCTATAAGAGAATCGTGACAGAAAAATGGAAACAAAATTCTAAACCCATCCCACGCCTATTGAAACCTGATCATTCAGAAAAAAATCAGACATGTATGTCACAGGGTGCAAAAGTAAAAAAAAAAATGGTACCTCGCAGGGCGTAGCCAAATTTGGTATTTTTTGCACCCCGTAACTCAAACTAAGAACACTAGAAACACCAAAAAGTCCTCAATTGCTCTAGATGCACGTCTTCATAGATTTACCAAGTTTAATCAAAATCGAAAATGGTCAGGTCAATTTTGCTACTCGGCTGTGTTGATTTGATATGGAATGACCCTTTTTCACAATTTTATGCATAGTTAAAAATTACCAACAATGTTTTTTTTTCATTATTTTTCCTCTAATTATCTTATTTATATAAGATAACACAAAACTTTTCGCAACTTTTCAATCAATTTCAATGTTAATTAATATGGTTAATCCGAATTCTAGCTAAACCGTAATTCGATCTAATATTTCGTCTCTTCAATTGTTTCAACATTGATTTCGGATTGGCTAATCCGAGATGGTTCGAGTAAATTCCTTGAATTAATCATCAATTTCCCAATTTTCATCGTTATTATCTGACGCGTAACAATGAGTCGAAGCACGCTCAACTGTTCTCTGTGTGTGCCATCCGTCCGAATGCAGTCGACCTTAACAAAGTTTGAGCTCGGAATACTCATTCATCCAACTCGAGACACTCGAGCGCCAAAAGAAACGGGCCTTATGGAGATCCCGCGTCACGGAGATAGCCAAGTGTACTGTACTGTTCATATTTCATCATTAAATATTTTAAATTGTACACTTTGGGTTTAGTATATATTTTTTCAATACCTTCCTCTCTTTAGTCTTCATTCCGAATTTGTGTTAATCAGTCCTCATTATATTGTTTCTTTCCCAGATAGATCAATTAGATTGCAGATTCTATACAGCAGATTGTGTTGGGATGTGTCATTTTGAAATCATGTTTATTCTATGTTTGCCGATTCTGCGATTTATTTATCTACTAATTCCATTTTTTCTTCTCGTCTGACAAGCATCAAAAGTAACTCCAGTGGCATCTGATTAGTATGTTTTTAAAGAAGACTAGAAAATGTATTAGTGTGAGAAACCTATCAATGAGACTATTCAACATGGGGCGCACATTAGATGTGGCCGTGGTTCTTGTAATTATGATTTAATCCACAGATAAGCCAGGTAGGCTTTGTGGGCTCTATTGTAGACCTTTATACTTTTTAATTTATAATTTTAATTTTGTAATTTTTTTAAAAAATTCAAAAACAACAACAACAACATGGGTAGAACAACTTTAGAATAACATATAAACAAGAACTTATAAATGAGATTCTACTGTAAGCCTACATGTAAATTATATATATATATATATATATTTAATATAACAACCCCTACATTTAATTGCAGAATTGAAATGAATATATTTTAGAATGTGCATGCATGCCTGCAAAAATGTTTTGTAATTGATACACCTACATTTTTTAATATTTGAACTTATTTATTATTACTCAGGGTCACTGATCTATGCTTTGTGATTCTTTAAGTGCAGTCCGTTTGCACTCGATGAATGTTATTTGAGATAATTTAATGCGGAAACATATTGAATTGATTATTTTCAGTTAGGAGCACTATCTATGCTTCAATATAATGCTGTTTAGTATTGTGGGTCACCATCAACATGATATCTATTTTCGAAATTGAATTACAATTCATTAAATCTTCCGTAACTTCATACAAAATTGTCATTTTGACCGTGTGATTTGAAGATTCAATAAATTCTAATACATCAATTAGAAAAATTTCTTTCAACTGGCCTACTACTAATTACAGCAGTATTATTTATGCTAAAAATTAATAATAAATTATTTAATATGCTACAGCATAAATTATCTAAATTAACACTCACAGAGTGCGAACAGAGAGCACTCATGGAGAGCAAACAGAGAGCACTCATAGAGAGCAAAGAGAGAGCACTCATAGAGTAAAAACAGAGAGCACTCATAGAGAGCGAACAGAGAGCACTCATAGAGAGCAAAGAGAGAGCACTCATAGAGAGCAAAGAGAGAGCACTCATAGAGTAAAAACAGAGAGCACTCATAGAGTGCGAACAGAGAGCACTCATAGAGAGCAAAGAGAGAGCACTCATAGAGAGCAAAGAGAGAGCACTCATAGAGTAAAACCAGAGAGCACTCATAGAGAGCGAACAGAGAGCACTCATAGAGAGCAAAGAGAGAGCACTCATAGATAGAGAGCAAAGAGAGAGCACTCATAGAGAGCAAAGAGAGAGCACTCATATAGTTCCGTTATGAATATTGTTTTATTCCTAGTTCAGGGTTACTCTTGTTATTAGTATTGTATGTTCGTGATATCATTCTAAGTTTTATTGCGTAGTTTATAATATTCGTGATATTAAATCTAAGTTTTATTGCCTACTTAATAATATTCGTGAATTAATTCCAAATTGTATTGCCTAGTTAATAATATTCAGTTCCAACAGTGATATGTGATATTAGTTGTAAGTTTTACTACCTAGCTCATAGTTTACTCTTGTTATTAGTTATCGTAGTTGCATGTTGTCAATTTAGAAGATGGGTTTTAGTTACCAGTACTTTTGTTTGTTATTTAGTATTTAAGTTCGTTTTACACATGTTGCGTAGTTTGTAGTTAGATTTAGTGTGTTAGTCATATATTTTCTGATGGTACCGGCTTTTTACACCGGTGCCTGATTCTACCAATTCGTAATTTAATATCGAGGATTCTCATAAAACTAAGTCGCAGGCGCAAAATGACCTCGTTGTCGACGCGCCTTTAAACCCCAACATTCAATTCAATTCAATTACCAGAACTTCGTGGTCACTCCAATTCAATAAATTCACTCCAATTGTCGCAATCTGCGAGCACCACTGACGCCTTGACGAGAACTGCCCGCCTGTACTTGAACATTTGAATTCATAATTAAATTTTAACAATTAATAATAGCAAAAACAAAAAATGAAAATATATGCTGCACGCGTCACTGGATGAATGATGATGCCTATAACTTCAAATATGTTGTGCTGGTAAGTGTAGGCGGTGGATTTACTTTCAACTTTTTTTTTTAATAACATCGAAACTTGATACAAAATCATTGTTCCCCTATTAAGGCTAAGGATGAGAGTAGGATCGTTTGGACAGGGCACCACAAGGGCGATCTTACCACCTCATTTTATTATTATTTTAAATTGAAGCAATTAACTCTGGCACCAGGTCCACGCTGTCTGTGACCACACATCTTCGCCGCAGATAAAAGTCTTCAGTTGTCGAAAGTCCAGAACACAATATAAACTGTTATTAAGATATATCCGGACACTATCAACATTGGTATTAGGAATAATCCAACCACACGAATGTTGATTTCTTTCACTTTGAACTAAGGACGTGTCCGAATTACTCTTTTTATGCGTACTTCTAGACTTGGACTTGATAAAAGTACGGAAGTGACGTCATTTGGAACGTCTGAATTGACAAGTCTACAAGTCCAAGTATGGAAGTTCACAAGTACGAAAGACATGCGTTCTTGCGTACTTTACTTGCGTACTTTACTTGCGTACTTTGGCGGCCACTCACATGAATCCGTATTATATTTATAACGATTTGAAACAATGACCATCAAACTTTCGTACGTTTTATTCAACAATAAAGTGGCAGATTTAAATTGGTGTGCCTAATTTTGCTTCTTGTATAAAATGTCCCCGTTTTAATGTGATAAACCTTGAAAAGTAAGGTTATACCATAGTCGCCATCTATCGCCATCTACTTCCCGCCAATTGACTCGCACTCCGTCGCCATCATCACGTTGTGTTCGTAGGCATTGTTTTTTCAACTTTCATAGGTCCTACTTGGATTCATATTATTCACCTCAGCCGTAATGTCTTGCAAGAATTATAAAAAGATTTGCAAATGTAAGTATATTATTGTTATTATATGTTTATTGTACTAGGCCTATGGTACTTATTCAGTTGTAATGGCCTAGTCCATAGGTAGTAGGCTAACCTACAAATTCCATGACTAGACGCAGGGCATTCAAAGCCTAGGCCCTAAGCCTATTTGTAACATGAAGTAGCATCTAACCTGCTGGATGACTTTATTTTACCTAATCCCACTCATTTTTATTGCAGGGAATGATGACCAAACTAGGGCTTTAATAATATTACGAACTTAAAATGATGACTCTTTTATCGGCCAACGAGGATCTAGCGTAAAGGGCTGGAAACTTATAGCTCAGCAACTGTCGTTCGAGGGATTCGATGAGGAAAAGTGTAAAAAAATGGAACAACTTATTAACCAAGTATAAAGATTGCAAATACCCTCCCACGGGTCCGGGGACAGACAATGGGGAGAACACGCCAAGCACTTGGCTGTTCTACGATCAGATGGACGAATTCTTAAGAAGTAAGGACAACATTATGCCTCCGGTGGTATATGAATCATCGGAGCTCTGTGATCCTACATTATTGGATACATCCAACCAGTCCCTGCCTGGTATCGATCTCTGCAACGGAGACGTGGATAAATCCAACATCCAGTCTCAATCATCGCCTACTGCCGGAACCAGCACATCCAAAGAATCGGAGCCAATAAATACAAAAAGCAGCAACAAGAAACGACCAAAGGAAGACGATCTTCTTCAATATTTCCGTACCCAACGTGAAATACTTAACAACAAAGTGCAAGAATGTTAACTATCATGGGAGAATTTCTTAAAGAGTATAAAAAGAAGAGGAGTGATCCGAATAAGTAAATTTCAATTGCTTAAAAGCAACCATGATTTGCACATAATTTCTAGGCTGCCATATTTTCCCCTAATTTTGTAGAGTATGTAATAATTGCAGTAGGGCCTATATTAGCAGGACAAATACTTCATACAGAAGCTTATTGTATTTATTGTAATTAAATTTGTGTATGCCCTAGGAATGGCAAACTTACATTAAAAAGGTACCAGTAAATGTAGGCTTACCTTAAATGTAATGTTGGCTAATCTAGGCCTCAAACTGAAAAGTACCATACAGAAATATATATTTATGAAAATAGCAGTGAAGAGTAGGCCTAGGTTAAATAATAACTTCAGAATAAATACAGAAATAATCAATATAAATTTATTTATTCATCAGGTCTCTAATATGATACATATATACAAGTACTAGGAATAGTACATAAATAAACTGTATAAATTGTATAATATGTACCATACATTTTTGTAATTGTAATCAATTTAGTCGTAATAAACAATATTTGTCAATAATCAAAGCTGTGCCCATTGTAATATTATTAGGCCTCTGCCTATCTTATCTTATATAAGATGTATAGTGGCGGGGATTGAACCCTGCATTGTAAGGCATTTTTTTTACATAATATTTCAAGGGAAATAAAACAGAATATACTTAACACCGGTAGGCCAACCTTGTGAAATTGATACTTTGCCAACGATTATCTAATGACGATGAATAATTTTTCAGTAAAACAAAATAATCCAAAGAGAGTTTCAGCAATATTAGAAGCTTGAAATATTTGAAGGCTAAAATTCTACTTAATTCGGTTGCAATGGTGGCTCTGTCGCTAAACGAGCGCACATTTGATCCCTGAAATCATTGGCTACCACTTGATCGAGAGCCCGATTAGCTAACTGGCCATTAACATGTCGTCTTTCAGCAACTACAAATATAATCTCCTACTGATGAGCAAATGTCATGCATAATGCAACATGCCACTATCATTTTGACTGCCTTAGGAAGTTCAACTTCCAGGGCCTTCTGAAAAATACACCTCCATCGCTGCTGCATGGAGCCAAACGAGCATTCAATAACAATACGACCCTAAGGCCCGGTCTTATGACTGCTCCTTAAAACATATACTTAGATAAGGATATCTTAACGCTAAGTGATCCTTAAACTGTGGGGCCATCTTGTGAACGAAATTAGGGTCCCTCTTAGTTTATGTGCTACTTATAATATTTGTCAAGTTTCGTCTCTATGGTTATTGCGTTTCTTGTGCAATATTTCGTGTGAACCAATGAGCACGATGTAGTGTTACCAACAGATTTTGTCATAATGTCATTTTATCTGGGCAGCTTCTATACCCACGAATTTCGTGAATCTAATGTATGAAAAAACTATATCCACGAAATTTCGTGAAACTAAGGCTGCGAAAAACTATACACACGAAAGTATTTTCGTGAATCCAAGGTAACGTAAAACTATATCCACGAAAATCACCAATGAATTATGACTTGGCAACATCGCAATTTCGTCGGGCCACGAAAATTTCGTGGAAATAGTTTTTTCATTGACTAGATTCACGAAATTCGTGTAATTTGGGAATACGGTATCCACAATCCTGAAAATTCGTGGTTATAGTTTTTCGCAGTGTAGATTCACGAAAATTCGTGGATAGTTTTTTCATACACTAGTCACGAAATTCGTGGATGTTGATTCATACACTAGTCAGGAAATTCGTTGGTGGGATCCACGATTTTCGTGTGACACGATATTTTCGTGGATAGAGTTTTTCGCAGTCTTAGATTCACGAAAATTCGTGGAAAGTTTTTTCATACACTGGTTACGAAATTCGTGGGTGGCATCCAATTTTCGTGCGACACGAAAATTCGTGCGTAATCAAGTGCAACAAACACATATATACAACTAAACCAATTTTAGTGTATTTAGATCACAATACGGAGTTGATTCACGAAAATTCGTGGATAGTTTTTTCATACACTAGACAGGAAATTTGTGGGTGGCATCCACGAAAATTCGTGGACAGTATTTTCATACACTGGTTACGAAATTCGTGGGTGGCATCCAATTTTCGTGCGACACGAAAATTCGTGCGTAATCAAGTGCAACAAACACATATATACAACTAAACCAATTTTAGTGTATTTAGATCACAATACGGAGTTGATTCACGAAAATTCGTGGATAGTTTTTTCATACACTAGACAGGAAATTTGTGGGTGGCATCCACGATTTTCGTGCGACACGATATTTTCGTGGATAGTCTTAGATTCACGAAAATTCGTGGCCAGATTTCACGAAATCAAGTACAACTAACCCAATTTTAGTGTATTTAGATCACAATATGGTACACAATACGGAGTTGATTCACGAAAATTCGTGGATAGTTTTTTCATACATTAGTCAGGAAATTTGTGGGTGGCATCCACGATTTTCGTGCGACACGATATTTTCGTGGATAGTCTTAGATTCACGAAAATTCGTGGCCAGATTTCACGAAATCAAGTACAACTAACCCAATTTTAGTGTATTTAGATCACAATATGGTACATTCACAAAAATTCGTGGATGGCATCCCCGATGTTGTTCGACACTATATTTTCGTGGATCTAGTTTTTCGATTTACAAAATTCGTGGGTGGCATCCACGAATTTCATGTGAAATCAAGTTCAACAAACATGTATAAACAACTAAACCAATGTTAGTGTATTTAGAAATCACAATATGGCAGTGCCACAAAAACAATATTGCATAATATCTATGACTATACCAATAACGTAACTATGGCCTACTGATGGGACGGCTAGAATCACAATACTGATCAACAATGTATGCACACAAACGTCTTTCGATAACGGCCGATTCAAACAACAATATAGTAACATTATAACAAAACTCAAAATGAATACATTTGGCATATCAAAAATGCAAAAACATCACAAAAATACATGTCACTTAGGTGACAAACAGTAGGTCTATAGACAGAATAATGCAAAACAATTACAAAAATACACGTCACTTGGGTGAAGATTACAGTAGGCCTATACGCAATAATGCAGTCACATCATCAAGAATCCAAGGCGAATTAATAAACCTAACAATGCAAGGGATAAACAGGACACGAACCATAACAAAATCACACGTTGATACAAAAATGCAAGGAACATACAGGTACAAGACCATTACAATAATACATACATAAACAAATGCAGTGCAAGAATATAGGCCTAACAACCACCAAGCTAATATATTTGGCAATCAACAATGCAAGGAAAATATTGGTGCTAGACCATTTCAAAAATACTTGCCATTTGATAATTTGAGACTATAGTACTGGCCAGTACTATAGTCTTAAATTATCAAATGGCAAGTATTTTTGAAATGGTAAATGTATTCACATCAAGAATATAACAATCAGACGGTGAACACATTGGGCATATCAAAATACTTAGAATGAACTGTAAAAAAACTATCGCTAAAATACACGTCAGTGGATAAAAAACAATATATATATACAAAAATGCAGTGTCACTATCAAGAAGCCAAGGCTAACACATTTGAATCTGATTATATCAACAATGCAATCTTATAAATCAACAGATTATTATAATCAATGGTAAATACAAAAATACAGTTATGTTATCAAGATTACAACAATCACAAGACTAATACACAACAAATCAACAATGCAAGAAATATATTGGCGCTAAACCATTACAAAAATCCACTTCATTGGATGACAACAGCTCGTATGGACGTACAAATGCAGTATCACTATCAAGAAACCGAGGCTAATACATCTGATCAACAATGCAAGGTAACTGGTTCAGGACCAATGCAAGGTAACTGGTTCAGGACTAATGCAAAAACACAAGTTACTGGATAACTAACAGAACGTACAAAAATGCAGTCACACTATCAAGAAGACTATTACAAGGCTTTTGCACATCAACAATGCAAGGTAACATCACTGGATAACTAACAGATACAAAAATACAAAAATGCAGTCACACTATCAAGAAGACTATCACAAGTCTTTGGCACATCAACAATGCAAGGTAACTGGTTCAGGACCATTACAAAAATACAGGTCATTGGATAACAGAACATACAAAAATGCAGTCACACTATCAAGAACACTATGATTATACAAGGTTTTAGCACATCAACAATGCATGGTAACTGGTACAGGACTATTACAAAAATTCTTGTCATTGGATAACTAACAAAACATAGATAAATGTAGTCACATTATCAAGAAGACTATGATTACAAGGCTTTGGCACATCAACAATGCATGGTAACTGGTACAGATTCATTACAAAAATACAAGTCAGTGGATAACTAATAGTAGATACAAAAATGCAGTCACATTATCAAGAAGATGGTGATTACAAGGCTTTTGCACATCAACAGCGCATAGTAACTGGTACAGGAACATTACAAAAATACAATTCATTGGATAACTAACAGTACATACAAAAATGCAGTCGCATTATCGAGAAGACTGGGATCGCAAAAGGCTTTGACATATCAACAATTCACGGTAACAAAAAGTACACATCATTGGATAACTAACAGTACATAAAAAAATGAAGTGATATTATCAATACAATCATCACAGGTTAATTTCGATGTGGCATATCGATAATGCAAAGAGTACACTGGCACAAGACCATTAAAAAAATTACAATAATCATACCTTATAATAGTATACAAATATTCAGACATATTGTCAAGGAGACAACAATTGAAACAATTGAATACATTTGAAATATTGACAGTGCTGGGTACATAGTTCACACATGGTATAAACTGGTATAAGACTAATACAAAAATACACATCATCGATTCATTAGGTAATCAACAATTTACAAATTCATGACAATTAACAATAGTAGTGATATTATCAAGACCCTTGTATCAAGTTACCTTGTAGAAACTTGTATCAAGTTTGTACGAAATATACTCTTGAAAGTAAATCTCTTGTCAAAAGGATCATAATTTTGAGCTTAGGCAGTTCAATAACCAATATAATTTGACATCATCAGACCACTCTTGAAAGTAGTCAACTGGTACCAATTACAACGTAATGCATATAGATATTGAAAATAGTACTATATTATTTCAAAGTACATAACAAAAATGCACTTGATATCACTGTCATGTAATCTCTGTGCCTAGCATGAGCAATAATCAGATGTGGCTTAAATGACAAATGCCAAGGACTCGTATTACCGTATATATACCTATATAGTCTTTGTTCTCTCAAAGATGTACACAAATCTGACAGTGAAAACCTATCAATATGGTAATTCAAGATAGGTATTTAGCACATTATGAACACACAGAACAGTAAACTCAATTCAAAATAAATGTAACTCCCAATTTCAATCAAGAACCCGAGATATTCCAATAATAAGTCAGCAAGTAAAATCTTATTGGCGAGATGATTTTTCGTACGTTAAAACTCAATTGTCCGTTTCCGCAGTGTTCTTTTGGTAGGAGTTGTGAGACAATAGTTACTGTTTTCAAATTGGGTAATGATCAACGTTGTCGCACATGTCGACAGTTCTAAGAATTTGACCGATATTATTTCCATGTTCTCCAAATTAAAAAAAGTTTTTGCAATCCGTCTCAAAAGTATGATGCTGAACACTTTGGCCAAATTTGAGTGAAGTCTTTCACGTAAGGGAACGTTCACAAGTTCAGTGAATTCCACATTGTGAATGTTAGTGACGTGTCAATTTTTACTCACTAATTTTAGAGTACTTGTAGATATCAACATGCAAAGTGCAGTCATCAATATAAACTGTAAAATTGAATTCGTATAATCTATGAAATAGATGGCTACTATTTTCACCAAAGTAGTTACTATAGATACGTGCTAGTACTGTACCAGGATATTTTAGATGGATAATGCCTGAATGATTCTAATCTACAAAATATGTAACTCGTATAAAGTAGCATTTAATCATCTGGCTACAATCTTTCAGGCATAAATAGCCAGCGCGTATACTTGATTTGATTGTTATGGGCCTATAAATAGTGCTATAAAACGTCATGTTCTCCCGTGGCATCGGAATCACAATGCAATTAATTTGTAATTAATAATGAAATTTACACAGGCCTAGTTGATATCTGAAGTATTCTAAAAATTAGTAGGGCCCTAAAAGCAAAAACTGACATTTCACACATACATACACTAAAGGAAATTTCACCAAATACTCTTTGGAGGTCATATGAATAAAACGGTATAATGAACCTCCACTTTCATGCTATGTACTTGACTTATCAGTTTTCTGACATATAATATTAGGTTCTAGTTATATATCAGTTCACTATCTTGAACATTTTTTCTAAGGCTGTGCTTCAAATCTTGCCATGAAAGTGTTACTTCGAGACGTTTGTCTAATGAAAATGACATCATTCAGATAAGTACGTGTAAAACTTATGAATTCAATGTAAAACTAAACCGGCACCCGTAGCTCTGTTACTAATGCGCTCGCGTCGTGTGATCCGGAATGCAAGAACTTTTCTGCAAGTCGGTTTTTAAATGGGAATAAAAGTGACCAATAGGAACGCCAATATTTGTGACGTCATGACTCAGTTACCACTCCGTGCTATGGTATAATAAAGTAGCGTTCAGCAATCATTTATCTGTGTGGTGCTAACGTTTTGAAGGTCCATGGTTCGACTCCCGACGCGGTTACTTTTTTTTATAGTGAAATAACTGTCAAATGTTGACTCGAACGCAGGGTTATGGTTTAGGTTATTTTTTTCAATTTGACCACAGAAACAAAAATGTCTGCACAAATGTTGTGATTTTCAACTATTGTTTTTAATCTCGTTTAAACCAGACTTTCAGAAAAATTCTCGCATTCGGGAGAAGCGGGGGCAACTAAGCTACCAACATTCCTATTACCGGAGAAACCTTCATCTCGTCAATCATTCACCCAATGCCAACAGTTCTTAGTTATCGTTAGTGTGTCAATAAACTCAATAAATGGCTGTTAAAAATTGTTACATTGTTCTCTTCACAAAATGGAAAAAAAAATTGTTTCACAGCCGGACCTGAATTTAAATTTTGAATTGAATATAGCCTACTGTACTCATAATGTGCTCAAATTCAGACAAACTCTTGCAATTCTTACAGTTATAGTCATCAGACATGTTGGTACCACTCAAATCTACACATTTAGTATGAAACCACTCATTGCAAATGGCACACTGTATCTGGGTCCCATCAAAGTGCTCTGGCATGCGGCAATGGCAGTAAACACTTATCGTGTGCCTAATACTCGCGGCTTTCCTGTGTTGATGACTCTTTCGAGGAAACGGAGTCATTTTTCCATCCTCCAGACATTTGATCAGGTGGCCACGTAGATGATCGTGGTCGAATTCAACGTATTGCCACCGTTTCTTGTAGCATATCTCCGTCGCATACGCAATAGCGTGGATACCACAGTCAACACCCCTTTGCAGCGCAGTCAATGGTGCCATGACCGATATGTATGTACTGTCGAATGCCATCATAATCTGGGCAATTTGTAATTCCAAATTAGACGACAGTCTTTTCCTCTCACGGTTCAAACTATGTAAGACATGAACTACATTCGAGTCCGATACCATAAACAGTGTCACCCAATGATTGTTTACGTTAACAATTTGGGTGCAAGGCTTGCTCACATCCCGCCTTGAAAATCCTCGGGGCCCAGTGATCAGACAAGATGGTTCTAGTCCATCAAATTCGGGAAATTGTACTTTCAAAAGCCCCTGAGCAGCCTCTATAACAGTGCCGCTTAACTCCATTTTGTTTACAATAGCAGCATTGTCACTCATGGTCAAGTTCATCTTCTTCAACCACCAGTGCACAGTTGAGACTGAAAAAATCGTAAAATTTATTGAAAAAGCTTGAAATCATGAAAGCACAAATCATAAATTATTATTGTTGGTTGGGGTCGGAGCGGTCGTCCGATGAGGATAACCGCGCATCGCCGGCATAAGTATTTACGATGATCGGGTGGCGCAGCATACGGGGAAAATTGCTTTTAGCACGGTTTCACAGTCTTGAATCAATTTCTCCTCTGCCATTTTCATCACCAATTTATTACTCAAAATGAATGACTCATTTTTACAGTCATTCTTAGATCACCAACAAATTGATTACAGTACCAATTATCAATTGCAATTAAATAATAAATTATCCCGTCTATAGACCTACATTACATGCCAGAAAATGGACATTGAAAATGCAGTGTCCATGTTTATACTAAAAGAGTCACTGTATGGGAGTATGGCCACTCTCTATTACAATATACAGGCTCCACACCTAAAGTATGTTGAAACCTCTAGGCAGAAAAATGGTATGTCACACACATAACATTGAATCGTATCAACTTTGACTCCAAGAGAGCAGGGCACTTGTCTTTTGCCTCCAATAAATACCGGTAACCCAAGATAGTTTTACTAGTCAGACTTTGCAGCTGCATTTTGTATTGAGAACTGCATATGTGTAGGTACTAGGTATCCTATGGTTAGTTTGTGTACATACCAATATCTGGACATTTGTAAGGTCAATCACCTCCTCCATGGGCCGAACAAAATCAGCTGTTCCAGTATTGCCATGTCGAGTCACTGTAGTGATGAAAATAAAAATTAGGGGTGTTATTCAATTGAACGCTGAGCACTTATAAACTGCCCAGGATAAAAAATTGTGACAAAACCAAAAATCATCAGGAAATGCCAATCACAATGTTTTAGTTTCAAATCAAAATCAGACCATCTTCCGAAAACAGTCGGCCCATCACCAATGCCGAATAAACTCGGGCAATAATCAATAATATCGGTTTTCAGAAAGATATATATATATATATATATATATATATATATATATCAGTTATGTTGGGATGATTCCATAAAAATAAACCAATACATTTTTGGTGATCATCTCGGATTTTTTATTCAATAACCATGAATCATTGTCTATTAGATGAGATCATATACACATTGTTAGTTCACTTATTACACACCTTTCTATCATGAAAAAAGTGTATCGACTATAAAATAACAAATGTCAAAAATGGCGATCCCAAGAGTACACTCAGTCAGACGACACACTAAAGGCAGCAAACAGCTCAACGTGCGTAGGCGTTACGCGTCAAACTAAGAGCATGGTAGGTGGGAAAATAATCATTAGTTCAAGAAATGCATGCGAAACTATATCAAGTTATCCACTCTGAAAAACCTCATTGGAGCATTTGAAGGTCCGAACTAGGGCCTATTACTTCGATTTACAGTTTCGCTGGAATTTGGTTTAATCGTACACTGAAATGCCTATTCGTTCGACCAGTGACGACTTCCATCTAGTTGATAAAAATATCGTAACCGTGCTTGGAACGAGGGTTTACTACATCGAGGTATTATACTCACTCTCAAATGAATCTGGGACGATGCCGGTGTCAAACATTCGTCGCTGCAATTCACGAATTGGAGTAGCTGAAAAACACAATTGATGTGTCAGTCCAGAACAGCCCTACACACCAGTATTTCATTTGTAGGTTTTCAAGATGTACCTAGTTAAAATGTTATTTAATAAATATTTCTGAATAATGTAAATAATTATCAAAATAATTCCCCAAAGTAGTAGTAGTAGTAAATCGTTTATTTAGCATCATGCTATTTTTTCTCAATACATTTCATACATTACACTTGTCAGTCATACATTAATACAGTATTTCAGTACAAAATACAATATACTAATAACTAATACACCAATACATAATATAACATAATAAATAACATAATATAATCAACAATGCCAAGTTGTACATTTCAATTTACAAAACCATAGTATATGCATGTCCATAATAATTAATAAGTAGGCTAATAACTGATAGTAATAACATTGTATTTTACATAGGAACCATAGAAGGGAACCATTATGGAGGAAGGAACTAATCGTTATTATTTTAATACGGTCGATAACCAAAAGCCAACATTTTCATGTGAGAGAGGGACCAATTTTTTATTCTTTATTAACCCGCAGCACTCCCTTCTAAACAATTTCGGGGTGTCACTTTGTCTTATCTCCAAGGGAATTCGATTATAAATTATAATTTATAGTGCCTTTATTGAATATTGTATTTTGGCAAAACTTTGTGTGGTAATATACCGTATTGTCCCGAATATAAGCCGAGGGTTTTTCTCGAAATTGCGAGTCCAAAAGTCACCCTCGGCTTATATGCGGATCTCGGCCTAAAATCTGTCAAAAACACGTTTTTTACTAAATAGTAAATATGATTGGGCGCACTACACATGCACACTCTTAACAATGGAATCAACTTGAAATTGCAGAATATTGCACTAAAAACATGTTTAATAAATGTTTTATCACGAAGAAGCATCATTTTCCCATTATCCATCAATTTTATTTGACGCGCAGTAATAAACAAAGGCACGTTGAGCTGTTAGCTGCATTGTCTTGTCAGACCTTGACGAGTGGGCGGGCCATATGACGATCGCGCGTCATCGGCACTAGCAGAGTACACACGATCGTGAGGCCCCTCTCAACGGTTTCTCACACGCAGTTGGCATAGCTTCCTCACGCGCGCAATACGAAATTGACTAATTCTAACTCGGAAGAGTGATGATTTACGTGGAAAGGAGATAAACCCTTTTTTCAATTGTTGATCTAAAAGTTTGGGGGTCGGCTTATATTCGGGACAATACGGTAATTGACTGATAGATAAGTAACTTGGATTCAAATGGCATCTACATATTCTTCTAAATAATCCTATTTTCTTTGCCATTTTCTTTCTAATATAGAGGGCATGTTGCTTAAAACTGAGATCTTGATCTATAATAATTCCTAAATACTTGTAATCACTCAGAAAGTTTGCAACTCACGTATGTATACAGGGACGGCGCCATTGTTCATCATCTTCGAAGGTTTAGCTAGATAAATAGAAAATAACCTCGAGTTAATCATATTCAGGACAATCACAACCGGCACACAGTTGTCGAGGGTTAAAATGGATTGTTAGTAAATTGACACTTACGAACATATTCGTCGTCGGCGAGAAGAGTGGGAGACGATTGGATCACCATGCTGGATTCCGCTGCTTCGGTGAAATGAGTATTTTCACTTTTTTCTACTTGGTGGTTGTTAAAAATTGGTTCTGCACTTGCGAATGTGTTGACTGGAGAAGCAAACAAATTGAAAAAGTTAAAGCTTGAAGAACTAATAAAATCCACTCAACATTTTTACAGAAAAAAACACCACTGGTATCAAGTTCACTACTATTATTACTGATTATTGTAACCGTATTAGTCTATTACTGATTAGTGGCGCAATCTATAGTAAAATGAGGAAATTAGGGTACAGCTTCATACTAATTGCAATACAGTTCGTAAATAATGCCTCGTCTACACATCCTGTACTGATCTACCAGTATTTACTAGAGAAATAATTCAAAAATCACCATTTGCAAGTGCAATAGCATACAACAAATTAAATTAACAATCCAGAACTTGATCCATTTGTGAAACATAACCAAAAGCCTTGAATATGTTCCCAACGTATTATTCAACGTGACAATTGCACACAAGTTTGATTCAAAATATACCTTCAATTGGATATGGAATGCAATCAGAATCGGCTTCCTCATCCTCACGTACATGAAAAGGCGTACAGTTAGCTGACTTGGCTTCAATTGCTGGAACATGAAACAAAATAAGCAATTAGCACCTGTATTACTAAATTACAATACAACAAACCCCTGAAATTTGCAATAATTTGGTGTGGATGAATTGTCAGTATTGTTAATTTAATTAATGATTACAATTTCTATTATATGAATTTTTAATAGACATGAAGTTAAAACTGATGCTTCATTATGATTTTGCATTTGATGCACTAAAATTTTTGCAAACAATACGACTGTAAGTCGACAATTTTGTACTTTGTAACTTGAAATAAAATGGCAGCTGGTGACCTGTACAATAGAGTTTACCGGTGTTGTATAGAATGAATCATTTACAGGGAAACCTGTATGCATCGTTCCCGGATCCCTCGTTTTCCGGCTTGCATCATTCATTTTTCTCACCCCACTCCCATATAACCAATGTTAAATTTTCCTGGATGGATGGTTTTATTTTCCAGGTCTCTCGAGAAACAATGGATCAAGGTTTCACTGTATAAAGCTATGAATTCATAGAAAAGTAACTGTAATGTGTAGTGTAATGTGTGCTCGCAAGTAGCCCAGCAGGATGAACTTTTGTACGCCTATAAAAAGACGTTGACAAAATATAACAAGGTCGTTGACAAAACTGTTACTATTTATTTACCAGCTGCTCGCAACTCTCAAGCAACAATCATTGTTCTCTGCTCGGAACAAAACAGATGAGACATAAAACGTCATTGAGCAAATAAAATACTTACATATCCTAGATGGTCTGGCCTTACGAGGTGGTGTACCTGAAAAAATAAAAACTATGGTAGCCCAACATTCTAATTCTAGACTTGGTCTAACAATGGTCAGTGGCTTCTTCTTATCTATCACACATTTCAATTGTTCTTAGTTAATTCGTGACACTTGTTGCTTACATTCAATAGTTCCTCAATTGCTATTGATTTTATTGATATAAAAAAAATTACATTAAACATGTGTTTCCTTCATTGTTTCTCATCTGATTGTTCTTAAAATTGCTGAAAATGTTTATGAAGTTGTTTCCACATTCAGTAGAAATGTCAGTGATTTTGTAAATTTTTAGTTTCCCAAGTATTTCTCCTCTGGCTTATTCTTATGGGGAGTTTTCCAAATTTGCGAATTTCTCCCAGTAAAATCGTTACACCTATTTTTCTGAAATACAATCCCAGACTATTCTGGTATAACACCAATTTGCAAAAAAAGTTTCAAGTTGATTTATCCTTCTTCCTGACCTGTATGCCGCAAACAAAATTACAAAAAAAACGAGGCCCACATTTTTTGGTATAGGCCTATGGAATGGAAATCTTTGCTACGCTCATCGAATTATTTATAGCATTATTAATTTATTATTGAACACAACTTGGCTCATTTCCACACCTCACTAATAACCTTGTACAAATCATGTCACTAAAAAAATCACTGCAATGTTTAAATGTTAAAACTCTCTATTTTGCTATGTTTTTTCCAAAAATACTATGTTTTGACTCATTCTCATCAATTTTACTATGTATGGACTCATTCTTCATCACCATATGACCTGGTTTATTACCTCAATTGTTTAAGCTACAAACATCAAAATGATGTACCAAAAACCACGAATAAATAAAAAAAGAATAAATAAAATACGGGTGTGTGTAAAATATGTGACTTCCCGTTAACGGTACATCATTACTCTGGATCGTACACTCTACAGTATGCAGCCACTAATGTCTCTATAGATATCCACTTCCTTTTTCAAACCTATGTTCATTTGTATTGGTTTACTGTAATTCCAAATTGGGTCTTTTAGGATCAAGCCATTAGCTTGGTGATTATATAGCAGCTATCCATTAATAAACCATTCGAAGCCAATAGTGAATTCACATATTCAATTTGGCCCTACCTTTTATTATGTCTGTATCCGAAGATTCAGTGTCATAATTGGTGTCAAAAAAGAGCCCTGGTTCATCAAGGATGGTAGGCTTCCTATGTAAGGGAGTTGCTGAAACAAAGAGAGCAATTTGAATGTTAAGTCTTTATATGACCAAGCAAATTTTTACTATTTTTCAATTTTGTTTCTGCCTTCTATGGTTATTTCATTTTCAATTCACGTGTTTTACCCGATTCAGCTGTTTAGGCGCTATGTAACCGCACCTTTCTGCAGAGTGTTTGCTTATCTATGATCGGCCGATTGGTCGGCTGTGTTTTGACCCTTAAAACTCGGTTGTCCCTGTTTTTACTGAATAATACCTGAGCACTTGACATAAGTAATGTCAAACCAGCTTTGAACAAATATTACATAGAGGAGAAACAGAAATTCAATTACTTGTAGTATCATCCAACTGCAAAGTCTGCACTGGTTTGGGCAGTCTTGTAGCTCGTGGATTTTTTGTTTTGTCCATCACAGCCTTGATCGATTTTCGGGCGCGACCTAGAACTGAACAAGTATAACTTTAGTCAGATGCTACAAAACGTAGCACTGATTTGAGATATAAAACTCTACATAAATATTTTGATTCTATAGGCATAAAGAAAATTTGGCATGTGACTCCTGCAAGCAAAAACTCTCTTTCTGGGGGGGGGGGGGGGGGGGGGGTGGGGGGGAGAGACAGCTCTTCTAAAAATTGATTTATTCAATTTTATTTCTAACCATAAGTGGTTGTCCAATCATGGTGGCAATACACTAAAATTATTTGTGTCAAGGGTACCACCAATTGATGTAAAATGTATTGTATAATTTTCAAGAAACAATTTTCAATGTACCTTTATTTCTCTTTCTTCTCGTGCCTATCACAGTAAGGCCAATACCTTTGGGCCGTCCTCGTATGATAGGAGTAGGCGGTAGCTTGAGCAAACGTTGCCGCAGCATCTCTGATGTGGAATCTGAAACAGAATGTGGTAATATTGAGTTATAGGCCTAATTCAAAGTTCAACATTGTCCAATTTAAAAATGACTGATACACGATCAACGGTCTCTGTTACAATATGGTATTTGGTTTAGCGACAGCAAACCTTCTTCAATTTGAATACCTACAGCTGCAAACATATCTATTTTGATGATGATACAGAGTAGTTTTTTAGTCTCATTTATTTATACAGCTTTGGAAATTAACACATTCAACAACTCTTAAGTGATCACTTGTTTCTCTTACTCTGTATCATCATCTATCATTCATCTTATATTGTATCTTCAATCACAAATGATTATTCTTTGAATCAACTCAGAATTAGATGTAATTACAAACAATTTGAACAGTAAATCACCTTGAACATCATCTGGATCATCAATGTCCATGCTGTCATCAGAGTCTTCAGGCACGGTCTTCGAATGCGTGGCCTTGGCTACAGCAACAAATAACACGTGATATTATAGTTTGGAAACTATTACTTGGTCTGTTGAAAACAAATTCAGACCGACATTCGAAGGGGCAGGTAGGTGCAAATCTCAATTTTTACCATTGGTCCGTCTCATTATGTTATGACAGAAAACGCCATTTACAAATAGCAATCGCCCTTGTACCAGAAGAAAAAAATGGTAAAAATAGGCTGTGTCAGAAAATCCCAATTCACAGAATATGATATTCTTTTGTTCAGGGTTGTACGAGCATCTGTCGTTCCGAACTAGGCGGTCGAGCACATGTCAAAGAAATATAAATACTTGAGGTCAGCAGTTGACAGCGATAGGTTACCTGTACAATCAAAACTGCAACAACGCCATGAATATGATGTATTATGCTAATTAATCAATTAAAATTATATGGCGTAAATAAGTAGCCATGTTGAACATATCAAACGAAAGATGACATTCGAATGCAGATATTTTGTGGGAACACTTTTTCTCTACCTACCTTAGCTCTTCTACGTTCCTAGCTCAAAAAGCGTTACATGTTATTCTCCATAAGAGAGATTTTTGTTAGGCCCGGTCGTAAATTATCGCCTTCTAACGTTTTTATTCTCCCATGTCAAATGGGGTAAGATTTTATGCAATGGTGTTTTCTGACATAACATAATGAGACGGACCAATGGTGAAAATTAAGCTTTGGGCCTTACTGCTCCTTTACATCTTCCTGTTCTGAAATGCATGACAGGAACTCACCTGCCAAAAACAACTTAATGTCCCCTCTCGCGTAGACCGGATGACCTGAAAGAAAATCGCCGCCGGGAACTGTGTTAAAATTTGGTTCTATTTGTACTACAATAATAAGATGAGATGAACCTGCAGTCAATCTAGTCATATAATTAAATTCAGGTGTATTAGTGTCCAACATTACCTTTTGGATCCTTACTTTCCGTATCACTTTCTGGCAGCTGCGTCGCACTGGCCATCGAAACAGAAGCTGGAAACAATATGTTCAGTTTGGTTAGTGTTTTCATGGATGAAAAATCGCTTCCAAAGTTTCTTCCGCTTTGTGGAATCTCTTTATTGGTATCTACCATTGAAACTACAAATTGGTAAATAAAAATCCCAACAAAAATCGATATAGGCCTACACTCACTCAATGAAAATTACGTTTGAAATAATATGTGAACCGTGTAAGACGAGAAACTTACACGAAACGGCAGATGTAGATGGTATAGCTTCACGTTTGTTCAACAGACTAACTGCAGGAACCAATGCTACATCATCATCACTCAGAAAAGCAGTGCGCAACTGGTCCAAAAGTGCAAGTCTTTCTGAATACTTAGACCCAGTACAGTGAGAAAGCGCACTGCACACTTCTTTGGCTATAATAAGTGATTCATTGTAGCGATCTTTCGTCGATGATGTAGAATTGCTCCGTTCCTTCATCTCCGAGTATTTTACCCCACTAGTATTATGTGGTAGTACTGTCGGATAAGATGTATTGTACGATACTGACCACCTCTTAGGTATGAGTGATAGGTCAATAAGTGGAATTTTATGTTGATCCCTGACGTAAAATATATGTTTACACGGGAGTCCTGTGCTTCTATGTACTCCACAGGAGCAACTATTGTCTGTAACCTGTAATAAAATATTCAACTTGATTAAGGTAAGTTTGCAATCAACATGTGATTCTACATTAATCTTACTACTGCTGTGCAAAATTATAGTCTGCTCAGAGGCTGCCAGTGACATAACTAGACTTGTTTTACGTATTTTTCTGTTCACTCCCCGACTAGTGACAATGCATCGGATCGACATATCATGGTAATAAAAAATAATAGTTAATATCAATGTTGAATGGGTCCAACTGGCAGCAATGCACCTAATTGTAACAGAAGTATACATGTTGAAATATGGCATACCTGGTATTCCTAAAATAGTCCTAAAATAACAGCATACTATATGCTGTCATCTAAATTTTTTACAAAATTTTACAAAGAAATTGTGGGTGATGCAAAAGTCGAGGCAGATAGCGAGGAGCGCGGCAGGCTGGAGCAGCGAGAACAGGGGTGGGGAAGAAAGAGTTCCCCCCAGAACGGCCAAGTGGTAGTTACCTGCCGCATCGCCTTCAAAACAAATCCAATCTCTTGTTCCCTCTATACAGCACTGTATATTTCATTCAAGTCTATAATTATAGAGCGGATATGCCTAGGACTAGGCCTACCCATGGCACACGAGAAACACAAGAATGCCTTAGGCCCTCTGATGAATTGAAGATTATATTTTTGTGGTAGGATAATTGGTGTTTTTCGCTAAAAAAAAACACATGTTATACATCAATTTCAACATTTAACGTCAATTTAACCTTCAATTTTCCAACCCCAACATAGGTCAGGACACCAACCTTGACCATTAACCTTAGAGCAAAACCACTTTCTACACAAATATTGGAAATGGTAATGTAATGTAATGTAAGTCTTTATTTTTTGGTGAATATTTGTATGATATAATTTAATATAATATGATATGTGGAACGGCTTGGTTACCATTTTACTTACCTTGGAAGGGAGATTAGTTCTTATGCTCCCAAACAAGCACGGCCACGATCTGCGCAACAAATGCAGGTCTGCACAAGATGGCGTCGGCGTGGGTAAAAATTATGGCGGGTATCCCCATCGTGTAGGATCAGCCTTAGGGCCTAAACTACTCACGCACATTATCTTGAAATTATGGAAATTTCGTGTGCCTAGTTTTCTTACGCAGGGGCATTCACGAAATTCCAGATTTTCCATGTCACAAAAATTCGTGTGATATCTTCGTGGCTATAGTATTTCCTTACTTCTTATTTCCTTATTTTCGTGGCATTCACGAAAATTATTGACTACGAAAACAATTCTAATTAGAAGTTCATGTGATATTTTCGTGGCTATAGTATTTCCTTCTGGCACATTCACGAAAATAATTTAAGTAGTCACGAAATTCGCGACGTTGCCAAATACATTTTCGTGGCTATAGTTTTTCGATGTCTTGGATTCACGAAAGTTGAACTTCTGGAAAATTCTTGTATATAGTTTTTTCATGTCTTGGAATCACGAAATTCCAAGAATTTCGTGGAATTTCGTGTGCATAGTTTTTCATGTCTTAGAATCACGAAATTCGGAGTGGCTATAGCCACTCCATTTTATCTGTGTGGTTGGTACTGAAATGTCACGTGTGAACTGGCAGATAAGTGTGAAAAATGGCTTCCAAGAGAGACAGGGGCTGCAATTATACCTCGGAAGATTGTAGAAAACTAGTTTCTATCGTCAAGAAATATGCACAAGTGATAGAAAATAGAAAATCTGATGGTGCAACATGGAAAGAAAAGGTAAGTAGGCCTACATTGAGGTGTATGGCTTGTATTCGAGCGCTAGACTTGGCCCTAGGCCTAGGCATTGAATTTGTAGGTTACAACCTACAAATTCAATGGTCCTAGCTTTCATGTCGCAGGCGTAAATACACATTTGGCCCAAGCAATAGCTCTGATTGTATACATTAGGGATCCGACAATCGCTGGGTAGGCCTAGGGCCCGTGGTCTTTGCTTTGGCATAAACTCAATGGCTTTTGTGTAATTTGTACCAGCTAGGCATAGGAATTCAATGGCCTAGGAATTCAATGGCCTAGGCAATAATAAACTCAATGGCAATAGTAGACATGACCAATGCATATTATTGATCCTTTACATCAACACTTTGTGAAAAGATCATTCAGTACAGTTTCTCTGTAGATCTAGGCCTACTCTAGGCCTAAGGCGACCTTCGCTGCAATACATAGGGGCCTAGGCGTAGTCGTTCGTTTGTCTAGATCTAGGCCAGAATTATCACCCTGTCAAGGCCTATTAGGTGGCTGGAACCCGAGCTATAAAAGATGAGCTATAAGATCAATTACTATTTCTACTTGAATTGTGAGTGTCTCTAACCTCCACATAGAATTCCAAGTTTGTATTGTCAGTACCTTATGGGAATTTTGAAACTTTGTTGAATCTTGAAACGAGAACAAATGTCATGCCACAAAAAGTCAAACATGGGCAGGTACAGTATCTGTTTGTAATACACGTTATTTATTTATAGGTGCTCAACAACAACAGCTAGGTTATATGGGGTACAAATGAGCAGATGATAATAAAATTGTAAAGTAGGTCTAATGATAAGTGAAATGAAGTTGACAAAAACGTGTTGTGCGGGACTCGAACTCACACCTAACGTTACTTCAGTTTATAAAGTGGTGCCTCAGCATACTGAGCTACTAACTTACAGTACTGATCATATTGAGTTACATGTTTAGGAATTTGCATGGCAGAATGTAGCCAATGATTTCAATTCTCAATCAATGATCATACGTCAAGCTGCACAGCTCAAAAAGAAATTCGAGTCATTAAAAACCCTCACGAGGGGAAAGATTGCTGCGGAGAAACAATACACGTATCAAACTGGTGGGGGACCATTTCAACCACCAACTTTCAAGGATAATGATATCCTTGAGGATGTTTTGACTTTGATCCCGCTGTCCGCAAAAGGTTTGGACTCACGAAATGACAGTGACACCAAAGATATGACAATGCTTGCCGCGAGTGGTAAGTAATTTGATTAAACTAATCCATGTACAGTGACTATATGAATTCAACAAATAATGGGCTACTCGAGTCACACACTGTGGCATAACTCAACATGTAGACTACCTGTACTACCAATAGATGGTTTCACACAAGTATATCATTTTTATATATTTACATCAATTTCATGAGTCACAGTGACTGTCATGGTATACCATTATTTGGCTAGTACATAGGCCTACCAGTATTAATACTGGTGTCTAAATCATGAATTGATTATTCCTAGGGTTTGGCTACCATAATAGTAAATAATACATTACTTCATTATAGTTGGATGAAATAATGGTAGTCATATGGGGCACAAGTACTTCAAGATGGCGCCCGCCTGACTTTACTGTGCAGAAGTGCTCATCCTTTTTATCATTTCCCCCCCCCCGTTTTCTAAAACTGTGAATTAACTACTCATCCACTCTATCTTGGCCGAGGACTCCGTGTTATTTCTTCGTCACTTGTCATTTCCCATTTTCTCTGAAACTCTCAAAATGAAGAATAACGAAATCGCATCAGCAACCTACATCAACAAGGCCTACTGGATCCCCCCAAACAATAGGCTAGAAAAAATACTCGCCAACAACAATAATCATCAAAATCAATGGACCATCAATGCCTTACTGGTACAAGAGGTAAAATCACTGAGATATCTAATAAGTCTACTTGGTCCTCCCAAATCGACCCAATATGTAAGAAATTCCCCAAACATACTTGGCACAGCACATCTGAATATTAGCCCAAGTTGTCCAAGCTACCACCAGAGACCACCACCTAACAGCTCAAGAACCAACAATAGTTCTTCTGTCGCCCACCGGATCACGCCACTAGTCACAACTGTTCCTGCCAAGACTGCCATTGCTGCCATGAATGGAACCCCTCCCCCTACACAATCATCCGAAGAGTGTATCACGATAATCCATGGAGATTTATTGGAAGCACCTTCCCACATGGCGCTAGTTGTGTACAATTCGGTAGATTTTGATTTAAATTCGAACAATTTCTTACCCAGCTACCATCACAATAAGGAGCACCTACAGAACCAACTATGTGATCTAGGCCATGTTGCCACGATCTTTGCAAATGGCCGCCTAACATTCCATCTTATCATCAAGAACCATAGCAAAGATACGCCTAACTTCAAATCCATAAAAAACTCACTACACAACCTCAAGCACTACTGTCAATTCTATCACATTAAATCCCTCGCAATGCCTCAAATCTGCTGTGACATCGACAATTGGAAATGGCCTCCCATAAGAAACCTGATCCATAATACCTTTCACAGCTCTGGCATCACTATAACCATCTTCACACCCATAACTTCAACCCCATCATCACTTGTTGACGTAACCCCACCAACTCAAGTTGAATTGCCAAAACATATCGAGACTGAAGTCGCTACGACAGATTCAGCAGGCCAATTAAGCCGCCATGGAGACTTGGAGGCCTATCACGAAGAAGTCCAGCGATCCCCAACATCCCCGTCGTCTCCTATACTGGATACCCAGGACATGTCGTCTCCAATATTGGAGCCCCCACCATCGCCCCCCAAGGAGGACCCGTCGTCGCCCCTCCAAGAGGACCCGTCTCCTCCATTATTGAACCCCCCACCGCCGCCACCCAAGGAGTACCCGTCGTCGCCCCCCCAAGAGGACCCGTCGTCTCCATTATTGAACCCCCACCGTCGCCGCCCAAGGAGGACCCGTCGTCGCCCCCCCAAGAGGACCCGTCGTCTCCATTTTTGAACCCCCCACCGTCGCCGCCCAAGGAGGACCCGTCGTCGCCCCCCCAAGAGGACCCGTCGTCTCCATTATTGAACCCCCCACCGTCGCCGCCCAAGGAGGACCCGTCGTCACCCCCCCAAGAGGACCCGTCGTCTCCAATATTGGAGCCCCCACCGTCGCCGCCCAAGGAATACCCGTCGTCGCCCCCCCAAGAGGACCCACCGTCTCCAATATTGGAGCCCTCACCGTCGCCGCCCAAGGAGGACCCGTCGTCGCCCCCACAAGAGGACCTGTCCTCCCCAATATTGGAGCTCCCACCGTCGCCGCCAAAGGAGGACCTGCTGCCCCTTACTCTGGAGGTCCCGCCATCGCCATCCCAGGAGTCCCCAGCGATGAGCAAGACTACCCACTTACTATCCAGACTATCCACACCTACCCAGTCGAAGGACCCCTCACCCTCGCCACCCTTACCCTTACCTCATCCTACAAACAGAATCCTCCCCTCACGCACCTCTGAAACCAACCACAAAGTCATCGTTTCCAGCCGTCTCCCTCTGCAACCAAAGAAACCTCTACCCAAACGGACAAATTTTTCCTCGCTCAAACTCATCCCTCCAACAACCTAGCAGGCCTCTCCTCAACCTTCACCTCCACAGCCTCACACTCAGTAATAGCACTCAACATTCAATCAGCTCGGAACAAAATTGAAGAACTTGAAATCCTCACCTCTGAACTCACCCCAGACATCCTCTGTCTTTCTGAGCACTGGCTTACCCCTTCCATGACCTCCTTCATCATCCCCTATTATTGCACCAGTAGCATATACTATCGTACCTCCTCTTCCTACGGTGGTGTTGCCATCTTTTCCAAACTTCACTGTAACATCACTCCCCTACCCTTTCTCCATTCTGCCTGCATCGACAAGGTCTTCGAATGCACAGGAGTCCTCTGGACCGCTCACCTACCTCTTCCACAGTCACCCTCAGCATCTACCGCTCACCATCAGCAGACATACCCAGATTCCTAAAACTCCTTGAGCAAGTCCTCATCCTTGTCACCAAAAAGTTTCCCCGCTCTGAACTCCTCGTATGTGGCGACTTCAACATCGACATCCTGATTCCCACTCCCAATTCCACCAAATTCCTAGACACCCTTCACTCCTTTCGTTTATTCGAAACCATCACCACCGCAACTCGTGTTACTCCCCACTCGTCAACTCTCATTGATAACATCTTTACCACCCTGCACCCAACCTCCTTCACAGCTTCCACCTTTGATAGTGGACTCTCAGACCATCTCGCCCTAACCCTATCTATCCCCCTCCCCAACCTAGCACCTACCTCAAACAACTCACCAAGACACAACACTATGTCTCCAAACGCTCCTTCTCGGATTCCAATGTAATCCATTTCCGCTCCCTACTTGCCCAGCAACACTGGCTACACCTGTCAACCGCCACCTCCACAGACAACATCTATTCTCTCTTCATTAATACCTTCCTCTCTCTTTTCGATCAAGCTTTCCCCCTCAAACTTAAAAAGACAGCTCCCAACATTTCCCACACCAACAGATGGATCACCCACGAAATCACCAAGATGGGGGCTGAGCTCAGGCTGCTTCACTCCTCTCTGAAAATGAACCCTAATCCGCTCCTCAAACAACAATACAACTCCCTCAAAAACTCCCATGCCAAAAAAATTCGTTCTACCAAACGCAGCCACTTCGACAATATCATCCTCTCCTCCAACAACAAGTGTAAAACCTCATGGAATATCATCAAAACTCTCTCGACCCCCCCCAAACCTCCAACAACCCTCTCCTTGAACATCAACGGTCAAGTCACCTCAGAACCCCCTATTATCGCCGAACATTTCAACAGCTTCTTCATAAGTGCTGGGAATGTCGCCCCCCCCGCTTCCTCCCAACCGTCTGAACCAACCCATCACTCCAACTCCCTCTCCCCCACCACCACTAGTTCTCACACCTACAAGCCCTCTCGAACTCATCCAAGCTACCTCTTTTCTCCGATACAAATCCTCCAGTGGACCTGACGGCATTCCAGGCACTATTCTCTTCAAATCCATAGACCTTATAGCCCTCCCTCTCTCTATTGTCATCAACCACTCACTTACCTCTGGCACCTTCCCATCTCAACTGAAACAATCCACGGTCATCCCCATTCACAAAAAAGGCAACAAAGCCGACGTCAACAATTACCGCCCAATTTCACTCCTTTCCTCCTTCTCGAAAATCTTCGAAAAAAATAGTCCTATCCCGCGCAACCTCCTACCTCTCCGATCATTCCTTGCTAGCCGACAGCCAACACGGCTTCAGACAAGGCAAATCCACCACCACAGCCATTTTCCAATTCCTAACCACACTTCACATCCAACTCGATAAAGGCAACCACTCGTTAGGCATCTTCTACGACTTGTCGAAAGCCTTCGACACCATAGACCACGAACTCCTCCTGCTCAAACTCAAATCCTATGGCATACAGGGCATCTCAAACGATTGGATTGCCTCCTTTCTATCCAACCGCACCCAACAGGTATCCCTTCCTCCTACCTCCCCCTCCTCTTATTCCCCTTTCCTCTCCTCCGCCAAAACCGTTCGCTGCGGAGTGCCTCAAGGCTCCGTGCTTGCCCCTCCTCTCTTCCTCCTCTATATCAATGACCTACCCAATCTTCTTTCACTCGGCAACCTCTTCCAATATGCCGACGACACCAACCATCTCCTTACCTCTTCCAAAACTCAAGCCTTTACCACCCTCATATCTTCTGCCAACCAGCAAGCAAACGCTATGGCCTCTTACTGTTCCAACAACAAACTAGCTTTACAACCCTCTAAAACTGCCTTCATTCACTTTCATCTCAATCCAACCCACCGTCAACCTCACCCCTAATCAAAATCAATAGCCATACAATTCCCAGTACTCCAGCCACCAAATTCCTAGGCATCTACATCACCCCCACCCTAGATTGGTCCACTCACATTCAACACACTCACTCTAAAATCCAAAGCACTTGCTACCTTCTCAGACGCCTTAAGCCCATTGTCAACCCCAACTCCCTTCTCCTTGTCTATCACGCCCACCTACACTCTCACCTGTCATACGGCCTTCTCTTCTGGGGCAACTCAGCCTCTTCCAAACGCATCCTCATCCTTCAAAAACAAGCCATCCGCATCCTTGCCGGAGTCTCTCGCCGCCAATCGGCTAAACCCCACTTCATAAAACTTGGCATCCTCACTCTTCCTTGCACACTCATACAGATCGCTTCCACCTTTGTCCGCACGCACCCCGAACAATTCCCCCTCAACTCTTCCGTACATCACCATACCACCAGAAATAGAAACCACATAAGACTTCCAACTCACTCTCTCTCGTCATTCACCAATAGCCCCCATTATATCTGCACCTCCATCTACAACAAACTACCTCCCTCTATCACAAACTCAACCACCCGCACCTCCTTTGATAACAACCTCAAGTCTTTCCTAACCCAGCACCCTTTTTACAGCCTCTCAGAATACCTCAACTTTGATATCCCTCCACAATAAACTCTCTGCCCCACATTTCACCCTCATTAGGCCTACACTCTTTTATTATCATTTTCTAATTGAAACATTTTCATGTTCTTCTTTTTGTAAATATTCCTCATACTTCTTCTCATCTTATTGTATTTAATCATTAACTATATTTATTGTTACTAATACCTTAAGTATTATTTTCTAACTTTAGTTTTACTCTTTATACTCTACTTGACGATACCCATACTCTGTACTATGTACTGGTCCACGGGACGATAATAAAATACAAATACAAATACAAATACTCATTTGTGTAAGTTTTGATTGTCATAAGTGATCACTTGACCCAACTATTGTACCTTTATTTACTTATGAATATATGGGAGAGTAAAATTCACATGATTGTATTTCACATTCAATAAACATGGTTCAAATATAACATTAAACATGGTTACCTACAGGACCTATACAATTTTTAAATATGTTCTCTTTCCTAGGCAATCAACCGTGTTCAAGTGACGCCCATTCTGATCCCGACGACGAAGGGCTCTTAAACCAAAGTGGTTGTGAATGGATTGATGGTAATTCATTTTGAATAAATATACTATTACTTTTTGGCCTCTATAGAAATGTTTGTTGTGAATGTACAGGAGTAGTAAGTACTTGGGCACACAATTATTAATTGTGACCTCTAGGTAGGTCCTATGGGAAAACTGAACAACGATTGTGTCGACTGCAGAAGTTCAAGGGACTATAGCCATAGCAAGCACTAGTTGTGCAACCTGACCTTGTTGTGATGAACATGACTTGTCGTGCCAAAATGGGGTCAACTCAACGTAACGTACTTTAAAGTGTGCTATAGCTAGTGGTACAGTTATCATTTCTTCGTAGGTTTTTCAGATGTTTTTAATAATCGACTCGAGGGGGGTGCGACGCATGAAGTAAAGGGATGTGCGGGTGGGGGAAAACATAAGTTGAGGGAAAATACATGCCAGGAGATTAATTTAATGGTAGTAAATTGTAGGAGTTTAGCAAACAAGGTGGATGAATTTAGAACGCTATTAGAAGTGTACCAGCCAGAAGTGGTGGTGGCAGTAGAGACATGGTTAGGGGAGGGTTTTACAGAAAGTGAATTAACTATAGATTGTTACACATTGCATAGAAGAGATAGGGATAGGCATGGAGGGGGTGTGATGGTAGCAGTTAAAAAAGGAATCCAGGGGACAGTGCTATGGAAGGAAGAGGAAGTAGAGATGATGGGTATGAAGATAACGGTAGGCAGGCAGTCTCTTGAGGTAATCGCAGCATATAGGCCACCGGGGGGGGACTTGGGACTGCTGCATTGTTTGGAGGATAGGCTTAGTGCTAGGGATAATGTAGAGAGTTTAATTATAGCGGGTGATCTAAACATGCCTAACGTAAGGTGGGAGGTAGGAGGTAGAGAACAAGGGAGGGGGGGTAATGCAAAATATCGTTACGGGCATACTAAACGAAGGCTTTCATCAGGTTGTGGAGGAGGGAACTAGGAATAGAAGGCTAGGGGGTACAAATATTCTAGACGTAGTGTTAGTAAGGCCGACAGAGTTATGGACAAAGACAGTAGTAGTTGAAGGCATCAGCGATCATCGAGTACCCATAGTCAGCTTAGCTTTAGAGCCGGTTCAAACAAAAAACGTGGGGAAGAAAGTCTGGGGGTACAGAAGGGTGCAGGCAAGAGAGGTTCGAAAAGCTTTTGAGGATAGGTTTGAGAAGTGGTGTGAGATAGACGAGCATGATGTTGAGGGTCTTTGGTTCAATTTTAGGAAAGTATATGAGGAGGTTAGAGATACGTTGGTCCCCTATAAGGTGTTACAGGCAAATGCAGATCCTGCTTACTATAATAGTACGGTTAGGAGGCTTAGGAGAAAGGGTAGAAAGATAAGTAGGAAATTGAGGGAGTCGGGGGAGGGAAAGGAAGCGGTCCGGGACCTAAGGCGAGAATTAAACAGGGCTAAGAGGGATGCGAAAGAAAACTTCATGGGTGGGATGTTTAGTGAACTTGATGTGCAGGGTAGCTGGAATAGAATGTATAGGTTTGTTTCAAGTCAGAAGGGTAGTGGTAGGGAGCTGCCCACTTTAGTTGATCAGGCAGGGAATGAGTGGAAAACGGATAAGGAGAAGGCAGCAGCTCTAAATAGATTCTACGGGGAGGTGTTCAATGTGACTGGAGGTATGGGGGAGGGGGAAACAATAATAGAAGGGGATGGGGAGGAGGTCCTGCTCACAGAGGGAGAAGTGTGGAATGTATTGAGAAAACTTAAAAGTGGGAAGTCACCGGGCATAGATGGGGTGCAAAGCGATCTACTTAAATTAGCGGGTAGGGGGGTTGTAGGTTATTTGCTAAGGTTATTCCAAGCTTCACTCACAGCAGGTAGAGTACCACAAGATTGGAAAAAAGCGGAGGTGGTTCCAATTTCAAAGGGAGGGCAAAGGGGCAGGGTAGACAACTACAGAGGAATCAGTTTAACGTCACATGTGTGTAAGATAATGGAAGGGTAGTTATAAGAGAGTAATGGAGAAAGTAAATGAACGAAGGAGTATTTCAGAAGTGCAGCATGGGTTCAGGAAGGGGTATTCGTGTGAGACGCAGTTGTTAGGTTTTGCGGAAGAACTGGCAGGGGTAGTAGATAGAGGGGGGTGTATTGATGCAGTGTTTTTAGATTTCGAAAAGGCTTTTGACAAGGTAGATCATACTATTTTATTAGGGAAGTTGAAACTGTCTATTGGGAATGTTGGGCTAGTGAAATGGATTGGAAACTTTCTTCAGGGTAGAGTGCAAACAGTTCGGGTAGGTTCAGAGGTCTCAAGCGAGGTTGAGGTTACGTCAGGAGTTCCACAGGGTAGTGTGTTAGGTCCGTTATTATTTGATTTATATATAGATGATCTGACTAGCGTTGTTAATTCGAAAATGAGGTTATTTGCAGATGATTGTGTGTTATATAGGGAAATCAATACAGATGAGGATGTAGCAGCTATTCAGGTAGATCTGGCGGCACTTAATTGTTGGGTTCAGGCAAACAAGATGGGGTTAAATGCAGGGAAGTGTAAGTTAGTCACCTTTGGTAGGAGGAGGGTTAGGGCAGAGGTAGTGTATGATGTAGGAGGGAAGACACTTGAGTCAGTAGAAAATTACAAGTACTTAGGGGTGGTGTTTGATAGACGTCTAGGGTGGGGGAGTCAGATTGAGGGAATAGTAAAAAAGAGTATTAATGCACTAGACTTTGTAATGAGGCAGCTTAGGGGGACAAGTATTGAGATTAAAGAAAAAGCATATTTCTCACTAGTGCGTCCCATGGTGGAATATGCTAGTTCAGTTTGGGATCCATATAGATTAGGTGAGACTAGGGATGTGGAAAGGGTACAAAGGATTGCAGCTAGAAGGGTTACAGGTAGGGTTAGGAGGTGGAAATGGGGGGAAAACGAAAGGGGGAAGAGGGTGAGAATATTGGAGAGTCCATCAGAGATGATCCGAGAATTGGGATGGCAGGACTTGGAAATACGGAGAAAGGAGGATCGGATATGTAATTTTTTCAGGGCGATGGAAGGAGAAGGGGGCTGGGGGAGTTGAATAGGCAGATAGAAAGAAACGAGTTGGGGTATGGAGGTAGGCGGAGTCATGATAGATCGGTAGTTATAAAGGGGGGCTAGGTTAGATGTCGGTAAATTCTCTTTCTTGAATAGGACAGGTAGGGACTGGAATGGGCTTAGTAGAAGTATATTCGAGGGGGATGAAATAGGGTTGAAGTTATTCCGTCAGAAGGTTAGGGAGGTGGTGTGATAGGATGATGGATAGGGAACTTGCCACCGTGCATTCATGTGCAACTGCGAGAGAGTTTAATAATAATAATAATAATAATGAAGAAAACAATCTTGTTTGTTGTATTTGGGTACACAACAGTTGTGCGACGGTAGTCTATACCATTTTATTATTTTTTGCAAACAGTCTAAAAACTCGTAATGAAAAATAGTTCAGCATTGGGATTCTGTATCTTGATCGACAACTCAGTCGACAGCGATGTGTATCGACAACGTGAACGATCGGTACCCCAGACGTCGACAAGTAGCGATTACGTAACACAACACGATCTCGATCGTTCGCGTTGTCGACTCGATTTGCGTCGAGAGCCAGAGTTGGGATTTTCTAACTGTTTTATATGACCCATCAATGACGTCATATATGCCATGAGTTCTTGGCCAATAGGAGGACGAGATTTTGACGTTTGTGGTAAAAATTCACTTCGATGTGCGTACCTAGTGAGCACAGTCATTAACATAACCTACAAATTCAAGGGCACAGTAAAAGTAATATGACCCAGTGTTCTCTGCCCCTATCTTTTTTTTTTTTTAATGTTGCTTAACGACCCCACCAACAGCTAGGTTATACGGGGGTACGAATGGCGGTGTAATGAACGATAGGATGAATGGTGAAAGACCTTAATAAAAACCCCCTTTTCGCCCCA
>OU015472.1:19864782-19951931 GCA_907164805.1 Brachyptera putata | reverse complement strand
TTTGGGGAATTTTGTTTGAAAATTTTCCTAAAATTTAATTTAAAAAATTACCCCCATTCAGGACAAACCAAACCACTGTCTGCTCATTCGGGGGGCATCAACCATCTCGAAAAGGTAAAGCTGTATGTGAGCAAATACCAAGTGCTGAGACTTCGTGGTAACCAGAACACCGCAGTGGAAGGAACGTCAATTTTTAAAATATCAAGAAACATTTTAGTATTGTCTCCCATTCATGTATGTAGTGTTTTAAACCCAGTATTTAAATTTTTTTCAATAAGGGATACAGTTATTGTAGAGAACCCACTTTTCGGGCAGTTTCTGAAAAACTGGCCCAAACGGTGGTTTTTTTCCACATTGTTGGAGTCCGGGGGGAAGCACTTTTGTTTGATCCCCCAATAATTCAGGCTCGATTTTAACTACAAAAAATCAACAAAGATGTTTAGGGACTTTTGTATTCGAACAAGGTTTTCTTCTGTAACTTTTGGAACAAAGGGGTGTTGGTGACGGTGGTTTTTGGGTAAAGTTCCCTGAAACAGGCATGACAGTAAGAAATGGCCCTACCTCCCCCAAAAAATGTTTCCGATACAAACATCATGAGCCCAGTTTTTATAGCAGACGATGCTTTCCCCTTAACAATGCAAACGCTAAAGGGATATTAAAAGGGGGTTTTTTGGGAAAAATTAGAGAGGGAGTTTTCAACCCAGGGGAATCAAATATTTTTTCCCTACTCATAAAGTTTTTTGAAAACCACCTCTAAGGGGAATAACCCTTATGATATTCGCAGGAGTTGGGAAATTTTGCTATGAAAATTATATATAAAATTTAATATATATATAAAATTTTATATATAATATAAAATATATATACCTTTTTTGCTTAATGGAAAAATACAGGGGAACCCAAATTTTGTTTTTTTTTTCTGAATAAGAAATGAAAGAACCTAGGGCACAAAGTAACAAAAAAATAAAAAGGTAGATAATGTTTTAAAACAAAGTGCTTTCCAAATTTTAGTTCTATAGTATTTTTAAACAATTTTCATCATTGAAATTTTTTTTTAGGTTGTTCGTGCTCGGATGTGTTCGAAAAAGCTTGGAATACATTAACCGATTTTTTCATATAAGACCCAATACGATGGCTCCCGATATGGTACGTCTGTATGTTGGTACCATTGCTATCACAAATGGACGGTGTGGCAGTGGTAGAGCAAAGAAAACCCCCCAACGGCAGCACGACGAAGAAGACGTGTAGCCGGAATACGAAGCCTGGGGGCCTGGAGACACGAGCCCGGTCCCCAAGGCATGGAATCTTTGGCCCCTATTTGGGGGAAAACCCACAAAAAAGAAACAAAATGTGCGAGACTTAAAAAGCGGTGCGTGCCTGGCAAGCGTATGGTGCGACGATTAAAAAAATTTTTTGTTTTGTGATGCCCAGATTTTTTTTTTCGTCCATAGATACAATGCAGAGATGAAAATAAAAAAGGGGTTGATGGAAATTGCTTTGGGGGATATGAAGGATAAATCATTAAAAATACCAAATTTTTAGACGAGCTTTAGCGAGGATTCAATTTGACATACTACTGAAAAAATTGGTGTTCGTTTTTTGTTTTTTGTCGGTTCTCCACAGGTCAAACGGCTACAGCTATCAACTTCAAACTTTTTTCAATATGGTTCCTCATCTAACTCAGATCTGTTTAGTTTTGTGGCATTTTCGGGGGGTAACTTTTTTTATGAATTCAAGAAATTTCAATAATACCCATTAAAATAAGATGGCGGAAAAAAAAAAAATGTTTCATTTTCCAAAAAAATGAAATTTTGCGTGAAGTTGAATTACATTTTGATACACATTTCTAAAAAGTTTCAGCTCGATCGGGTCGACCATTTTGAAGAAAAAACAATAAACTGTGCTAAATTGGTACCACTCGAAGCAGTTTTTACCCATTTCACCCATACCATTTCTATTCGCTCGTATAAACAACGCATACATGGCGTTTTCCTAGTTATATTAAATAAAATATTGTATTATATAGGCCTTCAAACAGTACTGTAGTTTTGTAGTTTTGAGACAACTTCCAATCAAGCTGATGAGGTAGACGTAGAGAAGAAATTGATCTACGAGCCCACCATAACCATATTTTTATCCTTATACAATCTGCTGGACGTGGAAGTGATTGGACTCCTGATTGGTGCCAGAGGCACAATTCCTCACTTCTTCGTTGAATTTTGTAAAAGATTTAATATAGTAATAGTTTTATTTATTCATTAACTCTTTTAGCCTTAAAAGGATCCATTTCAATTTCAGAAACCATTTATATAATTTGAATTAATTCAGTGTGTAGCCATTTTTTTTCTCATATCATGTTCATTTCTTATTTTTTACTATTCTTTTTCTAAATAATTGATTAATCAACTACAAAACTTTTTTTTTTCTAGAATTTAGCTCAATATTATCATTATTTTTCTGTACCATTCACTAATTGTTATATTCGTTATTTTTTTCTATTCTGTGTCCATAGGCAACCTTCTTCAAAAGGCAGAGTCTTTATTTTAAATGAATAAAGAATTATATATATTAACAGAATCAAAGTACCAGGATGACTACATTGTATGATACACTGGAATAAATTTCTCCAAGAACTTTTCTTTAGAAAATTATTTGTTGTAAGTAATTGCTCGGAAATATATTTTACATGCTAACACATCTTAGTTGTCATTACAGTACATCGTTAGACCCCATATATAAATATATTATAATACATATATATTATGTATTACTACAATGGCACATGCAGCGCAGTGGTTAATGCGCTCGCTCATGCGAAAATGAAGTACACCGAAAAAACGTTACACCGAAAACTTGTACTCGGGTGCTTTGGGTATTTCCGGTACGCCGACATACTGGGGTCTTGCTTACCAGTACAGTCACCATGTGAAATAACATTTCCGGCGTTCAATTTTTTTGGTGGATATTTTTTCGGTGTATCGGAGGCAAGACCTAATGACGTGAAAATGAAATATGAAGTCCATGTAACTATAAGCCTTTATTTGGATTGTCTTTGTGATATTTCATTAAAACATTATGAATTTCTGCCTTTGCCATTTCAATATCAAAACCACGAATATTCTCTCTGAATGAATGAGCTTGGTTACTCCGTATGGTCCAAGTGGTCTATTGTATCTGTCTCATTGTTGGACATGTTGAGCACAGACATCACTTTGTGATATTTCTGGTTATTGAGAGTGAAGCAGACAAACAATTTCTTGACCTCTTTGAGTAAAAGTGGGTCACCTGCTGGAAGTTGCCCAGTTTCACTCAAATGCGGAGTGGATCTGATTATTTTCCTTTTTGCAATGGGAGCTCTAGGATTGGATGTGAAGGAAGTCAATGGTGGTACAATGGTCAAATCTCCGTAGTGCGGCTCCTCATCGGACATCACATCCGTTTCCAGATCGACTACTGATACAGAATTGTTCTGTAATAAAGCAGCATGCAATAGAACACAAAGTTGACCTATTTGTTCTATTAATAATAGTTATTCAATATATCAAAACGATTCGAACAGTTTCAACGTTGAACGCAGTAACACAGTTTTAAAACTTGGTTCAAGAGTTTAATCTATAAATGATGATGATGATTATTGTTTGCTCAACAACCCCACCAACAGCTAGGTTATACGGCAGTACGAATGAGTGGATGATAATGAAACTATGAAGTGATGATAAGTAAAAAGACATTCATAAAAACCCATGCCTTATGCGGGACTCGAACCCACGCCCGACGGTAACTTCAGTATCTGAAGCGATGCCTCAGCTGTTGAGCTACCGAGGCGGCTCAATCTATAGATATTTGTCAATGATGATGATAAGCCCTAATTATCAAGCTTTTTCCATAACTGTATTGAATCTTCTGAAACACTGCTCTTAAAGTTTGTCAGTCGTTACCTAAACTAGGAAAAGCCATATGCGTTGTAAGACGAGCGGATAGTAATAGTATGGGAACAAATGGGTAAAAAACTGCTCGAGTGGTCCCAATTCAGCACATTTTATATTTTTCTTCAAAATGACTGACCCGATCAAGCTGAAATTTTTAGAAATGTGTACCAAAATGTAATTCATCTTCATGCGGAATTTCATTTTTTGGAAAATAATGTTTTTTTTTCCGCCATGTTATTCTAATGGGAATTTTTGAAAATTTCTTAAATTCATAAAAAAAAAGTTACTCCCGATAATGCCACAAACTATACAGATCTAAGTTAGATGAGGAACCATATTGAAAAAAAGATGAGGGTGATAGATGTAGCCGTTTGACCTGTGGCAAACCGACAAAAAACAAAAACAAAAAAAAAAAAAAAAACATAAAAAACGAACACCAATTTTTTTCAGTATGTCAATTGAATCCTCGCTAAAGCTCGTTCAACTAAGGTTAATATAGGTAACGAAATGGTAATCACCATTTTATTTCGAAATAAATAATTGATATGAAATGTATGATGGAAAATATTGTTACAAGCAGGGACTGAAACCGTAACCAAAACCGAAACCGTTAAAAACCCGTATTTTTCGGGCACACCGCAACCGTAACCACAACCTTATTATTGGTGTGGTACAACCATAACCACAACACACAACCGTTATTATTTCGGGCACAACCGCAACCGATAACCTTATATTGAGGTGATGACAACCACAACCACAACCAGAACTTCATTAATCGGTTATTCGGGTCTCAAAAAGGCCCAAAAATGGCTTGAACGGTTATCATCACATACATGAGTCTGAAGATAAGAATACAATGTTTTTCAACATGCAGCCTTAAAAAATCTTTTATCAAGGTTGTTGGCCGACTTCGGGTGATGGTGAAAGGGAAGGGGTGGGGTAGTCTGAGAGACAGTAAGAACCCTCAAGATTTTAGTCAGATTAGTGCGAGTCAATCATGCGACGACATTTGTGGTAATTCCAAGACCAACCACTTTCCCTGTAAAAAATATGTATAATAGGCTATTGACAACGAGATGTATTGTACTTTGAACACTTCCTATAAGCGGATAGGTAAAGCGGATCGAATGGGACTACATCCCATCTATTTTTACAAAAAAAATCAAAAATGTGATAAAACATCTAGTATTGGCTCGTGTCAATGTCACTCACGTCCGACACGCATTGTGTAAACGGGTCTCGAATAATGACTGTGCTAAAATTTTTAAAACGTGTGTAGTTGATAGGGGTTAGGGCTAATCAATTTTTAATTTTATACTTTTAATTATTAACTGTACTATTATTGTTATTTCAATATGTTCAATTTCTTTGTTTACATCATTTTTAAATAATATTAATTACAATACTTTTACCTTATAAGAATTTACCATATGGATCGGATCTTTCGATAATTCACTCAAAACTGTAACCAGTATTTTTAATTCTGGCTAGGCAACCTTTAAAATCTTTATTTTACAATGAATAAAAATGGACTATAACATAAATGTATCAGTCCATGTTACAAGAACAAATGTTCGCGCAAAAGCTTTTTTGAAAAGTTGTTCGTAAGTCCAATCCCTGGAAATAGTCATGAAAATCGTTATTTTTACAGAAGTACCCCTAACGTATAAAACCATCGTTAGAGCACCAAGTTTAATTGTATACTACAGGTCACCAATCAACAAGACTTGAGTGTGAAATTCAAAACGAATCTGCAGTTTATAACTCGAATTAATTACACCGAATCGTTTGGTGTTTGGTGATTTAGATTTAGGCCTACGGGGTTCTTTACGGTGACACCACATGTAAGTAGGTTCGGCGTTGACGTTTTTTGGTGGAATTTTTTGGATTTATTTGGGTAACACCAGCTGACCTGGTAATAAGGAAGTGGATATTAAGCCGGCAATGGCTATATCTTTGATTTCATTAATAAATAGATTAAATGATGTGCATTTCAATATATAAACCTCGATTTCTCCCGAATGAACTGTATGGAGTACGTTCTCAATACGGCTATTTAAATTGTGCCAGTTGACATTGAGGCACAACACATTGAACAATTTTCTAAGTTACTGAGAGGAATCGACAAGTTTATTGACCTTGCCTGACAATTGGACCGAAAGATTACATTCTAAAAGCCAGTGGTGACTGTATTTGCTTCTTTCGCAATCGGTCTTTGGATGTAGATGTTGAAGTTGCAATGGTGGATTGTTCCCGAGTGCCCTCCTCTGGAAAACACCGTACCAGATGATTGATATACGTTTGATCAACAAGAGCTACAATGACAAGTGCCACATGTGTTCTTAATGATCAAATAGATCGAAGTGAATCAGTAGTGAACGGGAACAAGTTTTAAAATTGGTCAGAGTTTAATCTAATGTTGATGATATGTTTGCTCAAACCCCACCAACAGCTAGGTTATACGCGGTACGAATGAGTGGATGATAATGACAACTATGAAGTGATGATAAGTAAAAAGACATTCATAAAAACCCATGCCTTATGCGGGACTCGAACCCACGCCCGACGGTAACTTCAGTATCTGAAGCGATGCTCAGCTGTTGAGCTACCGAGGGCGGCTCAATCTATAGAATATTTTGTCAATGATGATTGATAAGCCCTAATTATCAAGCTTTTTCCATAACTGTATTGAATCTTCTTGAAACACTGCTCTATAAAAGTTTGCTCAGTCGTTACCTAAACTAGGGAAAACGCCATATATGCGTTGTAAGGACGAGCGGATAGTAATAGTATGGGAACAAATGGGTAAAAACTGCTTCGAGTGGTACCAATTCAGCACATTTTTTTTTCTTCAAAATGACTGACCCGATCAAGCTGAAATTTTTTAGAAATGTGTACCAAAATGTAATTCAACTTCACGCGGAATTTCATTTTTTTGGGAAAATAAAAATAATTTTTTTTTTTTCCGCCATGTTATTCTAATGGGAATTTTTGAAATTTCTTGAATTCATAAAAAAAAAGTTACTCCCCGATAATGCCACAAAACTATACAGATCTAAGTTAGATGAGGAACCATATTGAAAAAAAGATTGAGGGTGATAGATGTAGCCGTTTGACCTGTGGCGAACCGACAAAAAACATGAAGAAAAAAAAAAAAAAAAAAAAAAAAAAAAAAAACATAAAAACGAACACCAATTTTTTTCAGTATGTCAAATTGAATCCTCGCTAAAGCTCGTTCAACTAAGGGTAATATAGGTAACGAATGTAATCACATTTTATTTCGAAATAAATAATTGATATGAAAATGTATGATGGAAAATATTGTTACAAGCAGGGACTGAAACCGTAACCAAAACCGAAACCGTTAAAAACCCGTATTTTTCGGGCAACCGCAACCGTAACCACAACCTTTATTATTGGTGTGGTACAACCATAACCACAACCACAACCGTTATTATTTTCGGGGCACAACCGCAACCGATAACCTTTATATTGAGGTGATGACAACCACAACCACAACCAGCAACCTTCATTCTATCGGTTATTCGGGTCTCAAAAAGGGCCCAAAAATGGCTTTGAAACGGTTGTCTCATCACATACATTAGTCTGAAGATAAGGAAATACAACATGTTTTTCAACTTTCAGCCCCTTAAACACAAAACTCTTCTATTTCAAGGTTGTTGAGGCCGAACCTTCGGTGAGTGGTGAAAGGGGAAGGGGTGGGGTAGTCGAGAGACAGTATAAGAACCTCTCAAGATTTTAGTGTCCGATTAGTGCGAGTCAAAGTCATGCCGACGACAAATTTGTGGGAATTCCCAAGACCAAAACCACTTCCCTGTGAAAAGAAGTATATAATAATTGTATGACACGAGAGATGTATCCACGAACCCTCCGTTCGCTAGTAATGCGGAATAGGAAAGACGGTCGATCGGGACCTTCATCCCTCGTGTGTATATGTTTCAACAAAAATGAAAAATGTGATAAAAACATCTAGGCCTATTGGCATCTTTTTGTCACTCACGCCCGACACGCATTCGGTGTACGCGCGTCTCTGGTGAATGACTTGTGCTAAAAGTTTAAAACGTGTGTGAAGGTGATAGGGGTTAGGGCTGAAGCTAACATTTTTTATTTTATACTTTTACTTTTATATTATACTATTATATCTATTCGTATTTAATTAATTTCTTGTGTGATCACCAAGTTTATATAATTAATTATTATCATTTATTAACCTTAATAAGATTTGTACCATAACCTGGACCGGGACCGTGAATAATTTCACTTCAAACCGAAACCAGGACCTTTATAAAATTTGCTTCGTAAACCGGGACCTTTATAAAATTCAGTTCACAACGGTAACCGCAACCGGGACCTTATACATAAATGTCTCAGTCCCTGGTACAAGAGAACAAATGTTCTACAAGCAGCAAAAAGCGTGAAAAGTTCCAAAAGTGCCATATCCTGCGTGGCAGGGTCATGGAGATTCGGAATTATTTCAGAAGTGACCAACTATAACGTGTCAAAACCAGTCGTAGAGCCACCAAGTTTGAAAGCGGTCATCTCCCTAAATATAACAGAACTTGAGTGTGATGAAATTCAAATACGTCTATCTCCAGTTTTATTATGGACTTCTTTTAATTTACATCTCGTTTCGTTAGGTTGGCTTTGACGTACGAATTTAGAGTTTAGTTCCGTCGAGTTATTTTAGTCGGTGACCAACAGCTTACCTAGTGTGGTTGGCATTGGACGTTCGACTTTGAAGTTGAGTTATGTTGAGATATTTTATTTGGTAACCACCAGCTTACCTGGTTTAAAAAGGGATAGTGGCATTTCAGTTCCGGCCAAGTAAGGCCTACTTGGCCGGAACTTTATATCACATTTTGATTTGCGATGGAATAATACAGATAAATGTAATTGGTGATACTAATAATATTTTAAATTTGTGTGAACATTCCCAACTCGAACTGTTCAGGAGTCACAGTTCCTCAATACAGGTACTAAATAAAGTGGAGATTGCCAGATTTGAATTGAGGCAACTAATCATGAACAATTTTTAACTTACTAGAGATGAATTCGATGACAAGTTTGAGGTTGATTGCCTTGCCCTGACCGATTGTGCCAGAAAAAATAACCTCTTAAACAACGGCCAAGTTGGTGACAGACTGCTTGCTTCTTCAACACAATCCCCGCTCTTCGGATGTATTTTTTTTAAGTTTAGTGCAAATGTTGATTTCATGTTTGTCCAGCGATCTTTTACTGCATTTCCTAAATAAAATACAATGAACATAAAAATGTATTGAATTTATACTTTTGAACTCAACCAGGGGCCTACGATTTCGACGTAGTCGGCCTAAACACGGCCCTGTGTGAGATCGGAGCTGGAGATCGGAGATCGAAGTGGAGATCGGAGATCGAAGTGGAGATCGGAGCTCAACATAACCTCAAAATAAGTTCACTTGCCGTCTGACGTTTACCGTAGTACTCTGAACGAAAGAAAAAGAGCTTGTGTTTACCGCAACGGAAAAAACCGTATATGCGGCAGGTTTGCCGTAGTAGTATGAACGTACCTGTATTCATAGTAGTTACAAGCGTACTTGTCAGATATTTTGAGCTATTGAAAAATTCGAACAAGTATTCCATTACCAATAACAAGAATTCCAATTCCAAAACAAGAATTTTATTTTACCTTATAGTCATTGAGCATTGAAACTGTGGTCGCTCCACGGGCTTGTTATTTTATACTACACTTTCTACGAACTGGATGTCCCACTCAAATATTGATACTGATACAAATATAAATACTGGATAGATATTGACCAAGGTGTATGATTATTATTGACCACTGTAATCAAGGTGTTAAAAGTAACTTTTCGAGATGACGACCGAATTCAAGAAAGTAACGAGGGGAAGGCCAAGATTGGGACTGAAAACCAATAGTGGGAATGAGATAGTGCTAAGTACGGTACCATTGCCGAAAGAATTGAATGTAATTTGTGGTATGAAGTGTGGATTAGGAGTAAAGGTCAAGGACAGAGCAATACAATGCTGTTCAGAAAAATGTTCGCAATGGTGGCATATAGCGTGTGTAAATATAAGTACTGCACAGTACAAGTGTATTCAAAGTGTACCAGGCTTAAAGTGGAGCTGTGGAAAGTGCAGGGAAGGAGAAGATAAGAAGAAAGGGGAGCATGTATTGAGGGAAAGAAAACGTTAACAAGGGAAAAAAACGAGAATATCCCTAAAATTATTATGAATGAGGAGAAAACGAATGGGAAACAATTGAAGAAAGGGCCGAACAAATGCCGAACAAAGTGAAGTTGAATGTTTGAGAAGTATGAATAACGAAGACGAGCAGACGCGGAAGAATATAAACGCAGAGGAAACGCAATTGAAGTTTATTCCAGAAGAAGAAATGAAAGACAGAAATGAAGTCAGCAAATTTGGTGAAGTCGAGATGGAATCTGTTAGATCTAAAGAGGGAAGTAAACGAATAACCAAAAAGAATATTGTACTGCTGGGAAGCTCGATTGTTCGTGGAACAAGCGTCGGCACGGGATCCAGTGTAGAGGTGGATGTGAGACCAGGAATTGGTGTATTCAGAATGAGGAGAGTGGTGGATGAAATGAAGAAAAGGGAAGTCGATGATAAAGGAGTTATCTGATCGTAGGAGGAAATGATTTGAAAGAGATGAGACAAAGAGAGGATGGACAAGATATAATGAACAAAGGAATGAAGGAATTGATTGAAGCTGCGAAAAAGAAGTTCGGAGAAAGTCGAGTTGCAGTTAGTGGGATTATATACAGAAAAGATGAAAATAGAGAGCTTATTGATAGAGTCAACGCTGCTACTGAGCGATTGTGCATCAGAGAACGAGTGGTGTACATTGAGTCTAACTGTTGGGTACATGAAGAACATTTGAAGGCTGACGGGATCCATTTAAATAGATTGGGAGCAGAGAAACTGGGTAAACTGATGGGAAGAGTCGCCGAGAAGATGAGAAGAAGAGCTAGCTTGTGACTAAATACGATTGAAAGTAGCAGAATAGAGGTAGGCCTAGGAAATGATATGGAAAGGGGAGACAAATCGAAACAGAAGATTATTGAGATGGGAGTAAAAAATACATTGAAAATAACATTAGTTAATTGCAGAAGTATATGCAATAAACTCGACGAATTAAGAACAGTAGTAGACACTATAAATCCCGATATTTTCGTACTTGTGGAAACCTGGCTGGACGATGGCTACACCGATAAAGAGATAGAGGTTGGGGGTTACAGCTTATTCAGAAGAGACAGAAATAGACATGGGGGTGGTATATTGCTGGGATTAAAAAATGAGTTGAATGGAGAATCTTGTGGATGGAAGAAGCAGTAGAGTTAATGGGATTAGAAATTAAGTTCGGAACAGAAATGTTTATAATAATGCGGGATATAGGCCACCAAATTCTAATAATGATATTCTTGTCAAGATTAGGGAAAGAGTGGTTGAAAGTGCTAATAAAAGGAATGTAATAGTTGCTGGAGACTTGAATTTACCAGGAATAAATTGGGAAGAAGGGACTGTAGGAAGTAGCACGAATAGAAGGCAAGAACTTGTTTATGAAATAATGAGTGAAGGATTTGTGCAAACGGTTACGGAGGGTACTAGATTAACTAGGACAGGTAGTAATAACCTTTTGGACGTTATCCTAGTCAGACCACCGGAAAAGTGGTTAAGAACTATCGTGGACGTTGGTATCAGTGACCATAATATTCCAACAGTAGAATTAATTGCAAATAGAGTAAAGATGAAATAAAGGTACAGAAGAAAGTCTGGTTCTATAAAAAAGCGGATACCAACAAAATTAGGTTACATTTAAATTATTGGAGGAATTACTGGATTGAGGAGAAGGGGGATATAGACAAAAAATGGGACTTTTCAAAAACATATGTTTAAACGCTATTGAGAAGTTTGTTCCCAATAAATTAATATCTGAAAGTGCAGATCCAATCTATTATAATGAATCAATTGGAAAATTGAAAAGGAAAGCAAGAAAGTTTCATAATATGAACAGAGGTAAAGGGGGAGATATAGAAATGAGAAGGAAATTCAGATCAGATCTGAATGAAGAAAAAAAAAGTGCAAAGGATACGTTTCTACGGGGTATGTTTGATGAGCAGGACCAGAATAAAAGTTGGAATAATATGTACAAGTACATAAATAATACTAAAAGAGGAAAGAAACGATATGCCAACTCTTATTAACAGAAATGGAGTGGGGTTCATATCGAATAAAGAAAAGGCATACGCATTAAATAATTATTATGGTGAAGTTTTTAAAAAACAGACTTTGAATGGGGAGAACGAAGTAGAGAATGATCAAATTCATCAATTGGGAGTAGAGGAAAATAAAATAAAATTCACTGAAACAGCAATCCAGAGAATAATTGATAAACTGAATAGAAATAAAGCTCCCGGTCACGATGGGATTAATAACAAATGTATCAAGTTGGCGGAAAAAGAGTTAATACCGTATTTAATGTTAATTTTTCAAAATTCAGTAGATTCAGGAACTGTGCCCGAGGACTGGAAAAAAGCAATGATCACTCCTATACATAAAGGGGGAGAAAAATCAAATTTGGGTAATTACAGACCAGTTAGCCTCACCTCCTCAATATGCAAAATTATGGAAAGGTCAATTGATACAGGAATTAAATTAATTGTTGATAATAATGGTGGAATATTTGATGGACAACATGGTTTTCGTAAGGGTCACTGGGTCACTCATGTGTAACCCAACTGCAAGGATTCACGCAGGAACTGTCTGATACTTTGGACAAGGGGGGTAAAATATCTGCCGTCTTTTTGGATTTTGAAAAAGCTTTTGACAAAGTACCTCATAAACTTCTGATTTCAAAGTTGAAACAAATAACAAAACATGAGAGGATAACAAGATGGGTGGAGTCCTTCTTAAAAGGTAGATCACAAAAAGTAAAAGTAGGTGATGAAATTTCTGATATGGTAAAAGTTACTTCTGGGGTACCACAAGGAAGTGTAATTGGACCCCTTCTATTCTATATATTTATAAACGATCTTCAAATCGGAATTCAATCAAGAATTCGTCTATTTGCTGATGACTGTGTGGTATATAGCACCATTAGGAGTGAGAGGGAGGAAAATCAGTTACAAGGAGATTTGGACAGAATTAATAAATGGGTTAAAATAAATTTAATGGGACTAAATGTTGGAAAATGTAAAGTGGTGCACTTCTCTAGCAGCAGTAACAAGAAAAAAGTGAATAAGATTATAAAATGGGAGATTCTACACTTGAGGAAGTAGAAGCATATAAATATCTTGGACTTTACATAAATAAAAACTTAGGGTGGGGGGAACATGTTAGAATATCTCAAAAAAGGGAATACGATCCTTAAATTTATTATGAGGCAGTTGAAGGGGACAGGGATGAAAATAAAAGAGAAGGCATACATGAGTCTGATTCGGCCAATGCTTGAGTATGCTAGTTCAGTCTGGGATCCGCATGGAGTTGGACTAATAAAGGCTGTGGAGAACGTCCAAAGGGTTGCTGCAAGAAGGGTATTGGGGAGAGAGAAGCGCTGGAAGATTATCAGGAACGATAAGGATGTGGTTGAAAAAGTTATAGAAAGACCCAGTAAAATGATTGAGGAAATGGGATGGGAAAATTTGGCGAAACGAAGACAAATAGAAAGAATGTGCAATTTTGTTAGAGTCAAGAATGAATATACAGGATGGGATGAATTAAGCAATAGAATTGGAAAGGGATTACAAAGAAGTACAAGGGGAGGGGTAAGAATGGAAGTAGAAAAAGTGGATAGAGAAGTAGGTAAATATGGATTTATACAAAGAACGACGCGGGAATGGAATGAATTGGAAGAAGATATCAAGAACATAACGAAGATTGGTGATTTAAGAAGAGAGCTAAGAAAAAAATGAAGTATAATTATATCGAGTATGTTTGACTGTAATTTCATTAGGTATAGTAACCATTACCACCTGTTTTATGAACAATCTGTAATGAATATATAAATATGTAATATGTAAATATATTAGAATAATGGCAAGATTGGCAACCCTAGCCTACGGTCAGTGGTAGTCACTGCTCTATTGTCCACACCAATGGGAGGCGGAAGTGATAAGATTACTCTACATTGTAATGGTTATAACATTCCATAACTAGGCCTAAGTCAATGGCTCGATGCCCTTGTATACCTATAGCATTATCCAGCATTCAGCATTCAGCATTCAGCAGCCGGACTGAGCGGACGTGTTTTTTGCTACACTCCCGCTGACTCAACATATGAGTAGTAAACGTCATGTCGAAACCTGGTATAAGAAGAAGAAGACAATACGAGCCAATAGCTGCCCCGACGCAGAGGATAACCAGGATAGCCTGGATATACTGGATGAAGTGGTGGCAGGTGTAGAAAATATCGTTAATATTGGTGAGTCTTCAACAAAATTTTCTACCGCAATCCAATCAATTCTTTCGGCCTTGCAAGAGATTAATAAAAATATCAAGACTCAAGCTCAAGTACAAGACGAACTACTAAAAGAGAGTAAATTGCAGACGCTGAAAATCGACGCTCTCATTACAGAATATAACGCCTGTAAAAAAGAAAATACCGCATTAAAAGAAGAGGATGAATTACTCGGTACGAAAATTAACGACCTTGAACAATATTCAATGAATTATAATCTTGTAATACAAGGGGTACCAACAAAAACAAACGAGAATACGTATGCTACGGTTGTTGACATTTCTCGGCACCTGGGATGTGACGTCAATGTTGATGACATAGAGTATTGCCATAGACTAAAACAGAGTAATGTACCAAATAAGCCACCATTGATTATTGCCAAATTTTACTCGCGTTATTTAAAAGATAGTGTAATCCAAGCTAAGAAGAAGAAGGGACCTCTCAAGTCAAAAGATATTGGTTACCTTCATTCAGAAAGTTTGATTTACGTAAACGAACATTTGACTAGAATTAATAAAACCTCTTCTGGCTTGCTAAAAATACAAAACAGTTCGGTTACAAATACGTGTGGACCAAGGCTGGTCGTATTTACATACGTAAAGACGAAACCTCCCCAGTGATATTTGTAAAAAGTCCAAAGGACATACCTGTGTCATAGCTCAGCAATTATAGTCTCGACTTGGTTGGATATTCAATATAGTACATGGATGAGATAAATGAATTACTATCACATAATATACAACATACAGAAATATGTACAGATGTTGATGACATCAATAACCTATTTCAATATAATAACAATTTCAAAATTCTTCACCAAAACATAAGGAGTTTACGCAAAAATTTTGACGAGTTCTGTGTTCTTCTAGATTCTTTTAAATTTATCTTTGATGTAATTATCTTGACGGAAACACATTTGTTATTCGATGAACCTTTTATTATCTCTGGCTTCACTACATATTATTTTAATTCGCGTCACACTTCTTCAGATGGCATTGTCGTTCTTATTAATTTAAATAAAATCAAAAATGAAAAAGTTGTACTCGATGAAGAATTGTCTCTGACTGCAAATAGTGCAAGAATAACATTTGATATCGGTCTGGATTCGTATTGTATTGTTGCCATATACCGTTCTCCATCTACTAAACTTAAACAATTTGTAAGTGATATTGACAAGACTGTCTGCTCACTCCCTAAAGTAACGCATCAAATATTGATAGGTGATATTAATCTAAATATTCTAGATAACCATGAAAACAATGCCAATGATTATTTAAATACTTTGAGTTACCATGGTTTTTTGTCATGCATAAACAGCCAAACACGTTTGACAGAACGGTCAGGAACATGTATTGACCATATTTTCTTAAAAACCACTAAGAAATATAAGTTTTTATCAGGAATATTACAGAGTAGTATAACTGATCATTTTCCAATATTCTTTGGTTGGGATACGTTCTGTAGTACAAATTATGATTATATCAAAGACAGTTCTTCTAATAATAAAACTTTGAAATTAAATGACGTTAAATTGCTAGCACTACTGAGAACTGAATCATGGAATCACGTACTAGAAAAGACTGATGTAAATGTAGCACTAAATAATTTTGTGAATACTTTCAGAACGCACATTGATAATGCTTCTGATTTTAAAGTAATAAAAGAAAACTCGAAACATAGAAAAATAAAACCTTGGATCTCTGCTGGCCTTATTGGATGAGCGAAGCGAAGACTCAATTACACTTGACCCGGAAAAAATGTACATGTTTTTTTTTTTTTTTTTTTTGTTCGCGCTCTACAGGTCAAACGAAAATTCAAATTCAATTGAAACTTGGCAAGCCCAAGTGTCATTATCTGGATTGAATCTCATTGATTTTTATGCGCAATCGATTGCACCACTTCTGAGAAAACTAATTTTCCATTTTCCAAATTACCCATAAGAATAAGCCGGAGAAAAATTTTCGTACAAAAAATGTCCTTCAAAAAAATTGAAATTTTCACCGAATTTCAATATAATAATGATACACATGATTTCAAACTTTCACTGGAATTCAATCAGTCGTTTAGGTATAAAAATGATTTAATGACATTTTTATACATCATTCAAAGCTATTAAGAAAACCAATTAAATCCAAGTAACAAGTGTCACCAATTATTGAAGAACTATTAAAACAAAGCCTTCTTTACTATCAAAGATATTATTTAGAATGAGTAATGAATATAATTGGATCTCAAGGTGTATATATTGTATCTTAGATTGCATCTAATATTTCCTTCATGATGAGAATAGTCTACGAAATAAATCAACCGAATGAAAACATTAATTTTTAATTTGAATGCCGTCAAAACATCAACTTGATTTAACTTTTTGAAATAATTCAGTTTCATTCTTATTAGCTCATCCATCAACGCGGAAACACATAACGCGTTTTCCTAGTAGTTTCAATAAGAAAGCGAGACGCAATGCATAGAAAGATAATGAAGCTTACAAATGGTCCCCCTGACGGCGATAATAACGATCTGATATATCTGAAGGGGCGTTATAAACAATACAGAAATCTTATTAACCGACTAATATACAAAACAAAGATATATTATTATACGAATAAAATAAATTCAGATATGCACTGTCCCAAAAAAATCTGGCAAACCATTAATGAGATTTCAGGAAGGACATTGAATAAATCAAATTTGATTAATGAACTACAAATAGATGGACCCACTAACAGATCATCCAAGGAACCTCAAGAGATAGCAGACGAATTGAATAATTATTTTTCGAATGTCGGTTCACAATTAGCCGACAAAATTAAAATAAAAAATAAATTGAACAATCATCAATCCACAAACATAACTCCAACAAATCAAATAATACAACGTATAGCAAGTAAATCTATGTTTTTAAATCCAGTAGGTCCCAGTGAAATTACGAATTTAATATTAGGACTTAAAGACAATTCATCGTGCGGCTATGATAGAATAGGAGTTAAAACAATTAAAGCAGCAAGAATGTACATTGCGGATCCTTTAACACATATATGTAATACTTGTTTCAAAACTGGAGTCTTTCCCGATAATTTAAAAATTGCAATTACGGTTCCATTATTCAAAGGCGGTGATGAAACAAAGTCAGTAAACTATAGACCGATTTCTTTACTCTCACACTTCTCTAAAATAATTGAAAAATGTATCAAACGTAGATTAATGTGCTTTCTTGAACAGAATAGCATATTATCTCCGAATCAATACGGCTTCAGACCGGAAAGAAGTACAAATGATGCTATATATCAGCTAACTAGATATCTATATAACAATTTGGACAGTAATAAAAAGGTAATTGCAGTATTTCTGGACCTAGCGAAGGCCTTTGATACAATTGATCACACTATTTTGTTGCATAAATTAGAATCAAATGGTATTCGTGGTCTGCCATTAAATTTATTCCGAAATTATCTCACGAACAGGAAACAATTGGTGAAAATAGGTAATACATATAGTAGTCAAACTCAAATTAAGTATGGGGTACCTCAGGGAACGGTCCTTGGTCCAATTCTGTTCACCATTTATATAAATGATCTGTGTGATATTCAAATTAATGGTAATATACTGACGTATGCTGATGATACAGTCTTGATTTTCTCGGATGTTAGTTGGGATCTAGTTTTTGAAAACGCAAATAGAATGTTGAAACGTGTATGTAAGTGGTTAGATGATAATCTCCTGACATTAAATAATACCAAAACAATATATTTACCTCTTACAATAGATATAAAAACTCAACCGGATCCTTCAAAGTTTGAAATTACATTCATATAATTGCACTATACAATACGCATGTGATTGTCATAAAATTGAAGCTAACGACCATGCTAAATATCCAGGTATTATTGTCGACAAACACCTCAGATGGAATCAGCATGTGGCCAATACAGTAGGAAAACTGATAAGTATTTTATATGTATTCTATAAACTAAGAAAATGTGTCAATAGGAACTTGATTGTCAACATTTATAAAGCTCTGGGTCAAACAATTATACAGTACGGTATTTTAGGATGGGGAGCCGCCAATAAATCAAATATTCAGCCATTAATAACCATTCAAAAAATATTACTAAAGATCATGTTGAATAAGACAATGCAGTACTCTTCAAAATCAATATTTCAATGCACCCAGGTGCTAGACGTTAAGCAATTATTCATAAGAAATGCACTTATTCATGTGTTCAAAAATTTCAATTCATATAAAAAACAAAATTTAATTACATCATCTCCACTACATAAAACAAGAAGTTGCTCTCTCGATATCACTTATAATTTAGAAATTCCACGGAAAATAAACTTATTGGACAACAACACGTTGATTACATAGGATTAAAAATGTACAACCAAGTTCCCATTGAAATCCGCAAATTGAACAATATAATTAAATTCAAACTATCAATCACCAATTGGATCATCCGATCAGGTCGAGATTTTTGTATCAATTTATGTAAAGTTTAATTAAGGTATCCCTATAACACGCAGAGTCTCTACTATTATTCTTACTATTATGCTCATCTATATTTTCATATTTTTTCATATTTTTTTTTCATTTCTTTTCAAGTTTAGGTACTTATCAATACTCTATTATTGTTATTCATTTGTTCTTACAGTACTGGTCAAGGTTAGAAAATTCACTAACCTTGAGTACTGGTAAAAATTTAATTTAATTCGAATATTTAATTTAATTTTTGTTTATATTATATGATGAAAGATTTGTTATTTTGTAAAAATATTTCAATACTCCACGCAAAACCTCACTTATATTATTATTATTTATTGTTATTATCTTTCTTACATGTTCAGTCTTACATGTTCTTACATGTTCATGCTTCTCATGTTCTGTGCTGGCTGAATTTATTATTTGTCCATGTTGATCAGTGAGCCCGCACACAAGGGTTTACCCTTATGCGGGCTTCACACATCTAAATGTTTATTTTTATCTTGTTGTTTTGTATTTTTGTCTTTTGTATTTTTTTGTGTGAATAAAATATATAACTAATGAAAAATGAAAAAAAAAATCCTTACTCAACCACACGCTGATAGGTCAATAACTAGGCCTAGGGCTAAACGCCCCAATATACCTATGACATTAGCTACGATCAATAGGCCTCAGTCAACCACACTTCGAAAGGCTAGCTGGCAGCTGCGGTAGGCAATAGGCTACACAAAGTTACAAGTGAATCTTTGACAGTTGTGATAGCCCCAACATTGAATTTGTGGCCCTAGGATTGCACTCTTAACGACCAAACTCTTATTACAAATGTGTTTAAAACCGAGTCTTGATCATGACACTTGGCAATGTACTTATATTCCAATGACAAAATCTTCTGGCTCATAGGCCCTAGCTGTAAATTGTGAATGAACAGGCCTAGGCTAATGTTTCGAGTCATAAGGGCTAGGCCTACGCTGCTTTCATGAAAAATGAACGTTGTGTACGCTAGCCGTACCATTGAGTCCAAACTCAATGGCCGTACAACCTAGTGAACCTAGCAATGTAAGTCCATTAAGTATACTTAATGGTAAGTCTATGCAGTAAATAGGCCTAGGCCTACCCGTGTATTCTAGGCCCAAGAGTGAAGCACAGTCGTCATATACGACTCGTTTGTTCTCGGATTTGAAGTAATCTGGATCTTTGGGGTACCACATATACCGTCTGCATTCCATGACATCAATTGAATCACTCCTTTTCAGAGTTCCAAATATCCAGCTTCGGTGGCATTGTTAAGAATCAATACTATATTACAGTATATTATTTCGAATCACTGATACTGATGACGATGTAGATTATTATTGTAATTTGACTGATGATCGTTGACAAACGTCAATGTTTTGACATTGTAATCAGCTGTTCTCTATTTAGTTTCCTATTGGGCGAATTGGATCACGTGGGCTCTATTCAGTGAATGCAACCCGACAATATAGAACTATTTCCAAATGAGTCAATTGGACTCTATTCAAACAGCCGAATGGAAATGAGTCTTCTGCGCTTGCGCGCATCAATTGCAACCAACCCATTCGGGCTATTCATTCCCAGTGTAATACGGGCTTTCCACACGAGCAGTGTCACTGATGTTCTTATATTTCCTGTTCGTTTATAGAGGTGGAAGCATCCGGCTGGTTCTAAATGAATTGGAAGAGGGCCGTGGAACACTTAATGATTGTTCACCATTTCTATCATTCACGATTAACTGTGCAAATATATGTATCGCAGTACTTTCTACGGGGAATGCGTCAGTGATCCACCCAGAAACTAGTCCAGCTCTGCAACTGGTACCAAAACTGTCCCGGCGCAATACAGCATGCTATGACAAGTCCCTTGAAACGTTTAATGCGACTATAATACAATGTCAGTAAACTTATTCGCCCAAACGTTACACTCCCTTGGATGGTAGAATTGATGTTGAAAATTAATCTTACCCACCCATGTCTTCATTCCCTGAAGTATACATGAAAAAAATTCAAAAATTACGAAAACTCGAAATAAAATAAAATTGTTCACATTTATGAATTAAAATTGTTATTCACCGTTGAACAAACCGAAACGTAAATACCATTATATACGTATGTGTCTACCACGTGTCCCACATTATGTACCTTACAATAAACTTGCACGATAGACCACATCGGTTTACTCCCATTTCCCAAATGAAATCAAATATAACCCCTCCATAAATGTGCAATTCTCACTTCCAGACGTATAACTTACTAATCGATACGCTCAAATGAAAAGTGACGTTTACAACTTGTTCACAGCAAAAGTTTGATTGATGATTGAAAAATTCGTGATTTGCTTAATTCACAATAAAACAGACGTTGGCAAAAACAAAAGCTATCTCGAATATAAAAACATTCGACACGGAAAAAAAAATCTTAATAAGTAACGGTATTACAAAGCCTAGTTAAACAGATACCTATCAAACAAATGATTTAAACTCGAAAGAATATGTTTAACTACATAACCCTAACATTACCTAACTATAGTCTTCATAATACCGGCTCTAAGGACCAACTTGTATTTCAATAACCAATTGAAGATACCAAAAAGAAAACAAAAATAAAAATGAACAAAATACATTTTGTAACCAGCCACAGGGGTACCGACATTCTACAAAATTGGCAAAAAAAAAAAAAAATGAAATTCCACCAATGTGACAATTTAAAAAAAAACTACCTCTCATTTCAAATTTGTTTTAAAAAAATCTGAGGACGTCAAGATAGAACTTAACGAGGACCGCACCTCCGCCAATGTTAAGATAATTTAGAGTATAAATGCCGAAAGAAGATATGAACTAAATAAGTGAATGTATGGAAAGGTGGAACAAGAATGCCTGGGCTGGCTACTTTACCTTCAATATAGGTTATTTTATATTTACGACAAGAACGCCGTGGCGAGTCTCGCAGAGTGGAACTGTGGCAAGACGCAAACCCGGGACTTCTCCATCTTCCCTTCGCCTTCCTGGCGGCGTCCCGATGAGATCCACTCCCGAAACACGTCCGTCCCTGTCGACAGTTGGTCCAAGAGAGCGCGACGGCGTGTTCGTGGAGTGACACGCGTATGTAAAACAGCTGATCCACAAGTGCATCTACCTGGCTTTGCAAGCCTTGCACTTTGTGGATACACTAGAGCGGATGCGAGATGGCTATGGAACTTTCCACTCTAGTTGGTGTTCCTATAGTCTGTTTCATCCGATGGTGAAGTAGGAGTGAGACTATAGGATGCTGTTCACATAAGCGGGGTAGCAACGATATTCTAATATCGTGACAATATTAATGTATTACTTATTTTATATTTCATATCTGCAAGTGGTCCACCCGGCAACTGGTCCACCTCGCATTTTAATAATATCAATATCAATAGGGGGGTGGCTATCAGATAGACAGCATGGTTTCAGAAATGGATTCTCTTGTCAAACACAGCTTTTGGGGTTTGAGGGAGATTTAACTGAAATTCTGGATGTGGGAGGAAGGGTGGATGCTGTATTTCTGGACTTCAAGGAGGCTTTTGACAAAGTGGATCATTGTTTGTTAATTCAAAAGTTGGGGAAAATAATACCGAATTTAGACTCACTAAAATGGATTGGAGATTTCTCAAGAGATAGAGTTCAAAGTGTAAATGTCGATAGTGTGGAATCATATCAAGGATATGTAACATCTGGAGTTCCGCAAGGAAGTGTACTGGGACCTATTCTGTTTGACCTATTTGTAGAGGACATAGGGGTAAATATTAATTCTAAATTAAGGCTTTTTGCGGATGATTGTGTAATGTATCGCAAAATTCAGATGAAGGAAGATAAGGCAAAATTACAAGAGGATATAAATATAATTAACAAATGGGTTATTGACAATAATATGGAATTAAACGTTAGTAAGTGCAATCTAGTCAGTTTCAGTAGGGGAAGTAAAAATGATCAGATGGAATACATAATTGGAACTGAAAAGCTAGAAAGTGTGAGAAATTATAAATATCTAGGTATCATATTTAATAATGAATTAGGGTGGGAAGATCAAGTTGCGAGGGTATCCAAAAGAGGAATAAATAATTTAAATTTTGTGATGAGACAATTAAGAGGGGTTAAGAAAGAAGTGAAGGAAAAGGCATACATATCGTTAATAAGACCTATGGTAGAGTATGCAGCGTCTGTTTGGGACCCCTATAAAATCGGAGAAATTAAGGAAATTGAAAAGGTACACAGAGGCTAGCAGCAAGGAGAGTGACGGGAAGAGTGAGAAAGTGGAGAGTAGATCATAACAGGAATGGAGAGGATAAGCGAGTATTGGAACGACCTTCGGAAATGATTAAAGAATTGGGGTGGAAAACGTTGGAAGAAAGGAGAAAAATTGATAGACTCTGTAATTTTTATAAAGCTTGGCAAGGTAAAGATGGGTGGAGAGAAATTAATAATAGATTAGTTGGAGATGAGAAACATTACAATTATAGAACGTCGCATAGAAATAAAGTTCAAGGTAGGCAAGTTAAAATTTAGACACTAATATGGAGGGTTCAACTTGTTTGTGTGACAGTTCCATCAATTGTGTGCTCAAGTGGGCGTGATTAGTTTCAGCCATGTCTTCAGGTTTTGTTTGTATACTCAAACTGGTTGCCCTGAGCGTTCGTTTGCTCTCATTAACAGTAGCATCATTCAAATTGTTTAGGGACGCCTGCACATAACTTTCCGGAACCTCTCGCTTCTGCCACTTTGTGCAGCCGAAATGGGCCCAACTGTTGGACAAGGTATTAGTACTTCCCACCCCACCACTTTTCCTACATATGTGGCATTTCACACCAAGATTTGAATTAAAAATCATGGAGGTGTCCCAATCACCCTTTGGTACATTCTCCATCTTGACAGATATATGCATACACCTTGAAGTATACAGATCAAAGGAGCCGTGCTATCCACAGAAAATGTTGAAGTCTTGAGATTTATTTTATTTTGGATGATAAATTTATATTTCACACTAACCTTCAATATTTTGAAATCGCATTAGATCTTCTCAAATGTAACGGATTTCCATAAATTATGGCTTGAAATGTTCCCACCGCTACAATCTCTCAAGGATGCCACAAAGAAATCAGTTCACACACATTGTAAAGATAATTACATGAAGTAATGTAAGAGCAAATAAATTTCTTATCCTCAGTTGGACCACTGCCATCTAGATGATAATTATAATAGGTTACGTCAATCACATTGACGTACGTTATATTATATGTAAATTGACATTACATTGAATTACACTGAGATCCGTTTAGATATGTGAGAGCCGGTTTTATCTACTCATCAAGTATTATTGATTGTTTAATTATCAACCGAGTTATAAAAATAACGTGCCTAACCATTAGGGTGATATCAAATTAGTAAATCACCACTTTATCAAACCGGCTCTAAATAAATGTACTGCATAATGTTATCATCGTTTTGTCATGAACTAATTCGAATACATCACAATCATCAGTCTTCGTAACAATTTTTCATTTCATTTTATTTCATTTATTAGCCTTTTGTTAATACCATTGTATACAAGTTATAATTAATATAATTAACATAACAAGCAGGTATTAAAAGTCGTCTGGATAAAAAAGTAACAATAATAATAATAAGTAACTAAAACCAACAATGTATGAAATACAATATCAAATATCGAAATATTAAATTATTAAGTGAATATGAATGATAGAATAACTATTAAAATGATAAAATTGACACCTATATAGGTCCATCACAAGTATAAGTTAAATTGACAATAAAACATGTAAGTGCTTTTAATAGCTTTTAAATATAAAATAAATAAAAATAACAGTATTTATATACTATGAATTTATATAATATAGATTTAAGCTTACAATTTTAATATTGTCACGCTGAGTCCCGTCAACCCTGGAAACCCGCTAGCCCCATAACACCTAGGCTAAGCGGGTAGACTACCCAGAACCCGGCAGGGGTACGAAAGGCATTACCATACGCGCATGCGTACAACGTCGTACCTACTGCCGGGTGATGCGGCTAATGAGGAAGTGATTGACGGGACAGACGATCTAAGAGAGCCGAAGACGACTGGTGATAGAACAAGGACACCGGAGAAGAGTCCGAGATAGGTCTTCAGGAGCATCGTCTTCGCGACCCCACTCTGGCGACCTCAACTGCTGGAGTACGGTAGGACCTGTCTAACAGGGGTGGGTTTATTGTTATTTGGGGCTTCACCCAGGGGTGGGTTTATTGTTATTTGGGGCTTCACCCAAAGGTGACTTGTACTTGTGAGGTTCCGGGTCCACATGCACCCATATAAATAATTAAACAACCTTTTTCTCAACCATGTCATTCTGAGTTCTTTTGAGAGAGAGAGAGAGACCCAGTCTGGTACGAAACCCGGTCCCACAACTTGGCTTACACCCCTTATGCAAGATCAAGTTGTAACACTGGTGGAGGTGCGGGTTTTCTTTAAGTCTTGTCTTATCGATACACTATGGGTTCGTAGCTAGTTGTTTTTGATAGTTTTCTCTCCGCCATCTCAAATGAATGTTTTAAGGCATCATACTGAAGTAGGTAGGAACAAATGTTGTTTCTCTATGCAATGGTGTAGGCTTGGTTTCCAGATAGGGTCGCTTTACGTTAGTTATGATTAGTTTTCGTATCAGTGGAATGATACGATTTAATTGTGTGGTTGTTATGGTTGGTTGTTGAATGTGTTGTGCGTACTTGGGCGATTGTTGTAAACAAAATTTCAATTTTGATTATTCATTTTCAATGTTTTTTTAACGATTCCTAAAACATTAAAATAAAATCGAATGTCAAACACTCCAGACAACAGCTGCAGTATTGTTCTCGGCAGACTGTTATATGACGAAGCTTGTGGGAGAGTTATTAATCAGGAATATGCTGACGACGTATTTAAGGAAAACGATTCACCTTCCGCGCTATTGGATGAGCTTGCAACAAAAGTTAAAGACCAACAACTCTCGTTAGAGGCTTACGGAATTATTCTAAACAAGGTAATTAAAGAGCCAACGTACTTAGAAAATACAAGGGCAAGTAGACGGCTTCTTGACTTGAGTGCTGAGAAGGTTGGTGAACTCCCACCGTTTCGTCATAGGACTAAAAGTGTAGGTCAACGGAGACATATCGATAGCGAGGATTTTGCATTTAGTGATCGTTTCGTGAAACCAACAATGTCGATGATCGTCAAGCCTAAAGTGTTTCGTTTCAAGGAGGAAACTTTTCACGATTGGTTCGGTCGATTTGAGAGAGCAGCCGATGCCAACTCATGGGATGGTGGCAAAAGAGTTGTTATTCCCACAACTTGGCTTACACCCCTTATGCAAGATCAAGTTGTAACAATATTCGCATAAAATTTCAATAATTGACTACATGAATCATAACTTTTCAGAAAGCTCATCTCTGCTGGAGAACCGATATGAATTGCTGTGGACGAGGATTGAGAACGGAACGGAAGTGACCGGCATACCAACATCAAGACAATAGAATCAACAGGGCAACTGATAGGTTGGTGGGAGGTTCCTTAACTCGATGACGCATGCTGCAGAGGAGGCAATCTTCCCCAACCACAACAGTCATGACGACGATGAAGACGGAAATGCTCTCCACTTCATTGAGCCTGGCGATGTTGGTGACGATGAAGGCAGAATCGTTGGTAAGCAACTCAAGTATTGCTTACCGCTAAACCGTTGGTAGTGAATTGTATTAGGTATGGGCCTATATGTTACCCTCGGTAGCTCAGTCAACTGAGGCACCGCTTCAAAAACTGAGGTCGCCGCTGGGCGAGAGTTCCGAGTCCTGCATGAGGTATGGTTTTTCGTAAACTTCTTTTCTCTCATCATCACCCCATAGTTTCACAATCATCTGCTCATTCGTACCCCCGTATAAACTAGCTGTTGATGAGGTCGTTAAGCAAACGATATTCATATAGGCCTATAAGTGATAAATATCATTTACTTCAGAGCCAATAAATAGTCGTACTGCTAATTTAGCGCGCAATACTCGTTCAATAGCGCGCTATTATGAAGATACAGATTTCCTATGACAAACAGTCTCTCAGTCGACGATAACCAATTCTTGGTGATTATAAGGCTCGTCTGAGCTTATTGTCTTGTTAATGGTTGAAAACCTAATCACTGACTAATACTAATTGCCTTGGTAATTCGTCACCCTAGTACTTATTTGTGTCATATCCACTTTTTGCGTTTTTTGAGTTAAGTGCTCTGGGGGAATGTTGAGTGTTCATTTGTGTCATACAATACTTGCCTGATCAAATATTACAGCCCTATTATGCATTGTTCAGTACTTACTTGGGTCACATCCACAGATAGTTCGTCTCAGTGAGTACTTGAGTGTGTCATATCCAAAAGTATACAATACGGCATCAAAATGGCGCGGTTTTGCCTCGCGTAGAGTTCCAGCCAATCAAAAAGCTAGATGCTGCTGTCAGGTATAGAGGAGAAAGCATTGCATTTTAGGCCTACATTGCTGGATCATGGATTTCAATAGGAATAGTATAAGTTATCCAGTCGATGATTTCTTCTCGCCACTTTCGTCACCTGCACCATTTATTGACGAACAGTTACTTCATATGGGGTAAGTTGCTTTTAATTAAATATTCAACTTATGTTTGCTCAAGGTAAAGAAGTGGGCTACCTGAACCGCACATAACCTCAATGTGTTTTATATAGGTTGACCGATGCTGCTAAGAGCATACCATGCATATACTTATAGGTTCATAGATTTTTGTGCTAGCATCAGCTATAGCTAGTGTTATTAAATTGGCTTTGTGTTGTTTTAGTATTTTAGACAGTGATGATGAGCCTGAAGATGACGTTTCCATTACATACAAGCCTAGGTCTAGTGAACCCACAGAAGTTGTGATACCTCACGTCACCCCATCAGAACTCAACACCCCGTCTGATTCAGAAAGTGAATATGAACCAAGGGCTGCTGGGCCTAATATCATCATTGATGAAACTTCTGACGAAGAAGATGACGGCTCAACAGTCGACGACGAAGTCCTCGAAAGAAACCCTACGCCTATGAACGCGACGGAGGAAAGTGAGAATGGCAAGGAGGATTCAATGCCAGCTGCAGAGTGAGTTGACCTATTCATATATTATATTATATATATATATATATATATATATATATATATATATATATATATATATATATATATTTTTTTCATATTGTGTCTCAACGTCGCACTATACTGTATATATATTTATTTATATATATAAATAGTGATAAAAGTTAGTAATTGAGCTTATTATTTCGTCCGTGATATTAGGTCTTCATTATATGTACGTCAGGTAAACCCCCAACATTTTTATATTAGGCCATCTCGTTGAAATTTCCGAGATGATGAAATTTTGTTTGTTTTCTATTTAGGCCCCAGGCCTACTCATACCTAGGCCTAGTAATTGAACCTTTCTAGATATATTGTTCCACAATTTGTATAGGAGCCTGGGTATTTAGTATTCTATAGGTGGCTTCCATACAAACATAATTGTAATTTGACAGCCTATTGATACTAAATTGATTGTTTTAGAGGGAAAACTAGAAAGCGTAAACGACAACCGAAGACCTGGGCTCGGAACAAACGTCTTAAACAACGAGAAGGTGGAGTCGAGTACACTGATCAGAAAAAAATCTTCACTCGGCTCGGAAAAGTGAAAGTAAATGTTTAAAAGGATGCTCCTTCACTTGTTCAAAACAATTCCTTGAGGTTGAAAGAAAGAAACTGTTGCCCCAATTCTGGAAGCTTTCAGACGAGAAAAAGTTGCACTTTTACGCTCAACACATAACAAAACAGCAGGCAAAACGTAAAAGAACTCTGAACCTAGAGTCACAGAAGAAGAATTCTTTTTTGTACTTCTTAGAAAGTTCAGGTGGTAGGTTCAGAGTGTGTCCTCAATTTTTCCTCACCACTCTGGACATAAGTCGTCAAAAAATGTATTATTTTTTCAAACTTCAACTCGGAAACAGGAGTTGCCCAATAGCCCATGAAAGGGAGACATATTAAAATCAGACCCATCCGTCAGTAGTGAAGAGTGTGATCGATCACATCATATAATGAAGACCTAATATCACGGACCAAATAATAAGCTCAATTACTACTTTTATCACTATTTATATATATAAATAAATATATATATAGTATAGTGCGACGTTGAGACACAATATGAAAAAAATTAATATATATATATAATATATATATATATATATATATATATATATATATATATATATATATATATATATATATATATATATTATATATATATATATATATATAATATATATAGAATAGGTCAACTCACTCTGCAGCTGGCATTGAATCCTCCTCGCCATTCTCACTTTCCTCCGTCCGTCCCTACTGTAGAGTCCCACTACTGCAGGGCAAATACTAAAAAGGAATATCTTGATCAATCTTTATCCATCACCTTGATGCACAAATTGTATTCAGAAAGCAACTTTGTAGTTCAAAATCAACCACCTGTACTACTACACATGTACCTAACATTATTCAACACCAAATTCAATTTGAGTTTCTTCAAGCCCAAGAAAGATAGGTGTGATACATGCGAAGCCATAAAGTATGTACGTAATCCTTCAGAAGAGGAACAAAGTCGGCACAAAGAGCACATCAGCTGTAAGTTAGCAGGCAAGGAAGAGCGTGATACTGATAGGGCTACGTACAGCAAAGGAAAACCAGCCAATGGTGACACAGTAGTTTTGTCGTTCGACATGCAGAATGTCTTCTCGCTCCCCAAAGCAGAGGTGTCCAACTCTTTTTATTATAGAAAGTTTAATAGCTACAATTTGACTGCCCATTGTAGTTTAGATAGTATGACTTATTGTGCTTTTTGGCATGAGGCAATGTCTGGCCGTGCAGGCAATCATATAGCAAGCGCTCTATCTAAAATCCTGTACGCAGTAAATCGGGATCATCCATGTTCGAAAAAGATCATATATGGTCCGACTCATGCGTGCCTCAAAATAGGAACTCTGTGATGAGTACTGCAATAAAACACTTCCTCATGGACGAGGTAACTTCCGTACAAGAAATTGAAGAGAAATTTTCGGAGGCTGGCCATGGACTTATTCAAGAAATAGACTGTGTCCACAGTAAGATTGAGAAGGCTCTGAAGAATTTTGAAGCTTACAGTCAGTCGGACTTTTGAGAAAATTAGTTTCCTTACCTCCCGGCAAAGCACCGTTGAAGATTATACAATTGAAGGGAAGCGACTTTTTTAATTTCCAAAGTCTTTCTTCAGCGTATATTTATAAGTGGTTCCTTACACAGTAGTCAAACATATTTTATATGACAGTTCGAAGCCAATGCACATTGGGTATCGTTTTCATTTTGGTGACAATGAAACAGTAACTTGGGAGCGTCTGAATCGAGTTTCAACTCCACGTACAAAAAAAACATCTACACCAGCGACAAAGTCGCCCAACCTCTTCAGTCAAGTCAAGGTTCTTTCAGCAACCGTCAATTTGAGTGACGAAAAAAAAAAGACTTGCGAAGTATGTATAAGTTCATGGCACCAGTCGACGTCGCTTTTTACAAAGCAATTTTAGATAAGAAGGGCTAGTATTCAAGTCATTAGGTTACCTTCACTCAATCACTTATAATTATTATTCATGTGAGAATACCTTGACAACTTAATTTGATAATTTACCTCTAACCACCAATATACCAACCTCTTTATTAATAATTATGAGGATCTTACTCATTTTACTTTACCCTCAAATCAACATTAGTACTACTTACTACTACTAATTACTAGTAGCCCCACGATACCATTAGTACTAATCACATACACTTGCTTTAATGGACGTATTGATATTATTGAGGACCTAAACATCCTATTTGTTATAAAAGTGTGTGTATTTAGTTTGGTACTGAGAATGCGGATTGATATTCAGTTCTCAATCATTTGTGTACAATCTATGAATGAATAAATAAAATAAATATGAAAATTATGTTGTATCAATAATATTTGTAAATGGGCCCATAACCACTTAAAAGCATTCTTTTGAAATGATTGAGTTGATATTGTAAGACCGTGTAATTCTAATAGATTTAGGATTAATTTCAGTTATGACATGCATGCTTAAATGTGCTATATCCCAGAAATGGGATATGACACACACATTTTATGGTATACTTCATATTCGTGAGAAGAGTGTGCCATATCCAGAATTAAAATGCGTTTTTTAAAGTTCCAATGTTCAATCAATGAAACCTGTTTAGCTAAATGATATGCCCGAGCAAATATCTTCGATTCAAACTTGGATTCAAAGCATTATATCAATTAATACAAAAGAAAACTAGGAAAGTAATTTCAACACTCAATTACTCCATACTGGAAAAAGTGGACATGGCACAAATAAGTTCTAGGGAAACGAATTATGTCTGTATAGACTGATTATTCTTGAACTGTTTTCAGGAGAACCAGTCGTTCGAGTACCGCCTGTATAGTGGAGGTCCTTGCACCAGTAGTGGAGGTTCTAGCACCAGTAGTGGAAATTCTTGCACCAGTAGTGGAGGTTCTTGCATCAGTAGTGGAGGTCCTAGCACCAGTAATGGAGGTCTTTGCGCCAGTAGAGGAGGGCCTTGCGTCAAAAGTGGAGGTTCTTGCGCCAGGAGTGGAGGTCCTAGCGCCAGGAGTGGAGGTCCTAGCACCAGTAGTGGAGGTCCTTGCACCAGTAGTGGAGGTCCTAGCACCAGTAGTGGAGGTTGTTGAGCCAGTAGAAAATATCCTTGTGCCAGACGTGGAGACCCTAGCGCCAGTAGTGGAGGTTCTAGCACCAGTAGTGGAGGTCCTTGCACCAGTAGTGGAGGTCCTAGCATCAGTAGTGGAGGTCCTAGCGCCAGTAGTGGAGGTCCTAGCGCCAGTAGTGAAGGTCCTTGCGCCAGTAGTGGAGGCCCTAGCACCAGTAGTGGAGGTCCTTGCACCGGTAGTGGAGGTCCTAGCACCAGTAGTGGAGGTCCTTGCATCAGTAGTGAAGGTCCTAGCACCAGTAGTGGAGGTCCTTGCACCAGTAGTGGAAGTTCTAGCGCCAGTAGTGGACCCCCTCAAAGGATCCGGACACCTTGACGTGGTGTGGGGGCTTGCGTGGCCCCGTGATCCCCAGAGCTATCGTCGGGAGCAATTTATTTGCTCCCAGCAGGGTCACCCATGGCGATAAGGTCTGGGGTGAGGGTCCAGACTAAGTTCGGACCGTCGGTCGAGTGGGTTCCTTTTGGTGACCGGAGTATGTGGGGGGAGTACTGAGCATTGAATTGTTCTTCTCACTTCTTTCCTTCTCTTTTGTCTTCTTTCTTCTCTTCTTCTCTTACTTTCCTTCTTCCTGCCGGCTTCCTCCATATGCTTGAATCACCCACATCTGTTGACAAAAATGGCAATCTACAAGGACATGAACCTAAGCTCAAGGTGGAAACAATCGTGCTGAGGAGCTGAATGGCTACGGGTTAATGTAGTCTCTAACGATGAACTCTGGATACCTGGTGACCTCCAGTTTTATACTTACCTTACTTTCACATGCGGGGCTCTGTGCGAGTCGACCTTTATTTCCCTAGCTGCTCGTGGGACACTTATGTACACATCAAATTCAAACCCCTCTCCCCTCCCCCTGGATAATAGAAACAGAAATAACAAGAGAATCCGTTCTTTGCTGGACTCACCAGTCCACATCGGAAACAACACCGACTTACTGCCATCAACACCTTGTTTTTTTATCATCTCGAGTGCTGAAGATGGTAAATCATTCCAAAATGTATCACCGTTCAAAATTCAGAAATCGATTGAAATTCTCACAGGCAGACTGAAAAACATGAAGCGGCTTAGAAATGGCACCGTCCTCGCTGAGGTTTTCAATAATAAACAAGCAGACCAACTCGTACATGCAGAAGCTCTCGAAAACATCTTTAAAATCAAAGTAGTCCCCCACAAAAATCTCAACTTTACGAAGGGTGTGGTGTCATGCTTCGACCTGCTGGACTGTTCAATCGAAGAACTCAAGTCTGAGTTCGCTGAACAGAAGGTCGTTGATGTGTACCGGATAAACTCTCGTAGAGGAGGCACTATGAAACCAACACCATTATTAATTCTGACATTCGCGTCTCACACTTTACCAACTGAGATCTTTGCTGGCTACCACAAGTTGAGCGTAAGGCCATATATCCCAGACCCTATGAGGTGTTTCAAATGTCAACGCTTTGGACACACAGTGAATAACTGCAAAGGGAAAGATACTTGCGCCATCTGCTCTAAGGACCTCCACGGAGAAGAGGGCTGTGTGTCCAACCCCTTTTGCATTAACTGTAAAGAACAACATGCCGCCTCATCTCGTGATTGCAGAGTGTGGAAGAAGGAAAAGAAAATACTCGAATATATGGTGACGGAAAAACTATCGTCATACGACGCCCGTCAAAAATATAACACCTTATTTCCGACCTCCACTTTTCAATACTCCTTCGCAAAAGTGACAACGAGTGGCATCCAAGCACCGTTGGTCAATGACGATTTGCGTGAGGTAAAAGAACTCTTGAAAGCTCAGGGCATACAGATTAATTTGTTACGCAAACACGCTGATAGTACTTCGCTAGGCCATAACCTTACAAATCCGGCCAGCGCTCAGACGAACTTCGAAGAATTCAAGCAGCAGGTCCAGGAACAACTTGACAGACAGATGGCACGTATCTCCGAGTTGTCTGATCAAATTCAGGATAAAGACAAACAAATTGCAGAACAAGCTGAGAAGATCAACGATTTACAGAAGCAAAATCAAGAGAAAGATAAACTCATCGAAGATCTCATGGATAAGAATCAAATCAAGTCTTTGCCAACTACATCGTCTCACCAACAACAACCCATTAAGAAACAAGTGGTGAAACTTAATCGCTCTTCAAAAGAAAATGCCAAGTCGACAAAAGTAACCGACATTGCTCTTGAGGCGAAGAGAAGTTTTGTTCGACATGATCCATCGTCCTCCGAGGAAGACATGGACACTGATGGCGAGCAACAGCAGGAACCTCTGCAACGGGACAAGTTCCTCAAAGCTAAAACCGGAAGAAATTCGTAGTGTTTTCCAGCTTTTATTGAGTGTTTTTTAATCTGTTGTAAAAGCGTTTCATCACTTTTAAACTACTTGACATATTTTAATTATGTCTATATTACAGTGGAATTGTAATGGTTTCATACGACGCATTGAGGAAATCAAGATTTTAACTTCAGATTTCAGACCTTCGTGTTTATGTTTCCAAGAAACGCATTTTAAAGCTTCTGATCAAACTACACTACGTGGTTACACCTTTTACCGAACTGACTGTTACACTGGTAGCAGAGCTCAAGGCGGAGTTGCTACAGCTGTACATGACGCTATCCACACAGAGCACTTGCCTCTGAACACTGCCCTCCAGGCGGTTGCTGTTAGGATGTATCTGCCGACCCCAACAACACTGTGCAATATTTACCTTCCGCCTGGAGAGGTGGTGACCAAGCGATCTCTGGCGCAGCTAGTTGTGCAATTGCCGCAACCTTGGCTCCTAGTGGGAGATTTTAACTCACACAACCCTCTTTGGGGAAGTGAAACCACTGACCTACGTGGCAAAATGGTAGAAGATTTTATCCTGACAGAAAATCTGTATATTTTGAATAATGGACATAGCACGCACTTCACATCTTCATCGGGCTCGTACTCCGCGATTGACCTGTCGCTTTGCTCTCCCACCTTTGCCCTCAATGTCGAGTGGTCTGTTCATGGAGACCTTTGTGATAGTGATCACTACCCCATCCTGATAACCATGCCGAACGCCCAACCTTTGCCTGCAAAACAACCAAAATGGATTTTACATCGTGCCAACTGGACAAAGTTTGAACAGAAGGCGGTCTTTGATCGAAGCTATCTCGAGACAGCGGATATCGAATCTGTTGTCGAACACTTCACAAAACAGGTAATCACAGCAGCTCAGGACGCGATCCCTCAGTCATCCTCTAAACCACACCGCTTGCCAGTTCCCTGGTTCAATGAAACTGTGAAAGGTGCAATTAAGGAACGCCGCAAAGCGTTACGACAATATTCAAGTTCTCCCACTCAGAATTGCCTAATACATTTCAAGAAACTCAGAGCTAAGGCACGCTTCATCATCAAACAGTCGAAAAAAGCATCTTGGCAGAATTTTGTCAGCTCTATAAATATTCACACACCAGCCTCCAAAGTATGGAATAAGATTAGGAAAATATCAGGAAAATCCACTTATCACCCTATCTCTAGCTTGATCGATAACAACATCTTGCTGACGTCTGAAGCTGACATCTCAGAATCCTTAGCAGCTCATTTTTCCAACGTGTCGAGCTCTGCTAATTACAATGATGGATTTCTTGTTATCAAGGCAGCTGCAGAGCAGCATACCTTCAACTTTACGTCTAACAACGAAGAGGCGTACAACCTCCCACTGTGCGACTGGGAGTTGGAGTCTGCGCTCGTTGAGGCTAAAGACACCTCACCTGGGGGGGATGATATCCATTACCAGATGCTCAAACACCTGCCAGCAGCCTCCAAGTCCTTTATGCTGGAGATGATCAATAGAATATGGCTAGAAGACGGTTTCCCAACACTTTGGCGAGAAGCTATCAACATCCCGATCTTGAAACCCGGAAAAGAACGGACAAACCCTTCGAGCTACAGGCCTATTGCACTCACCAGCTGTTTGTGTAAGGTTCTCGAACGAATAATCAACAAACGTCTAATGTGGCACCTCGAATCCAATAATCTGATCTGTGTCGAACAGTCCGGCTTTAGACGCAACAGATCTGTCATGGATAACCTCACTCTACTAGAAAGTCATATCCAGGATGCTTTTCTCCAGAAACAACACCTGATAGCGGTTTTCTTCGACTTGGAAAAAGCTTATGACACGGTTTGGAGGCACAATATTCTCAAAGCTATCTATGGTTGGGGCATACGTGGACACCTTCCTTCATTCATAATGAATTTCATGTCGAAGAGAACTTTTCGGGTTCGCTCTGGCACACATCTCTCTTCATCTTATCCACAAGAAAATGGGGTCCCTCAGGGCTCTGTCCTTAGTGTCACGCTGTTTGCCATTGCCATCAACTTCATCACAGATTGTGTTCGTTCGCCTGTAAGTTCATCTCTTTATGTAGACGACTTGGCAATTTTTTACAGATCTGCCAATCTAAACTCGGCTGAGCGCATAGTTCAGCTCACCTTGAATCGATTAGGCAAGTATGCGGATGAGAATGGGTTTAAATTTTCACCCACTAAAACTACATGTTTACATTTTAGCCGTCACCGCACGATTCATCCTCATCCAGTATTAACTCTCTCACAACATATTTTACCTTTCTCCGACACGGTACGCTTCCTAGGAATGCTGCTCGACTCGAAACTGACGTGGCTTCCTCACCTAAAACAACTAAAGGTGAAATGTATGAAAGCTCTGAATATTCTAAAGATAATTAGCGGCAAGTCTTGGGGAGCAGATCGAACGACGATGCTTCGATTATATCGATCATTGATCCGGTCAAAACTTGACTTCGGCTGTGCTGTGTATGGTTCGGCAAGAAAGAGTTACCTTCAGATTCTGGATCCAGTTCATCACGCAAGCATTCGGCTATGTACAGGGGCGTTCCGCACGAGTCCTGTGCCCAGTTTGTACTGCGAGGCCGCTGAGGCCCCATTGGCAATACGGAGAGAATACTTACTTAGCACACTAGTAGCGAATGTAAAGGGCATACATGGCCATCCATCTGCGCAGGTGTTGTTAAAACCTAAAAAAGGAACCAATCTACAATTGCAAACACAACGCAACACGTCCTGTTGGCATTCGGTCGAACGAGATACTGTGTCGCCTCAACTTCCACTTACCAGAGATAGTGACAAGTAGATACAAAATTCCTCCATGGACTCTGACCAGGCCAGAAATTATCTACACTTTAACCCAATACAATAAAGAAACCACCCCATCAGTTGTCTACAAGCGGCTTTTCGGCGAACTTTTATGCAAATACATTGGCTATACCACCGTATTCACTGATGGCTCCAAATTAGGTAATGCAGTTGGGTGTGCTTTTGTGGCAGATACGGTTCAGTCTAAGTATAAACTGAACGCTCTTTCTTCAGTGTACTCTGCTGAACTTTTTGCTTTAATAAAAGCACTCGGTTTCATTCTAACCGATGGACGATCAAAATTTCTCATTTGCAGTGACTCGTTGAGTGCGTTGCAAGCAGTAACAGTCTGTTTCCCGCGTCACCCTTTCATCCAGGAGATACAATATAGAACCCACCTGATCTACCAACAGGAAAAGAAGGTATCATTATGCTGGATCCCGGGACACGTCGGCATAGATGGAAATGAAAAAGCCGACTCCTTAGCAAAGGAAGCCACTAGTAAAACATCCACCGACTATCATCGAATACCAATCAGTGATGTGAAATGTGCTCTGAAGCAAATGCTACAGGCCCAGTGGGATGACATGTGGTCCAGTACAACGAACAACAAACTGAGAGACATTAAGACGTCTGTAGCACCCTGGAAGTCTTCGATTAGGCATTCTCGCCGTGAGGAGGTTGTATTAGCTAGACTTCGCATCGGACACAGCCGCCTCACCCACAGCTTCCTGTTAGAAGGAGAAGAACTGCCTGAATGTGAAACCTGTAGATCATCTCTAACAATCAAACACATTCTTACCGAATGCTCCAAGTACCAGACACTCCGGCAAAGACACAACATAACAGGAACCCTGAAACAAATCCTAGCAGATGACAGCACAGCAATTACAAACGTTTTCAATTTTCTGCATGACGCAGAACTCTTAGCCTATATTTAAAAAGGAGAAACAAATTGTGCTGACACGGGCGCTAATAACCTAGATGTTGTGCGCCCTTAAAACAACACTAAATCAATCAATCAATCAGCCAGTAGTGGAGGTCCTAGCGCCAGTAGTGAAGGTCCTAGCGCCAGTAGTGAAGGTCCTTGCGCCAGTGGTGGAGGTCCTAGCACCAGTAGTGGAGGTTGTTGCGCCAGTAGTGGAGGTCCTTGCGACAGTAGTGGAGGTCCTAGCGCCAGTAGTGGAGGTCCTAGCGCCAGTAGTGAAGGTCCTAGCGCCAGTAGTGAAGGTCCTTGCGCCAGTAGTGGAGGTCCTAGCACCAGTAGTGGAGGTCCTTGCACGAGTAGTGGAGGTCCTTGCACCAGTAGTGGAGGTCCTAGCACCAGTAGTGGAGGTTGTTGCGCCAGTAGAAAATATCCTTGTGCCAGAAGTGGAGGCCCTAGCGCCAGTAGTGGGAGGTCTTTGCGCCAGTAGTGGAGGTTGTTGCGGCAGTAGTGGAGGTCCTTGCGCCAGTAGTGGAGGTCCTAGCGCCAGGAGTGGATGTGTTTGCGCCAGTAGTGGAGGTCCTTGCGCCAGTAGTGGAGGTCCTAGCGCCAGTAGTGGATGTTCTAGCACCAGTAGTGGAGGTCCTTGCACCAGTAGTGGAGGTCCTAGCACCAGTAGTGGAGGTCCCAGCGCCAGTAGTGGAGGTTGTTGCGCCAGTAGAAAACATCCTTGTGGCAGAAGCGGAGGTCCTAGCGCCATAGTGGAGGTCCTTGCGCCAGTAGTGGAGGTCCTTGCGCCAGTAGTGGAGGTTGTTACGCCAGGAGTGGAGGTCCTGGCGCCAGTAGTGGATGTCTTTGCGCCAGTAGTGGAGGTCCTTCCGCCAGGAGTGGAGGACCTTGCGCCAGTAGTGGAGGTCCTTGCGCCAGGAGTGGAGGACCTTGCGCCAGTAGTGAAGGTCCTTGCGCCAGTAGTGGTGGTCCTTGCGCCAGGAGTGGAGGACCTTGCGCCAGTAGTGGAGGTCCTTGCGCCAGGAGTGGAGGTGCTTGCGCCAGTAGTGGAGGTCCTTGCGCCAGTGGTGGATGTCCTTGCGCCAGTAGTGGATGTCTTTGCGCCAGTAGTGGAGGTCCTTCCGCCAGGAGTGGAGGACCTTGCGCCAGTAGTGGAGGTCCTTGCGCCAGGAGTGAAGGACCTTGCGCCAGTAGTGAAGGTCCTTGCGCCAGTAGTGGTGGTCCTTGCGCCAGGAGTGGAGGACCTTGCGCCAGTAGTGGAGGTCCTTGCGCCAGGAGTGGAGGACCTTGCGCCAGTAGTGGTGGTCCTTGCGCCAGGAGTGGAGGACCTTGCGCCAGTAGTGGAAATCCTTGCACCAGCAGTGGAGGTCCATGCGCCAGAAGTGGAGGTCCTTGCGCCAGTAGTGGAGGTCCTTTCACCAGTAGTGGAGGTCCTTGCACCAGTAGTGGATGTCCTTGCACCAGTAGTGGATGTCCTTGCACCAGTAGTGGAGGTCCTTGCACCAGTAGTGGATGTCCTTGCGCCAGTAGTGGAGGTCCTAGCTTCAGTAGTGGATGTCCTTGCACCAGAAGTGGAGGTTGTTGCGCCAATGACTGAAGAGGAGCCTCCAATCATTAATGGTAAATAATTTTTCGATTTCTATACATTTTCAGCTTCAATAGTTGTTTAGATGAGCGATGAGCGTATTCCTGAGCGTAGGCGAAAACTTCCATCCGGTCAAATCTTTGCCTGCTTTTTTTTCACTCTCCACAATTCAGAAAATGTGTTTGATCAATATTACTTTTTTTGAGGACACGCATTCTCATCCAAGGTAGAACTGTAAAGGTATCGGGAATCATCAGTTCATCACCAATTTTGAAGAGAAAATCGAATATAATTTAATGAAATTGCGAAATAATGCACTCCACTGATCCGATGGTTCGCTTCATCAATCTCAAACTTCTTATGGACTCACGGACCCATAAAACTCAGATCTGTACAGTTTCTGGTCCTAATCGGTTTCATCACCTTAGAGAAAAATATATATTTTTTTTTAAAAACTTGTAAAAACTGATGACAAAATAATTCTTCGAAAATATATAAATTTCAACTGCAAAAGCGTCTAGCGTTTCCTTAGATAAGACTATAGAGAGTAGGCATATATTATATGCAAGCAGCAGATAATATAATTGAAAAATGATCTTATATCAACGTTTTTCTTGTGAATTTTATAGAAAGATTGAGAAATCGCTTAGTGCGGAGAGAAAGGGCCCAGGTTGCCGCTAACCGCTTCTGTGCTGCATTTCCGACGGCCCAAAACGAAATAGGCTTACCCCTCGCTTCCCGTAGGCGAAGAAACGACTTCACTGTAGACCAAGAAACAGGAGGCAAGTATTGAGTGTATTATACTCCATTAGACGTTGCATGTTCCTACATGGAATCTGTCAACATGGATTCAGTTGAATTCACTGTTTCAATTACAATCTGGTAAAAATGAGAAATAAAAGGTTGCAATGAAAATTATTATATGGAAACATTGAAATGATAGAAAACAAATAAGAAACCTTAATTAATAAATAAATACAAACTAAGTACATTCAGAATAAATGTTTTCATCCATAATGGTTGCATCTGTACCTTACAGGCTATCGCCACCCAACAACAACTGCAGGAAGGCTACACACATACATGCCTGATGGGGACCCGGCCGGCAACCACACGGCTACTACAAGAGCTGATTGTAAGCCTTCTATTTCTAGTTCAGTAGTCGAGGCCGATATAACTCTATTTACTTCTCTAATACAGCTTTGAATTAGATTGATTCGGGTGTTTAAAATGTACCAATTATCTTGTGCAGCGCGTAGGATGTTATGTAATCACTTCTGGATAATCACGGAAGGTGAATTATTTTTAAATTTACCCACTCAAATTTCAACCAATTTGAAAAGTGGAGTACCGGATATCCAAATAAGTTTCGAGTCACATCGAAAAAAAGAACGTGACTCGGTTTCTCATCTTGTGACTAGCTAATGCCAGACAAACAGTGACCTGGCAGCTCGACCGTGCTAGGACAAGGAGCAACGGTAGCAGAAGCCCCAATTATCATGACGACTTCCTCTCTTACCCAGCAAGACGACGGAGAACAGGTCGGTCAAATACTTCTTACTCCATGTAAATTGTAATACAACCGAATTCATGGCCGTTCACATGTCTATCCAGTTCCCTTCTCCTTTCTCCATAAACATACATATACGTATATTGGTTATCCCTCTCTAGGAGTTCACGATTTCTTTGTTTTCAGATTTAGAACGAGCAATACAGGCACCAACAGACGAGGAACATGTTGTCTTGAGCCGGCAATGTCGTTTACCTGATCAAAACGCTGGTGAGTAACACTGGAAATCGAAATCTAAAATCTGTAAAACTTGACTATGTATGCGACTTCGAACTAGAAATCCTCGATCACAAAATATTCATTATCATTCGCAGGGTATCCCGAAGAAGTTGATGATGTACTCGACAAGATGCCAGAGGAGGATAAGTGCATAACATGCGCTGCAAGATGAAGAGCAAATAAGTTGTTCCTACCGTGCGGTCACAAACGTTTCTGCAGCTTTTGTGTTACAGCATTTCCTGTGGGAGATCAGTGCCCATTACGTAATGCAATAATAACGCAACACTTGAACATTTACTCAAACTAATATGCAAATATGTGAAAAAAATGAAATAATTGCAATAATAATGATTTTTGAAATAGAGGTACCGGTAGAGTAGTTTTTTTTCATACAATGTAATTTTCGGTAGCTATATGAGCCATGGACAATATCTGAGTACGAATCAAATCTGATTAATTATCTGTATTTTTTTTTCTTATATTGGGTTTAACGACGCACTGCTATAAAAACTGAGATCTAATGGCGTAACTATCTGTATATATATATATATATATATATATATATATATATATATATATATATATATATATACATATATACATATATACATATATATATATATATATATATATATTTATATATATATATATATATATGGTAAAAATGTTTCCACGGTAAGTTTGCTGCGATTAGAAAGCATGTTGGGTCCTAAAAAGGACCGGTTGATGCGACGTTTCGCTGGAATTTCATCCAGCATCATCAGGCGACGGTGGTAAGTGGTCGAATGGCTGGGAGTGCTCTTCGACGGCTCGTTTTATACAAAACGTCAAAAACCATCCGGCCAATCAGGAGCGTCCTCCCTCCAATCGGTGCGCTGGTTGGTCCGTGCGGTGTTTGCAGGCGCTGGATGAGGAAGAGACGACAGCCAGACAGGTACGGCTGGTGGTCAAGTCCGGTGGGATGACTTGTTTGGCTCTGCTCTTGGTGGTCGGGCCGCCGGATGGTAAAGGAGGGCGGTAGAGCACGATCCAGTCAAACAGGAGCGTCCTTCCTTCAAACGCCGCGCTGGTTGGTTCGCGCGTAGTTCGCGGGCGCTGGATGACGAGAGGAAGGTAGCAAGTCTGAAAAGGCTGGAAAGCAAAAACAAGTCTGGTCGGGCAGGGGTCTCAGTCAGCAAGTACTGACGTAGCAGTCGCAAGGCGAGCGCGCGTCGCTCTGGGCGCCGGTGCCGCGACGCTGGTATTCACGGCTTTTCGGCGCCTGTCGATCCTTGCTGGTTGCACGCTCGCTTTCAGGCGCGTCTCGTCCGTGGGCTCGGTGGCAGCGACCAAAATCGAGTTGATGACAGGCTTCCATGCAGCTGGCAGGCGCAGGCCGTCGTCTCGCTTGTTCATGGAGTGTTGTCGCCTCTCGATCTCGATGGCCTCACGGATGAAACGCGGTGTGAAATGCTCGATGGTTGCCAGTTGTCGTGTGCCATCGAAATATATGTTGTGGCCCGTTTCCGTCGCATGCTGCGCGAGAGAGTTAGTCTTGGCGTTAGTCCTCACTGCATGCAGGTGTTCTTGCAGTCTCGAGTGGGTGTTTCGGCCTGTCTGGCCAACGTATGTCTTGGTGCAGTCGCCACAAGGAACCTCGTAAACGCCCCTGCCTTCGAGATGGATCTGGTCCTTGCTGCTGCGTAGGCACTCCCCAATCTTCCGGTCGGTGGTGAAGATGGTCCTAACGTTCTCCCGGGCCAGCATCTTGCCGATGCGGTCGGTGACCCCGATCACGTAGGGCAGGGACGCGTAACCGAGTGGTTTTTCGCCTTCTTCTTCTCCTTCCTCTCGGTCGGCGTCGCTCCTCAAACGTCGCATCAACCGGTCCTTTTTAGGACCCAACATGCTTTCGAATCGCAGCAAACTTACCGTGGAAACATTTTTATCATCAACCATTGGCCGCGAAAATCTCCGTGCTCACACATATATATATATATATATATATATATATATATATATATATATATATATATATATATATATATTTAGTTAGTTGGTTAGTTAGTATTGTTTTGAGGCGCTCAACGGCTGGGTTATCAGCGCCTTCGTTTGTGCTAATTGTATGTATGAAACTTATCGGTATAATAACATTACAACGGATTTAAAAACAGGTTCCGGTGTAAAAAGCCGGGACCTGTCATACTTAGATGTAACAACTACTATACTAAATAACGATTGTAAACTACTTACTACTATAAAACTTAGCAACTGTATATCACATACGAGATCGAGCAACAGGCTCCGGTTTGAAAAGCCGGAACCTGTATAAAAACTACTACACTAAATAACAACTATAAACTACTTAACTACTATAAAACTTAACAACTACCTAGTACATATGAGATCGAACAGCAGGCTCCGGTAACGAGGCCGGAACCTTTCACACATAGATGTGAAAATTACTATACTGAATAACCACTATACACTACGCTACAGATGTAAAATAAACTAAACAAAATATGATGTAAAAGAATTGACTAGAAATGACTAGATCTGGTTGTAAAGCTCAGTTTCTCGGAGGAAAGCCATAAGCGTATCGATCGCTCCCTGATCATCCTGGAGGATCTTGTCCAGGTCGTCAGGCATGTTCAGGCGACGACGCAGATCTCTGTGCTGTGGGCACTCAACTAGGATGTGTTTCACAGAAAGCGGGGCATCACACACAGAACATCTGGGAGGATCTTCTCGCCGGAGCAGGAACCCGTGGGTGAGTTGGCAATGGCCAATTCTCATTCTGGCCGTGACGACCTCTTCTCTCCGCGAAGAGCGGGAGGAAGAACGCCAAACACGGACAGAAGGTTTAATAACTCGCAACTTAATTTCAGTGATGGAGCTCCACGAAGATTGCCATTGCGATAAGAAGGTATGTTCAAACATGTTTTGCAGGTCTTTTGACGGCGCATGTTTCAGGTCAATGCTGCTCCTAGTAGTGGCTTGTTTCGCAGCTTGGTCCGCCCTCTCGTTACCTGCTATGCCTGAATGCCCAGCAGTGCTATTCCCGTTCTTCATTCCTCGACTTAACAATCTTTAACTAGGCCTACCGGTACTGCTTTAAAGATCTATAATTAAGTCTATAGATTGGTAGATTGTGATTCCCTTTCCTATTTTAAAGATGGTCTTTAGGGTAGTCGTTGAACTGATGTTTTCTTATGGATCTATAAGACCCCTAGATCGTTGAATTTTTAAAGACTACATAAAATGGCGTCCGTCGACCAATGTAAATATATAAATAATTTATATTGAATAATACGAACATTTCACATGCTGGTGGATTAATTTTTATCCTTGTGCATTAACTAAGGAATAATACGTGATCTTTGCTTACGAAACAAATGTGATTTGTAACCTACTTATTCAGTGTCAAAAGTGGGAGAGGCACGGACTCGCACGGAACCTTATGTCATTAAGTACGGTATATAGTGTTTATGTCAGTTGATAGGGCTACCTAGTCGGGGCTAGTGTGAATTATGGCAGAGGGTTATGTATATGTGAGAATGGTACAAGAGTTAGAAAATTATAGGGCGCGGAATATGCTGCGAATCCACAGGCGGCTTCTACGTGACACATTTGATCCATTTCAAATGTCAGAAACCGCCTTTAGGGAGACGTTTCGTCTATCGAAAGTGGGGCGTGCGACATCTCATTGCGAGTGTAACACCGTTGATAGTTTCAGCTACAAGGCGTCATGGAATATCCATCGAGTTGAAGGTAATTGGCATGCCAATAATATTAAATAATTTCAGACCTTGCCCTTATGGTTACGCCTAGTAAGGTCACTGCTCATATTATAGGCCTAGGCCTAGCTTATGCCATTGAGTTTGTAGTGCAAATGCCTAGGGTACCTTTCGCCTATTCCATAGAATATGCCCAATTTGAATTTGTAGGCCTACTTTACAAATTCAATGCCTAGGTCTACCATACATAAATGAGGTCTGGGGCCTAGCTAAAGTCCATGTCAGGGAGAGTTGAGTCTGACGTCAGAGCTTTTTTGCTCGCTACGTTACCCCCACTAGGCCCTACCGACATCGTTGGGGTGAGAGGTCCGAACCTCTCGACGGGATCGGTAGCCATTACCTGCGCCGGTAAGGTAATAGACCCTTCCGGCTACATGTCCCTTCGAGTCGTTCGGACCTCTCAGCCCAACGCAGTCAGTGGTGTGGGTAACGTAGCGGCATTAAGTATATAACACTATAGACTTAATGGTAGCGGGGAAAAAAGCTCTGACGTCAGACTCGACTCTCCCTGACATGGAGTTTAGGCTTACATGTAAGGAAAGAGTAGGACAGCTGATAAGCCTAGATACCATAGTAACCTTAAAGCACAGACAAAGGAAGCTTCCTTTGTCTGTGCTTAAAGGGAGTGCTTCATACCATGGACCCGTGACAATGCTACGTGCCACACCCCCTGCCACTACTTTTTTTTTTAAATATTATCTAAGAGCTCTTAGCAATAGGTTATGGCATGGTTATGGGTTGGGGGCCTAATATTTTTTTCATCCTCGGGACGGTTGAACCATTGATTTTAAATTCAATGGTTGAACTAACATCATAAAGTCGATCTTTAGCCTTTTTTTATAAGGGGGAGTGGTTCGTAGAAGGCACTGTAGACACCTCGGGTCCGTAGTATGAAGGTCTGTCAACCTTAAATCCTCAAACAATTTACACAAATCCACAAACCACCCTATTCATATTTTTTTAAGCATAGGCCTAAGCGTTAAAGATTCCTGTCCTAGGCTTAGTTCAAAGACGCTGCTTAGGCCTACAGGCTGAAGCATGAAGACAAGTCTATAATATTTAGCCCAACTTGAAATTAGGCCTACTGGGTAGATGGTCAATGTGGTAATAATTCCTGTACTTTTCAGGTTCTATGTGCCCTAAACTTCTACGCAAGTGGTAGTTACCAGCGGCGAGTGGGGAATGATTTCTCCCACGCTTTGAGCCAGACTACTGTGAGCCGATGCGTGCACCAAGTAAGTGCTGCACTGAATCGGCTCATGGTAGTCTGGGTACGGTTCCCTCAAACGAACGAAGAGAAGGCGGCCATCAAGCGGAGGTTTATGGTGAAAACCAATTTTCCAGGGGCTATTGGTGCTGTGGATGGTGCCCATATTGCCATTGTGCCACCCACCATTGCTCAAGAAGAGAATTTGTACATTAACCGGAAATCATACCACAGCAAAAATGTACAAATTGTAAGTAAAAGTATAGGTCTGCCGTCTATTTTTTTAGTATCGGTACCGGTAGGCTATATCATCTTCAGTCACCTAAGACACCACTTTAGAAACTGAAGTCACGCTCATGGGTTCGAGTCCTGCAATAGTGTTTTTGTGAAATTCATTATTATTTTTGATTTCATTATCACATGCTCATTCGTATCCTATAACCCAGCTGTTGGTGGGCTCGTGAAGCACCATTGCTTAAATTAATTATATCTAGATGAATAAAAAACTATGGTAGGCCTAAGAACCTATTTCAATACTGACTTGAAGAACACCATATTGTCAATCCAAAATATGGCAGTGTAGGCCTAATTATAAAAATAATCGTAGGGACAGTATACTCAGTAATCTGGTGATAGTATTAGTTCATTAGCATGTTCTTATGTTTAGGCCTACATATATAGAGGCATACGTTGATTTAATTCAACAATCAAAGCAAATACGCTGCCCTTCAACTGTCACAGTCATCTACGTAATAAGGAAGTGCTTTAGAAAATGCGGTCTAGTCAAACGTGGGTCCGAGTCCTGTGTAATGACATTAATGTATGCCCGGGATGGTAAAACATTCATCTATCGGGTGATAGAGGTACCCAGGTGATAATGGAGTTGTTAACCAAACAATAATTATGTTGTGAATATGTACGAATATCTTATTTTACTTATTATGAACTAACATGAAATTCAAAATTTGAGGTAAGCTGGTCATTCGACACAAAAATTAACTTCACTGTTTACTTAGATCTTCTTACACATTCAGGAATTGAAATAAGAATTGTTTTTTCACTACACACTTGGAAACAAAATACAGTAAAATTACACCAGTTTCCATGGTGTGAAGTTCACCGAACTAAGAACAAAAATAGTAAAAAGACGGTAGCATTAGGTAGCGTCAAGAAGCAAGAGGAATTGGTTGGTGGCTGTGTAGTGTTTTGGTTATAACTTTAATTTGTCATGTCAGTTCATGGTCAACTTTTAGTAGAAGTTTTCAAATTACTCCATGCAGGGTACCAAGAGCTTGGTTTCGAACAAGCATTGACTGCACATCCTCGTCGTCGTTTCAATGTAGTCCTACTACTAATAATCAAAAGCTTCTTTTTTGTTCCTTAGGTGTATATCTACTACTTATAATCATATGCTTCTGTGATGTTCTTCAGCTCTAGGTCTATTAAGTATTAATAATCCTTCTATGTTGATCATCTATAGACCTACCCTATAGACCTACTTTTAAATCCGTGTATGTCAAAAAAATCCATCCATCAACCAATCCATGTTCCTACTCCCGAACATAGATATGCGACTATGATCTGCGCATTCTTGCAATAAATGCTCGCTACCCTGGCTCGACCCACGACCGTTTCATTTGGGGAATGTCGGCAGTACGCCGTGAGTTGGTTAGGCTCTATGACCTCGGTGAGCGAAGCTCGTGGCTTTTAGGTAAGGCTCATAAAATTGTTATTTTTTAATATATTATAAAACATTAGCTTATTTTCTTGTGTATAGACTATTTCTAAAATAGATCTACATACAGATTTGATAGTTCCATTACATTTCTTGTTTCCTTACAGTCGCTTTTATTCCAACAGTAGATACTGATGTTGCACTGATGTATCCACTAGGCCCCTATGTGTCTTATCACATTTTAAAAGTATGATTATTGTTTAATTAGATATTTATACATCGTTAAAGAATATTATCAGACTATGACTTACATTCTAGAGTTTACCTTCTGTATTAACAGCTAGTATGAAATGGAAAATTATATTGCAGTGTACTTGTCATATGAATTTTCAAAGTTGGTTTAATGTAGGCATACTCAAATGTTGAAACATGTATCACACATTTGTATACTGATTGTGCTATTTGTTCAAGGTGACAGTGGCTACACTGCTGAACCTTGGCTCATGCCCCGATACCTCGAGCAGCACCCGGGACACCGGAGCGAGCGTACAGCGATCGACAGTGCTCGGCTCGCAATTGCGTGGAGAGGTGTATCGGTGTGCTAAAAGGGAAGTTTCGTTGCCTGAGGAAAGATCGTGTCCTGCATTACAGCCCTTTGAAAGCTGGCCTAATTATAAATGCCATTTCAGTGGTACATAACATGGGGCTTCACTTCCGCATTCCAAACCCTGCACCGTATTTTGACCCAATCGATGTCGATCATGCGCCCCCAGTTCCTGAACCCAATGACTTGCCTCAAGGAGGAAGAGGCCGTCCTGGGCAGGTCAATTGGTTCCAGGAAGGGAGACAAGTGCAAAATCGTATTATTAGGCATCACTTCACTTAGTCTGCTCACCTGCAGCGATGGGTGCTCGTGAGTCGAGATATCCTTCGGGAATGTATCCTTGGCTAAATACATTGAATATTCAAAGTATTTAGCCAAGGATAGATTCCCGAAGGATATCTCGTTATCTCTCATTGTATTTCGATTATTATACATCAAGATGTCAATTTCCCCCCCCCATATTTTCTCCCACCCTTAAGATGTCATGGTCCAATTTCATCCTTTCTTTCCTTTGTTTAATTAGGTCATAATTTTTGTAGATTCTATTTAGAGCCAGAGTATTATTTTTGTAATCACCCATTTGGTTGAGTTGTTCGGTCGGCCGCCGAGTGAAGGTCACGAGCTAGGGAGTTCTGGCGACGACGCGGACAGGGGTGGTTGAGAGAGATACAGCGCGGCACGAGAAAGAAGAGTTTGTGATAGATACAAGAAATTTGACAGTGGAAAATAACGTGTGCGACAGAGAGAGTGTAGCCCTACACCACATGAACCGGTATCGTATGCTAATTATTATTAATTTTAAAATCGACTGGGCGATTTATTGTAAATTGGTATGGAGAAGTGATGTGCTAACTTTGGAGACAAAGAGAGATATTATATTGTTTAAAATTCTTGCATTATATAAAGTATATTTTATAATTTTGGGGTGGTAAGATCGCCCTCGTGGTGCTCCGTTCAAACGATCTAATCTTCCATCCATAGCCGTAATTGGGGAACAATGATTTTGTATCAAGTTTCGATGTTATTAAAAAAAAAAAAAAAAAAAATTGTTTACTGTATATTTTCTCTATTTTCAAGTATAGGGATTAGTTTCCCTCTTCCAAAACTATTTGGCGCCCATACCCTACCTTTTATTTCATATAAAAATTTGTATTTACTAAATCCCACCCCGCTCCCCTGGCACACAGCAGCGGACTTCACAAAGACAATAGTGTATTATTGTTCAATGTATGAATTTTATCCATGAAGTTGAATGCAAATGAAAAAAAATACATTATCTCGGTCAATATAATTATGTTTAGATTTATTTACAGGATATATATAGGCCTAGTTATAACTTATAAATTATATAAACAAAAGATGTTGTCAGTGGGAATGTAAATTGAGATTCTACCATGCAGATATATTATTGTGGACACAAGGGTTCAATTTCCACCAAGTCGATCATTTTGACTGGGATTTTTCATGAGTTCCGACTCTGATTAAAATGAATACTGGAATGGTTCCTCAACATTGGGCCACGACCGCTTCCTTCCAACTGTTCAAAACGCACGATAAAATGACCTCTTGTCTCATTTGCTCACGTGATCTCAACCACACCATAATCTCCATTATAACGTGCATCGTTGAATGAATATTGTTGTAAAAGTGCATCGTTGAATGCGTACACTGTATTTGTATTGAACGTGTAGGCATACATCTTTTACATAATCATGCTGTAATGTTGATGAGCAAGAGGAGACAGTACAACGTTGATAATTGATTATGGGAATTTATTTCAAATTATTTCATACAAAGTCAAACTGCATAATCAACCACAAACTAATGATGAAATTACTAAATAAATAAGTAAAATAACTAATAATTCATTGGATTGATGTACCTTAGGCCTACTGCTATATTATTAATTAGCCTACTTCTTTCTACTATAGCACTAAAGAAGTGCTCAATAGTGATGTTCCCCCTCAAAGGATCCGGACACCTTGACGTGGTGTGGGGGCTTGCGAGGCCCAGTGATCCCCAGAGCTATCGTCGGGAGCAATTTATTTGCTCCCAGCAGGGTCACCCATGGCGATAAGGTCTGGGGTGAGGGTCCAGACTAAGTTCGGACCGTCGGTCGAGTGGGTTCCTTCTGGTGACCGGAGTGTGTGGAGGGAGTGCTGAGTATTGCGTTTTTCTTCTCACTTCTTTCCTTCTCTTTCGTCTTCTTCCTTCTCTTCTTCTCTTACCTTCTTTCTTCATGCCGGCTCCCTCCATCTGCTTAAAACACCCACGACCGTTGACGACTCTTGCATTTATCTGGATTTGATTGGATAATTGATTGGTCAAGATTGTATTTGGGCTCGCTCATGGATTGCGTCGGTTGTAATAGCTTAATAGGAAGATTTGTATGACAATATCATTTCCGACTATTCTGCGAAAAGACCGATTGCGTTTATGAGCGTCCGGACGTAAAATTGGCACTTTCCAATCCGCCACTTGTTGAATGGGAAATCATTTACCGGCTCCACTTCATGCTACTAGCATGGAGTGGACCCGGTATTGTTTACAAGGCCCTATGTGGTAGCACCAACATGGGTTAGTTGAGTCCCTTGCTATATATTAGTAAGCCAAGTAATTGTGATTGGTTGTCCCCAAACCCATGAATCCGTCCAATTGTCACACTCTCCCCCCCGAAATAAATTGTAACAAAAAAAGAGTTAGATCGTTGTTAGATGATCCTATAAGCCCTGAAGATTTGATCCCCAAGTTGAAAGAACCACGCTTCCTTATTATGACTATGACTACGGATAAGAAGAGTTTTAAATATGTATCATTGTTTGCTCAAAAGAAGGGTATACTTGGATTAGCAGGCGAGGTCAAGATGGTCAAGCCTCTGCGAAACGGTACCCTTCTTATTGAAACTGCAACATGTATTCAATCTCGTAATCTCCTGAAATCGAAAACTTTCGGCACATTCGGCATTGAGGTGACACCTCACAAATTTCTAAATTCCTCGAAAGGTACTGTTTATTGCCACGACCTCCAGAATGTGGAAGTGGACGAAATAAAACGTGAATTAGCCTCCCAACATGTCATCGATGTTTATCGCATCACTAGAATGAAAGATGGGAAACCAGAGCCAACTCCTAGACTTATACTGACCTTTGCTTTGCCACGGATACCCGAGAAGATCTTTGCTGGATATGTGTGCTTGACGGTCCGTCCACACATCCCAAACCCTCAGCGATGCAATAAATGCCAGGCGTATGGGCATTTCAGCAACGATTGTAAGGGGCACGCAACTTGTGGAAAATGTGCTGCGGCCGCTCATGAACCTGACGCTTGCAAAGACCAAGTACATTGCGCCAACTGCAACGGTGACCACCCGGTGTGGTCCCGAGATTGTCCGCAATGGAAGAAAGAAAGGCAGATTCAAGAGATTAAGACTTTGCATAACATTTCTATATATGAAGCCCGAAAGCGATATTCCGAACTACACCCCCCTTCAACCGCATCTAAGACCTTTTCTCAGGCGACAGCTCAAAACATCGTAGCATCGCCTGAAGTTGAGAGGCTTAAAGATATGGTGAAGGAGTTGGGCGAAAAGTTCAGCAAACAACTTGAACTTTCCGCTCTTCAAGCAAAGCGCCACGAAGAACTGGAGAAACGGCATCGGGAAGAAAAACTTCATCCAGAATCGCAACTAAAACTCAAGGATCAAGAGATTAATGCTCTAAAAAAACAAGTTGAAGCTCTTCTTGCCTCTGAGGTCATGTCAGACGAAGAAGATTTTGAGCAGACTCAACGAGCTGAAGATTCGTTCACGTCAGTCTCGCATCGTTCAACCCTGAAACTCAATCGCAAACCAACCAAAACAAAGAAAGACAGGCACCACTCCATCTCCCCTATACGTTTAAGGGATAGCATGGACGTGGACCCTGACCTATCACCGAAACCCAACCAATACCTTAAGGTTAAACCTAAAGTTAGTGGAGGAAATCCTGTCAATGAAAAATTCATTGGCAACTTACCTGGGAAAAAATCTTGATACGTACAAGAAGGACAAAACATTTTACTGAATTATTTGTTATATCTGTCCTGATAGAACTAGTTTATTCTGTTGTATAGGTTTTATAACTCCTCAGTATCTTTTGTTATATTCAGAAGAATGGCTTTTATACAATGGCATTGTAATGGTTTTTATCGACACAAAGAAGAGATCAAGCTCTTACTATCAAATTTTAAACCATTAGTTTTCTTCTTACAAGAAACTCACTTCAAACCTGTAGACAATCCTTCATTAAGTAATTACGTTTTTTATCGTCTCGATGACACTACCGGTAACAGAGCTCATGGGGGAGTAGCCACAGCTGTCCATGACAGCTGTCACGTAAGTCCACTGCCGCTCACAACACCTTTACAGGCAGTGGCAGTTAGAGTTGCTCTCCCTCAGCCTGTTACCTTGTGTAACATCTATCTGCCGGAATGGGCCCCTGTAACAGAAAGAAATATATTATCCCTAGTATCACAACTGCCACGCTCATATATTTTACTTGGTGATTTTAATGCTCACAGCCAACTTTGGGGGGACACATCGGTAGACGCTCGAGGACGGCTTTTTGAAGAGTTTTTTAACGATAACAACTTGATTTTACTTAATAAGGACGAGAAGACTAGGTTTAACTCTTTTAATGGTGGATTTTCGTCGATTGATCTTTGTGTTTGTACACCATCCATTGCACCTCTTTTTAATCTCAATGTTCATCCTGATCTCTGTGGAAGTGATCACTTTCCGCTTATTTTAAACTATCAGACAGATATGCAACAACCAAAGCGCTGTGCGCAATGGAACTTGCGTCGCGCCGACTGGGCACTCTTCTCGAGTCTTGCTGATCTACGAAGCACTGGAGATGAGGTAGATGTTGACCACCGCATCCGGCGAATCACGGATAATATAGTCTCTGCTGCAAAGAAAAGCGTTCCTTTGACGTCGACAAACCCGCGTCATATCCCTGTTCCCTGGTGGAACAGCGAATGTAAAGAGGCTATCCGGAAGCGAAAGCTGGCTCTTAAGAACTTCATTAAATATCCAACGAACATCAATCTAATGGCATTCCGTAAGATCCGAGCGAAAGCCCGTTTTATTATTAAATCTTCAAAGAGAGCGTCATGGCAAGCATATGTTACCACAATCAATCACAATACACCCTCTACAAAGGTGTGGAGTAGAGTCAAAAAGATTGACGGTAAACATAAGTCAACTTGCATCGCTGTATTAGAAACTGGTGGTGGTTTGGTCACAACGCTCGTAGACATCGCTAACACAATCGGAGAATACTTTTCAGACGTCTCGAGTTCCCGTCACTATTCGGCGTCGTTTCAGGCACATAAGCGCGTTGCAGAGCGACGAAGACTCGATTTCTCCTCTGCGAACGGCGAGGCCTATAACGTGCCGTTCAGTGAGTGGGAGCTCGAGACCGCTATAGCACGCTCACGTGACACCGCTCCAGGAGCAGACCAAATCCACAACCAGTTCCTAAAACATCTATCACCTAATGCGCTCAGTGAACTTTTAAATCTCTATAACTTTATATGGTGTACCGATAGTTTCCCAGATGACTGGAGACGAGCTATAGAGGTACCTATATTAAAAGCAGGTAAAGACAAGAAAAGTACGTCTTCTTATCGCCCCATTTCCCTGACCAGCTGTCTATGCAAAGTGATGGAAAGAATGATTAACAGCCGCCTAGTATGGTGGCTGGAACAGAGGAACCTCCTTTGCATAGAACAGTCTGGGTTCAGGAAAAATAGAAATACTATGGACCACCTTATTCGAATGGAAAGTTTCGTTCAGGATGCTTTCTTGACGAAACAGGAAGTAGTTGCAGTGTTCTTTGACCTCGAAAAGGCATATGACACAACCTGGCGTTTAATATTCTAAGAACTCTATTGAGCTGGGGTTTTAAAGGTCATCTTCCTGTTTTTATAAACAATTTTATGAGCAAACGTCGCTTTTGTGTCCGTGTTCAGAACGTTTTATCACGAGATTTTATTCTGGAAAATGGAGTGCCCCAAGGATCGGTGCTGAGTTGCACATTATTTGCAATTGCGATTAACGGCATTGCTAATTGTATCAAATCACCCGTACACTCTTCGCTGTTTGTTGACGACTTGGCAATTTTCTGCAAGTCTGCTAGACTTGCAACGGCCTCTCGTCAGATCCAGGTGACGATAAAAAAATTGGAGAAATGGTCGGATGAAACAGGTTTCAAGTTTTCAACGACTAAAACCTCTTGTATGCACTTTCATCGTTTACGAGGATTACACCCAGAACCAGAAATTCATCTTCGAGGAGAACCTCTTCCTTTTCTTGACACAATGAAATTCCTCGGGCTTATTTTTGACGTCAAACTGAACTGGAAAGCTCATATTCAACAACTACGATTGAAGTGTTTCAAATCCCTTAACCTGTTGAGATATATTAGCGGAACCAAATGGGGTGCTGACAGAACGAGCATGCTCATGTTGTACCGAGCACTTGTGAGATCGAAGCTGGATTATGGAAGCTTTGTCTATGACTCGGCCAGAGATAGCTATTTGAAACCATTGAATACCGCCCACAATACAGGCATCCGACTGGCTATTGGAGCACTCCGTACCAGTCGGGTGGAGAGCCTGTATTGTGAGGCTGGTGAGCCTTCTCTGAGGACCAGGCGGCTGTACCTGCTAACAACGTATGCCACCAAATTGCTAAGCACTCGGGATCATCCAACCTATCAACCCATGTTTCATCCTCGGTTCCAAGCAATATATGATGCTAAGTACAGAGCAACTCTGCCGGCGGGTATACGTTTGAATAACTTTGTTGTGGAGCAGAGGTTCATTTCACCCCAGGTATATCCCGTACGTTACAAATTACCACCACCCTGGCAAGTAACCCGTCCTGTGTGCAATACTAGTCTTTCTGCACATTGCAAAGCCAGCACAACCCATCAGGTCTATCGTCAACTATTCCAGGAACTATCCTCAAAATACACTGGTTATACTCAATATTCCACAGATGGTTCCTAGCTGAACAATAATGTCGGCTGTGCATTTACCTTCGGTACCTCTACTGCACGTGGATTCAAACTCGACCCAATCAGTAGCGTGTTCACAGCCGAATTATTTGCAATTGCTAAATCCTTGGACCATATAAAACGCCACTCCGGAGACGCATTTATGATATGCTCAGACTCCCTAAGTGCTCTCCAAGCGATTTCGCAGATCTTTCCAACCAACCCACTTGTCCAGGAAGTGCAGAACCTCCTGACCGCCCTTGCCTCGCAGGATGTCAGTGTAGTGTTCTGCTGGGTACCTGGACATGTGGGAATACAGGGAAATGAAATCGCGGACAAGGCAGCCAAAGATGCCACTCTGAGGAATCAAGTTGATGAAACTCGAGTTATATGTACTGACCTGAAGGCCTATTTCAAACAAAAGTTCAAATTCATGTGGCAAAAAGAGTGGGACGAAGAAATCAATAATAAACTTCGAGAAATAAAATCTACTGTTGGCCCGTGGGAATCCTCTATTAGGAATACCCGTCGGGAAGAAGTAGTTCTAGCGAGGTTGCGAATTGGGCATACCCTACTCACTCATTCGTACCTGTTCACGGCGGAAAAGGTCCTTCCTCGATGTGATGATTGTGGTGAGGTCCTCACTGTCAAACATATTCTAGTGGATTGTGCCCAATACAGTATCCTTCGACGACAGGTGGCCATGGATGGACCTATAAAAGACATTTTATCGAATAACTCGCAGAAAATTGACAAGGTGTTCAAGTTTTACAACGAGCGAATCTTATTGATCGTATTTGAATATTGTATCGTTATTTAATATTTAGGTGTTGAATAGTTCGTAGTTAGATTCTAGTGTTTAACCTCAACTTTTCTACTGGTACCGGCCTTCTACACCGGTGCCTTCCTTCAACTCAGTTGTTCTTATTTTAGTAGATTAGTTCTGTAATCTGAATATGTTCGTTATTTAGTATCTAAGTTGTTTCATGTATCTGTTATTTAGTATCTAAGTTGTTTTATTCACTTGATATTCAGGTATTGTATAGTTTTTAGCTCGACTTAGAAAGGTTACCTAATCATTTTGTATGGAACCGGCCCTTTACACCGGTGCCTGATCTCATCCTATTTTAATTTAGTATTGGGGTTCTTATGAAATTAAATTACAGGCGCAAAATGACCTCGCTGTCGACGCGCCTTAAAACTCTAACATTCATTCATTCATTCAATAGTGATGTTCAATCAATATTCAATAGAACCGTATTAATTTGCCAATCATTAGCCAAGTATAGTGATCCAACAGTATAATTTTAATTTCACTGTATTTTAATTTTATTGATTCATATATTCCAATTTCATATATTTTAATTTTTAATTTATTTTATTTTATTTAATTTTAGTTCAACTTTTTAGCAATCAATGTTTTTAATAATTGTTCTAATAAATCCAGTCGTCGATTGTCTGTCTGAGCTTTTATGGCCATTTGTTCAGTTAGTGACTCGATTGCTGTTTGGATTCCGTTCAAGGCAGCAACATTTCTGGCCTGCAACTCTCCAAATTCTTTGAGACCTGCCTCCAATGTTTCGCGAGACTTTCCAGAGTCTCGAGAAGAAGCAGCATGTAGGCTTACAGGTATCGTATCGTGAAAGTCTCCTAAATTCAAATCAATGTTCAATAAGGGCTCCTCATCATCTTCATTAACAACACACGTTGAACTATTTGGGGTTGAAGACCAAAATGGTATCAAAGAAGGAGGACTTGAATTTATATTTGGGGCCAAACCACCCTCCTGCAGATTGGTGTCGCCATCAATGGCCATATCGGTGAATATGGCCAGAAGCCTCTCCTCCAAATCGGTGAGCTGCATGTCCTTCGGAGGCGGACCTCCACCGCCAGTCCTGGCATAATGCGCCCGTAACTCGCGAGCTTTCTTTCGTGAGGCACATTTCCAATTGGTCCATGTCTGAGAGAATGTGAGAACATATTATAAAGGGAGCTGAGAGCAATAAACTTTGATGATGATCATCTGGAGATATTTTACCTATGTTTCTTGTTTCTAATTATAGTAGGCTTACTGAACTTGGTTGAAATGAATGAAAATGAAAATGAATGAAAAATCATGAAATTGATAGTGGGAAATATGTATAAAATGTTAAGTTATTACCTCTTTCCATTTATCAGCCGTTTTAGATGGTCCGCTGCCATCCGAATTGATTTTTTCGGCTACCTTCGCTTACAATTGTTCGGCCATCAAAATTCCGTGGTGGCCATTCAATTGCATTTTGGCAAATCTGCTGTGCTCTTCCATAAAAGCAATCAAAATTTCTTTTTGGGTCTTGGTCATCCTTTGACCTCTTTTCGTTTTATTTTTTAGTGATATGTCCATTACAGCTATTACAACTTACTTGAAACTGAAACTACACTTCAAATGATGAGTTGAAATTTCGAATCAATGAAGTATGTCTGTGATGAATTCAAAATCTATCGACCGTAAATTCGCGCGCGATCCATCGCCTTCTATATTATAGTGATTTTCTATTGGCTGTGATGTGTTATTAATGACGTCACGTATCATTCAAAAAATACGTCATACTTTAAGCAATCTGTAAAGATCTTTAACGTAACAATCTATAAGGTTAAAGATTGGAGAACGGGACTCGACCTTTATGGATAGTCTTTAACACTAACGATATGAATTGATAATAGTTGAAGATTGTGAAGTTAAGGACTGAGAAGGGGAATCGCACTGCTGATCTAACACAATATTTGTAAATAATAATAATTAATAAGATATTGTATCAATAGATTAAAATGTTGTTCTAAATTTCAATTTTTTGTAAATAATAAGATTGTATCAATAAATCTAAATTTTCTTCTAAATTTCAACTTTTTATATATTAATATAAATATACATAGGCATATTTATATATATAATATATATACATATATTATTATATATATAATATATATATAATAATATATGTATATAACGCATTTATATTAATACCTACTACCTATTTTGTATGGTTGGCCTATGTCTATAAAAATGTATGATCTACATGAAGGAAATAATAAGGCCTAATTCAATACAAATTTAATCAGAGATGTCGTCGTTGCCAGAGCCTTGCTACTACATTTGCTTGAATTGCACGGGAATGACCTAAAAAATCCCTGTTGATATCAATGGGATTTGGGGCCAAGTCCCCAACATCCAAAGCCACTTCAGCTGCCTCTTCTTCTAGAGTAAGTGGCTCTGGATCCGGCAGACGGGCGTCAATTGCCATGTTGTGGAGTACGGCACAAGCATTCACAATTTGCCTCGCCGTGAACGGATCATAATGTAGGCAACGGTGGCGGAGAAGACATCGCCAGCGTGCCTTTAGCAGTCCAAAACGTCGCTCGATGCAGCAACGAGCGCGGCAGTGGACATTTGTGAAATTCTCTTCCGGTGAATTTGCCTCCGCATGTAATATCGGCATTAGAAGCCACGGTTCGTTGGCATAACCAGAATCCCCTGAGAATGGAAATAAATGTATAGTTCAACGTGTGTTCCATGGTATCAAGGAAAAGAAAGAGTCAAATGAAAATAAATTATGGAAATGCTAGAATTTTTTAGAATTCTGACAGTAAGGTCTATCTAGAACTATAAAATGTTCGTATAAAAAACATCGTAAACTTTGGTTCCCTTGCTCGAACATTTACACATCACTCAGAATGTACCCTGTATCATAGTACATAACACATAAGCCTACCTATGATCCACTCTCCCCTCTCACCAGCTGCGTACCGCCTCGCCAATTCTGCCTTGCACGCAGAATGCCGCCAAATGAAGGCGTCTCCCGTGGATCCAGCATATCTCGCGTTTATGTTCAAAATACGCATATCGTAATCGCACACCTGAAAATATTAATTTTATTTTCAAATATAGGCCTACAACACGTCTATATTGAAATACCGGTAACTTCAGTATCTATATGCTTATATTTCAAATGTTCATTGACTTTTACTCAATTTGTTTTAAAAAGATTGATTGAGTTTACACCGAAGGTACACGTTACCTTGAAAACTTGTGAAAAAAAATGAATCCATGTAACCTTTTCCTTCTATGCAGTTCCTACCAAACACGTCTCATTTCAATAACTAGGGTAATTTACCGCTTGCACATTCAGCGAGTGGTAGCTCTTGCGATTGACGAAATGCTCCTCGTGAACAACTGGGCGGACTATAGCTACATGTGTACAGTCTACAGCGCCTATTGTTCCTATCATACCAGTAGCTGCGTAAAACCTGAAACAGAACATTCAAGGGCTTCCCACTAACAAACATAAGGATAGGGTTGGTGAACGGATTAAGGAATATTATTGTCGTCTGCAATTTATTATAACCAGGAGAACGCAATGAATGCGTTGTAAGACGAGCGAGAAGGCTAAAAACTTCTTCGAGTAGTACCAAATTAGCACACTTAATTTTTTCCTCCAGAATGGTTGACCTGATCAAACTGAAAATTTTGAGAAATGAGTATAACAATGTAGGCCTATTTAAATTTCGTGCAAAATTTCTTTCTCATGAAAAAAAATATATAAATTTTCTTCCGCCATGTTATTCTTATGGGTATTTTTGAAACATAAAAACTGTGTATGAAAAAAGTTCCCACGGAATAATGCCACAAAAGTAAACAGTTCCAAGTTAGATGAGGGACCAAAACGGGAAAAAGTTTGAAGTTAATAGCTGTACCCGTTTGACCTGTGAAGAACCAAAAATACAAAAAAAAAACATACAAACAACCCCTAATATTTTTGAGTACGTCAATTGAATCCTCGCTTAGCTCATTTAATAATGTTACTAGAAATGGTGTACAGGTTGGGTACTTTAACTGATCAACAACCCAAAGAGTCCGATGTTACATAGCAAGTCCTTATCTCGCCACATTCTCTTTGGCTACACACATACTGCTCCCTAATAGAATAGACTGAACTGGTGGGATAATACAGCATCAGGTAAAACAGGTGATTGTAGGAATAGTGGTTGCCCAGGTATTAACAATCAAATACTATACAATTTATCACATTTTTTAACTAGACGACACCTATTTATTGACTCCATATTTGTAAGCCTAGTAACATAATTGGCAATTGGTTACTGAGCTACATATTTCAATCAACATATTATATGATACATTATGGATATCATATTATATGATTTACTATGGATATAATATCATCTTATGGCATTGGCGTGTGATTTATGAGCAGTGGGATCATAAGATGAAGCTATTATTATACAGTGAAAATTATGTATAGGGGGAAGGAAGTGGTTATGGCCCATGTTATGGGAACCATATTGATATTAATCTATATAACAGAGGGTAGCGGGGATCAAACCCTCACCTCCCGGATCACAAGGCCAGTGAACTAGCTACTACGCTGCCAATGCCGGTTATAAAAACCTACCTCTCTTTTATTACCCTCCTCTCAGCCTGCGTTTGAGGAAATTGAATCCACGTGTGTACCATAGTCTGATTGACTGCTGCTATCACTGCGTGGATGCCGCGGCTCACCATGGTCTGTCCTGTCCAACAGCTCGCTGGTACGACCCAGATGCCAGGAAACTCAATGTAGCAAGAACCTAATAATCATAATTTATCTCATTATCTTATATGCTGCTTAACGACCCCACCAACAGCTAGGTTATACGGGGGTACGAATGAGCGGGTGATGATGAAACGATGAAGTGATGATGGTTGAAAGGATATTTACAAAAACCTCATGCCATATGCAGGACTCAAACCCATGCCCTACATGACTTCAGTCACTACCACTAGCGATACCTGACTTAGCCACAGGGGACGTCTTACTTACTAGAAGAAGAATAGGCTGATATCTATTACGTCCCCGGTAATAACTTGTACCCAGTACAGTGTACACTACTTTTGATCTAGGGCAAGGATCTTATATTAAACCTACTTATTTATTTGCTTGATAAATAAAAATCTATATTTAAATTTAATGAACCTTCACACCTTTGTTTCCAATGAAATTGCACTCGTCCTAACGCCTTGCTGCACAGCAATACGTAACTCGTTAACAATGCCACGCACGAGACGCTGTGGCAGCCGATACAGCTTCACAAAGTCCGACGTTGTCATATCGTTGCATGGCTCAGTAACTCGTCTCCTTATCCTCACACGCTGGCGCAATGCATTGTTGGCAACACCGCTCCAACTCATTCAAATGTTGCCAACCCTCCATTTATCTAACCTGTAAAGCAAAGATTTTTGTATTTTAATATTCCAAGTTTTAGCCATTAAGTATATAGGTGGTCTTCAGCCTAGCCCTAGACATAGGTTTACCAAAGAGAAACCTACTGTAACTAATCTTTTTTTCTATCAATAGCAATCTAGACCTAGGCCTACCCTAGTCCAAGGATAGACCTAGGCCAATGCCTAGGACTAGTGGAATAGGGTCATAGTCTTGCTTAACCCTTTCAGTCACCCATTTAATTGGCCTGTGGGAAAATTAGGAAATTTCACATACACATGCATTGAATTATTTGTGATTTTTTTTGGTTGAAACTTTTTTTTTCCAATCCTTAAGGAGATATTGTATGTTCATAATAATGTACAAATGTACTGGAGAGTACTAAAAATAGTGAAAAAACACATATTTCAATCTGTGAATTATTAATATTATTTATAACATTTTTCCAATGAACTAATCCCAAATTCAGGTTGAATATACAATTTTATTGATTAAAAAGTACATGTAGTGGAAACCTGTGTACACTATAGCGAAACGAACAAATAAGAACATATTCTTACTGGGAACTTCTCATTACGGCAATCATTGGAGTATAACTATTTATTATGGTTTTCGGTTGAAGTCACGAAAACAATTTTTATCTTTTGTTAGGCAGAGGTGTACCCTGCACTTCTCACATTTGAGGTGTGACCTTCCGTTACACCCCTCATTCTTACAGCGAACCGATTCTTTTGTTCTTGAATGGAGTGGCATGTGGTCAACTCCATCATACCTGACCTATAAAATCGGTCGAACTTCTGTGCCGAGTTTCTTTTTACGAAGATCTTCTGGTGGGGTTGAATCTTGACTGGGCCGGCCACGTTTTTTATTCACGGCAACTGTCCTCCCTGCAAGAATGAGGCTTTCGGCTACACGCATACGAAAGTGCAGTAAATCTAGAACACGGTTCTTAGCTACGTTGCAATGTTCCGCATCTCTTCTGTACTCTAACCAACTGTTTGTTAACGCTAAATCGATGGCGTGAAAAATCATTCGTAGAGTCCATTTTCGAGAACGTATGAAGATGCGATACAAACCGATGAGCATATCCATCAAGTCCACACCTCCCATTGAAGTGTTATACAACATGACAACTTCTGGGCGAGGGACATCGATGTATTTTTTCTCAGACTTGTCCCAGCGCTTTGCTGTATCAGGTTCGCCAACTCCGACGAAGTTTGATGCCAAATGGACGGTTCTATTGTCAAGCCACTTCACCAATACCACATCTCCGTCATTACTTGCAAACTCCTCGTAGGTTCCACGTTCTTTCTTCTTCATGTCTTTGTCTGACGTCAGAGGTGGGTGGAAAAAACGGTTAACTCGGATTGTCCCTGCTGCCAGTATATTTTGCTGTTTTAGTATTTGTAAAAGATGATAGGTGGTAAAATAATTATCACAATACAGTTGGTGACCTACTGTGTTAGTCAACCTAGCAGCCAAATGGAGAACTACAGCCGCTCCTTGTCCATACTGTTTCACCGTGTTTTGGTTCCACTCAGTGGTTTTCCCTTGATAGATGATAAAATCATACACTAAGCCGCTCTTACCACAGAGAAGGAACAATTTCACTCCCCACGGTGTCGGCTTTCCTTTCATATACTGCTTGATACTTATCTCCCGTGTATTTCGAAGGCCTCCTAGGCCTACTGGTTCGATCTTCCATTAATTACTGAATAAATTTTCACGTCAGCTCTGAAACAAGCACTGTGATATATAAAATACAATATAAATGGAACAGAAAATCAATATTCATATGAGTGGCGTGCCAGAATCAAGCGCTTTGCTAGCGCTAGTTTGGCCCAGCATACGTCACGGCTAGATCAGCTAGCTTGCAATTCTGGAACGACCACGAGCATCTTTTGCAACTAGCTGTCAAACAGCTGTCAAAGTCATGGCGGAAGATCAAATCGTATTGGGAGCTGCAGCATTTGTATTAAATGCAGGCATTTCTTCTGATTCCTCCTCCAGTGGATCAGAAGAGGATTACGAAGTTTCCACTCTTTGCCAATAGAATTGAATATTTTCAAAAACGTTTTGGTCATCTCCTATAACCGCAACGTCGAATTTGTTCCTACAATTATTCACTCATTATATTTAAATATTTAAACTCCCCATTATTTAATTGTTCTGCAGTACTTTCTTCACAGTTATTGTCATTATTTCATTATCATACTCAATCTGCAGCTCGACCATATCAAGCGACCCCATGACCTTTGAATTGGCGCTCTAAATTATCGCTGATCTAGCAAGTTAGCAACCTTTTTCACCGCTAGATGAGCTATGTCAGCGGACTTAGCAGGCTAGATTCTGGAACGATTTGCTAGATTCTAGCGGAATTAGCCGCTAGAAATTGGAACGCCATTTCGACAATGCTAATCTAGCGCTAGCTAAGCGCCTCATTCTGGAACGCGACTAAAGTCAACCTATATAAAGTACACAAGAGTTGATATTGGAGTGATTGAATGTGAATATTAGGTTTTATGCAGGTAGCGCCATAACCTCACTTTTGACATTGGCTAGAAGGTCTACCAGTACCGATGTCCATGATTGGGGACATTAGAGTTTATGAAATCATTTATGCCTCAATTGTGTTTCAATACATAAGAAGCAAATGGGGTTTAATTGCCCAATATCTAATCAACTCACAAATCAATCTCTTTATTTGAAAAGAAAAAGAATTCATGAAGAAAATAAATATTTAAAACCAGCTTACCTCGAGTATTGTTGTTATGGTGATTCCACTGTACAGCCGACATATATATAGTTATTATTTTAGCTACTAGATTGCAGCACTCGTTTCGAATGAATGAATGAATGAATGTTGGGGTTTGAAGGGCGTCGACAACTAGGTCATTTTGCCCCTTTATGGTAGTGGATATTGAAATTGGTGGAATACATATAGATTATTGTACCAATTAACAAAATATATAATCTTACCGATGAATAAAATCATTCCAGTGAACACAAGCATACCAATACATTCACTCATACAAACTACACTCATACCAATAAATACAATCATACCAATAAATACAATCATACCAATAAATACAGTCATACCAATAAATACAATCATATCAATAAATACAATCATACCAATAAATACAGTCATACCAATAAATAGAATCATACCAATAAAAAAACAATAAGACCAATAAATACGATGAGACCAATAGAGACAATCATATCAATGATGCAATCATACTAATAAATACAATCATACCAATAAAAACATACAATCATACCAATAAAAACATACAATCATACAGATAAATACGATCATATCGATGAATACAATTATGCTCTCATAGTTCATTAGATAGTAATATCACACTTTGTCCAGCAACTGGGCTGACCGGAGAAATTCAAACACCTCATCATTTTGGTTTCGGTCGTTAGCTAAAATTTCATCAATTGTTCTCTCCATTAAAATCTGGTTTCTTAAAACCACATATTTATCACAATCTACAAGAATGTGCTTGACGCTTAAAACTGTGTTACAGGTGTCACAACGAGGTACAATTTTTTCTGTTGTGAACAGATATGAATGAGTGAGAAGTGTGTGGCCAATTCTCAACCGAGTGAGCACCACCTCTTCACGCCGTGATTCGCGGATGGACGACTCCCAAGGTACACAGGTAAGTTAAATTTCTCTAAGTTTATTGTTATCTTCTAATTCCCATTGGCTTTGAACTTGGTGCTTAAATATGTATTTCATGTGAGCTTTCAGGTCGTTAGAAGGTACTTTGGTGTCATCCACATCATCTTTGTTAGCTGCTTTCTTAGCCGCCACATCAGCTTGTTCATTCCCAGCTATTCCTGTGTGTCCAGGGACCCAGCAGAATATGACACTGACATTCTGTGCAACGAGGGTGGTCAGGAGCGATTGTATCTCCTGGACCAAGAATTCACCGGGAAAAATCTGTGCAATGGCTTGAAGAGCGCTCAATGAATCGGAACAGATCAGGAACTTGGTCTCCGTACGAGTAAGTATATGCTCTAGCGCCCTAAGGATTGCTACCAACTCTGCAGTGTAAACACTGCAAAGAGCGTTCAGCTTGAATCCAGCTTCAGTGGTTCCTGAGCAGAACGCACTGCCTACTGAGCTTCCAGTCTTTGAGCCGTCTGTGTAGTACTGGATGTAGTCACTGAACTTGGATAAGTATTCATAGAAACTCCGCTGGTATACAATTGGGTTTGTGGAAGATTTGCTGTGTACAGTAAGTCCTGTGTGACACTCGGGACGCGGTACCAGCCACGGTGCTGATAAACTCCACTTCACCGGATATACAGAGGGGAACATAAATCGTACAGTCTCCAAGTAGTTGGAGAGCCGTATCCCTGATGGTAATGTAGCGGAGGCTTTTATAGCATATAATGCTTCAAACCGAGAGTGGAACAGAGTCTGGTAAGTAGGATGTGACCGTATGCATGCCAGTTTAGAGGAGTACGCACTTAATAAGTATCTCCTTCTATGTACAAGAGAGGGTTCACCTGCCTCACAATACAGGCTTTCTACCCGGCTGGTGCGAAGAGCTCCGATTGCCAGCCGGATACCTGTATTGTGGACGGTGTTCAGTGGCTTAAGGTAACTTGGTCGTGCCGAGTCGAACACTATACAACCATAGTCTAATTTCGAGCGAACCAGGGCACGATACAGTCTCAGCATCGTGGTACGCTCCGCTCCCCACTTAGTTCCGCTCAAATACCGTAGTAAGTTTAGTGATTTCATGCATTTAATTTTTAGCTCAGCTATGTGGGATTTCCAATTCAGCTTACTATCAAACGCCAAGCCGAGGAACTTCACTCTCTCCGGAACTGGTATAACTTCTCGATTCAATGAGATTTCGGGTGCAGGATGTAGGCCTCTCATGCGGTGGAAGTGCATGCAGGCAGTCTTCTGGGATGAAAATGTGAAGCCAGTCCGAGCAGCCCACTTCTCCAGCCTATTTACCGTCAGTTGTATTTGTCTTGTACATGTGGAGAGTTTGGTTGATTTGGAGAAGATGGCGAGATCATCAACAAAAAGAGGGGCTACGACAGGTGATAGTACACAGCTAGTGATGCCATTGATTGCAATGGCAAATAGTGAACAGCTCAGCACAGAACCTTGAGGAACGCTGTTCTCTTGGGTGAAAACATCTGACATGGTATTACCAGTTCGTACTCGGAATTGGCGATTATGTATAAAAGAAACGGATAAAACAAGGAAGGTGACCACGCAGGCCCCAGTTATACAAAGAGGTTGAAATATTGTGCCGCCATGTTGTATCATACGCTTTCTCCAGGTCGAAGAAGACGGCCACAACATGTTGGCGAGTTAAAAATGCGTCCTGGATGAAACCGTTCACCATCCTCTCAAGTAGTTTGCACAGACAGCTTGTTAAAGATATAGAACGATAGCTGGATGGAAAATGCTTATTTTTACCCGGTTTTAAAATGGCTATTTGTATTGCTACTCTCCAGTTATCTGGGAACACGTCATTCATCCAAATGCCATTATACATATGCAACACATGGTCCACTGCATCAGGAGGTAAGTGCTTGAGGAACTCGTTGTGGATCCTATCTTCTCCAGGTGATGTGCTCTTGGAACTTTTGATGGCATGTTTCAGTTCCCACCTATTAAACGGCATGTTGTACTCCTCGTGGTTGACAGAAGTGAAATCAAGTCCTCGACGTTCTGCCGCACGTTTGATAGTTTGAAACGATGCCGAATAATGGTGAGAACTGGAGACATCCGAGAAATAGGAGCCGAGGATGTTGGCTATATCACTGGGAAGTGTGGTGATGTTTCCATTAACCTCCAACCCTGCTATAATTGACGTCTTATATTTGCCATCAATCTTCTTGACTCGATTCCAGACTTTGGCGGGAGGAGTGGTGTGGTTGATAGAAGAGATATACGAGTTCCATGAGGTTTTCTTGCTGGTTTTAATGACGAAACGTGCTTTGGCCCTCAATCTCCGAAAATCGTCAAGATTCCGCTCAGTTGAGGACCTACTGAAGATTTGTAAAGCCCGTTTCCGCTTGCTTATAGCTATCCTGCATTCCTCGTTCCACCAGGAAACGGGAATGTGTCGTGGATTCGATGAAGTCACTGGGATGCTGGCCTCTGCTGCATGAATCAGTGCTTCCGTCAGCTTGCAAACATTTTCGTTTGTGTCGATGCAGTTTGTATTCGTTAAATTGACAAGACTAGTGAATTGTGCCCAGTTAGCGCGGCGCATGTTCCACTGAGGGCATCGACCGGGTTGTGTGATTGCACTAGTCAAGGATAAAATGATAGGATAGTGGTCGCTACCGCAGAGATCCGAGTGAACATTGAAATTAAAAAGCGCAGACACAGATGGAGAACAAACACACAAGTCAATGGTTGAAAACTGACCATTATAAGCGTTAAAACGGGTCTTATCACCATTATTCAATAAAATCAAGTTATGGTGATTGAAGATCTCTTCAAATAAACGTCCTCTTCCGTTTCCGTCGACCATATTGTCACCCCACATTGCACTGTGCGCGTTAAAATCTCCCAAGAGGACAAATGGTTTTGGGAGTTGTGAAATAAGATCCTCTATAGTCTGCTTAGTTACTGGAGCCCACTCCGGTAAGTAAATATTACATAAAGTAACCGGCTGAGGTATTCTGACGCGTACTGCAACAGACTGGAGCGGTGTTTGAATGGAGACTTCTGTGGCAAAACAGCTTTCACTGACCGCTGTCGCTTCTCCCCCATGCGCCCTGTTCCCAGTGACGTCATCAAGTCTATAAAATGTATAGCCCCGTAAAAGAGGTTGGTCAATTGGTTTAAAATGGGTTTCTTGGAATAAAATGCATAACGGTTTAAAATCGGAAGTTAAAATCTTGACTTCTTCTCGGTGAATATTAAAACCGTTACAGTTCCATTGAATGAAATGAGCCATGGTGTGGTTATCTGTGATTCAGCCCCAACAGGCTGGCACCACGACCCCCTGGCTCCGTCTGACTAGAGTCATACTCCATCTCGGTCCCGTTGGCACACGCTACTGATGGATTGCTGACTCGAGTCACTTTCACTCGCTGCACATCTACGTCCGTCATTGACGACGTTCGTACAAGCTTTGTCGTTTGTTTTGGCTTTGCAACTGGCTCTTGTTGTTTAGGTGCGAGTGGTTTCGTTTTTGATGAAGACATTTGAGCTTTGTAATTATGAGCTGTCATCTCTTTTTCTAGTTTAATGTTCTTATACTTTAGTTCGTCATTTTCTTTCCGTAATTCTGCTATTTGTTTTGTTTGTTCTTCTATTTGCTTCGATTGTTTCTCCAGCGTGTTCTTGGTCTCAGCCTGGCCAGCCAACAGCTTGGTCATCAACGACATTAGGGCTTTGATCTCAGTTGATGGAGGAGACACTTGAGCTGGAACCGGAGCAGGTGCAGAGTCCGTTACTTGAGCAAAGGTAAGTTTTTTGGTTGGTGAATCAGGGTGTAAGCTATAATATTTTTTCCTGGCATCTTGAATAGTACTTTTATCCTCGCATTTATATTTAAGAATGGCCTTTTCTTTTCTCCAGGTTGGACAGTTGCGGGACCATACTGCGTGATTCCCTTGGCAGTTCACGCACTTCTCTTCTGCAGTGCATGGTGCGTCAAAGTGAGCCGGATCGGTGAGGCCACATCGTTCACATGTTCGATCTTGTTTACAGAATTGATTGATGTGGCCAAACTTCTGACATTTCAAACACCTTACTGGGTTAGGATTGTGCGTCTTGACCGGGATTCTTAGATATCCAGCTTTAATATTGGTTGGCAGAGTCGTCGTACCAAACGTAAGTGTAATGAGTGGAGAAGGCTGGAGAACTCCTTCCCTACGTGTCATGATTCTCTTGACCTCCACTACACGTTGTGTGGCCAATTCTTTCAGGAGTTCCACGTCCGTCACCTTCAGCAGGTCTTGTGAGTATATAACTCCCTTACTCGTGTTAAGAGATCGGTGGGGTGTTACTGTGACAGGAATGGTTTCTAGGATTTGCATCTGCATCATCTTACAGGCTTGTGCTTCGGACGCAGCCTCAACAAGTAGGCTTCCGTCTCTCAGCCGTGTGACGTTTTTTGTTGGTCCAACACTTTTTTGTAAAAATCTTTCTATTTTGAATGGTGAAATGTCGTTGAATGTTGAAGTGGTATCTCTACGATTTATCAGAAGAAATGTAGGGATGGATTTAGGCGAGCCGATTGGCTAGGGGTGGATTACCTTCTAGCCTCCTGTTTGAGACGAAGCCGAAGCCATAGCAGTGTGTTGGTTTCCACCGGAGAACACAGGGGCTTTTCCGAAAACCTCAACTACCAGGATCATCTTTTCCCTCCATACAGGTCTCCACGCACGGCAAACACGCGGGTGGTTCAGCAGACATACTATAGCAGACTATAGTTATTAGACGAGCTTTAGCGAGGATTCAATTTGACATACTGAACAAAATTGGTGTTCGTTTTTATGTTTTTTTTTTCATGTTTTTTTTCGGTTCTCCACAGGTCAAACGACTACAGCTATCAACTTCAAACTTTTTTCAATATGGATCCTTATCTAACTTAGTTCTGTATAGTTTTGTGGCATTATCGGGGGATAACTTTATTTTATGAATTTTAGAAATTTCAAAAATACTCATTAGAATAACATAGCAGAAAAAAAAGAAAATATTTTCATTTTCCGAAGAATCGAAATTTTGCGTGAAGTTGAATTACATTTTGATACACATTTCTAAAAAAAAATCAGCTTGATCGGGTCAGCCATTTTGAAGAAAACACATAAAATGTGCTAAATTGGTACCACTCGAAGCAGTTTTTACCCATTTTCACCCATACTATTACTATTCGCTCGTCTAACAACGTATATACGGTATGGCGCTTTCCTAGTATTAGTCTACACAAAATGGGAGACTGAATAGGGACACAAATAGGCATACATTTCAAAATACCGGTATAACATAGGCTGTGACATCATTTTTTTAAACTAGCAAAACGCCATATATGCGTTGTTTCCAGAAATGTGTATCAAAATGTAATTCAACTTCACGCAAAATTTCATTTTTTTGGAAAATATAAATATTTTCTTTTTTTCCGCTGTGTTATTCTAATGGGTATTTTTGAAATTTCTAAAATTCATAAAAAAAAGTTACCACCCGATAATGCCACAAAACTGTACAGATCCAAGTTAGATAAGGAACCATATTGAAAAAAAGTTTGAAGTTGATAGCTGTAGCCGTTTGACCTGTAGAGAACCGAAAAAAAAAAAAAAAAAAAAAAAAAAAACTCAGAAACGAACACCATTTTTTTTCTGTATGTCAAATTGAATCCTCGCTAAAGCTCGTCCAATCATTATTCAAATTCTGAGAATATTACACTTCAATGATAGTCCACGCGGTAATATTTATAATTGTATGTAATGATGTAATTATTATATGTTTTGTGTGTTTGTTATGTAATAATATTGTTTTTATGTTGAAAACATTTGTAAATTACTGTCTGCAATTCAGTCGGTGTGAAAGTGATACCTAGCTCCTACTTCTGGGTAGTGAATGTATTTAAATTGCAATGTAATGTAGTGATCGTGTGATAAAATTGAACTAGAATCATTCATCCCGTTTTCCTTCCGTTAATTTGCTAGCAGCAATTTGCCGGTCCTTTATTGTAACTTTTAGAAGCATATTGAACATTGTGCGTTTATCCTGACAATGTTAGATTGTGAGGGTGTCTGCTTGTAGAGTGTGGGGGGGAACCGGAGGGGGCCGTGAACATTAGTGCGAGATCATTTCTTCTCCCTTCCTCCCACGCGCCTGTCAACATTTCAAGTCACTGGAAGAACAAATAATCATCAATGATTTATGAGCGATGGATTTGCAAACAACGAGGAAATGAGCGTGAGGTAGTTAACTACACCCGACCTATATTCTGGTTACCCCGTCATTTTCAGGAACTTCAGATATTACAGGGAAAACAGAGAGAGAATATTACAATGGCTGCTATTCACCCGACTGCGATATGCTTGCTGCTATTGGTTGCCATCACTTCTTCGGTCCACGGAGGTAACGTTGTGACAGATTCGAATTAACTCATTCCCACACCATTCAAGATGCAAACAATATTAGACTAGGAGTTAGATAATATGATTATATGACTAGCTACGAATAGGTTATAGTCAGAGTTTATTAATGTGTAATTTTTAAATTCCATATATATATATAATTTATATATTTGTATATATATATATATATATATATATATATATATATATATATATATTTATATATATATATATATATATATATATATAAATATGTATATATATATATATATATATATATATATATATATATATATATATATATATATATATATATATATTTATATATATATATATATATATATATATATATATATATATATATATATATATATATATATATATATATATATAGGCCTTGTTGGATCCGAAGAGGTCATGCATATAATGTACTGAAGGTTGTACCATGCACTGCTTTCTATCTGAGAAAGAAACTATGGAAAAGTATTCTATTAATTGTTCAAATTAATAAATTACACTGAGAAAATTCATATGGATAATTTTAATGACCAAATTCAGCTATAAACTGGCCATTTCCATTTCAAGTAATCCAAGTTCAAATGTTGTGTAACGATTAGGCCTATTTACAATTAAATGCATCAACTTTTAACAATGTATGTCTGAGGTATGCCTATTGCTACTAACATGATTGTGTTCCCTGTTTTCAGCTGAATGGAGCTACAGCGGCGCCACGGGTAAGTCCGAGCAAACTGCAGTTTCTGTACTTTCAGTTTTTTTTTAAACAATTATGTTTTTCGAAACTTTGCAAGTGCCGACTGTACCGGTGACATATTTCAACATTTCTTGTTACGCGAGTGGTCATGAGTTTGATGTGACTGGGGTGGGTAGGCCTCGCCGACTGACGAATATGATTTATTGAGCTGTTCTTATTTCCTGGAAATTTTGATATTGGGTATCATACAGACCAATCAGATTCTAATAACTCATTTTGGCTATTCTGTATGACGAAATATTCAAATAGATGAATCGGATCAACTACTTGCATAGAATTCAACCAATTCAACATTATCTGTCTTCTTTCTCTATAAAAATCAAAAGCTAATTCAATAGTCACAAAACCTCCCAAAACACCATAAAACGATGTAATTTCAAAATTCTCCTTGGGGAGCCCTTTCCCCCACTTCCATTAGGACTTGTGCATTTTCGAATCTGGGATATTTTGCCTCTCCTTAAATTTGTTCCTGCCGACGCCCATGGTAGACCTTTGACCGTATGTCCAGGACCCGCCTCTTGGAGCGTCAACTATCCAGTCTGTGGCAGGACCAGACAGTCGCCAATCAATCTGCAGAACGACCAGAAGTCGCTGAAACCAGACCCTCAATTTTCGAACTACGAGCGAGCCCCGGCCACTATGACGATAAGCAACAATGGACACTCGAGTGAGTACAGGTCTTCGTTAACAGAATCACTGCTTCAATTACTCTTATACTCTATACTCGATCACTTAGTTCATTTCACATGTTACTATTAGTTGTTAACAAGTATAGGTGTACTTAAAACTACCACTTATAAGTTTTGCAACTATGCTGTTCCTTTTACTATTGAGTTACTATTAAGTTACTCACTACTGAGTTACTATGGAGTTGCTATGAAGTTACTTACTATTGAGTTACTATGGAGTAGCCATAAAACTACTCACTATGGAGTTACCATAAAGCAACTTACTACGGACTTAGTGCGGGTTCATATATGATCAGTTGTTTGGGTTGCAGGACAGATATTCATCAACATTGTAAGGAAAGATCGATTTCAAATGCTTTGAATGCTTTAAAGGTTTGAATGTTTCTAATGCTTCAAATGCTTTGAATGCTTTAAATGCTTCGAAAGTTTCAAATGCTTCAAATGCTTGGAATGTTTCAAATGGTTTGAGGGAGGACTTGAATGATGTTCGGAGGGATGAAAATGTTGATATTTTGTTCTGTTTTTGTGTTAGTTGTTTTGACAGCAACGTATGCAGCAGGGAGCCAGAAGCCCGAGATCCTGCTCGTGAACAACCAGACGTACCAGCTTGATAACGTCCACTTCCATTGGGGCAAGGACAACTCGGACGGAAGTGAACACGCCATCAACAACAAGAAGTGAGTCAGAACTGATTGAAACAAGACTGAAGCCAAGTCAGCGGAGTACTGGTGCGAGTCCTGCACTGGCTGTGGTTTTGTTGTATACGTGATGTCACCTATCGTCACTTCGTCGTTTAATTATGATTCGCCAATTCGGATCCCCATATAACCTAGCAGATGGTGAGGCCGTTGAGAAGCAAGGAAAAAGAGAAGGAATACATTAGCCCGGTCACAGCTATGCCTGGTCTATCACTATGACTATCACTGCCTTCTGAACATAAAGACGTTGGAAGAAGTTTGATTTCCACTTGCCATGAAATCTCCTTGAAATCCCCTTGAAGTCCGTATGAAATCTCTTGAAATCTCTTGAAATTCCCTGAAATCTCTTGAAATGTCTGAAATCACCTGAAATCAGGTGTACACCAAACTTGCGAGTTGTAAGCCCCTCGGTCTTAGTGATCAGTGTATAGTTGTCAGTACTGACTTGAACCTTTGCACAGGTACCCCATGGAGATGCATGCGGTCCACAAGCGAGTCGTCAACGGAGTGACTCAGTCAGACGCGCTAGTTGTAAGCCCCTCGGTCTTAGTGATCAGTGTATAGTTGTCAGTACTGACTTGAACCTTTGCACAGGTACCCCATGGAGATGCATGCGGTCCACAAGCGAGTCGTCAACGGAGTGACTCAGTCAGACGCGCTAGTCATTGGCATCATGCTAGATGTGAGTACACAGGAGTAACTAATCATCAGCTCAACTTGGAATCGTTGCACTTTACTTTTTCTACAATTATCATACATAACTTAGGTGCTCTTTACACGATCAATTTTAGTTGCATGAAATTTCAAGAATTGCACGGAATTGCAAGTAAATGTCAATGGTGTGAAGGCGCTTGCAATTTCTGATGCGAAATTTTCATTCTATAGTAGCAAAACGTTTTGTAGATCCTACAGAGTCAACGGAAACGGAAACCAAAGGCTCCTCGCTCATTGGTCACCGGTGAAAGATTGCAGTAAAAGTTGAACGTATTTTATTTCGTGAAATTCTTGCATGCAAGTGCAAGATTTCCTTGCTCATGTGTAGGCAACATAGGAAACGTGGGTATTCTACTTTTCAGAAATTAATTTCAGGGAAAAGTTGATCGTTTAAAGCGGCTTTTACTAGACAAACGCAACATGTTATGCAACATACATGCCCGATATGAGCTCAAAACGATAATGTCACCACCTTCCTAGCTGTTCCATCTCTGCATTTTAATCGCATAATAGTTTGATTGGTTATAGGTCCTACCTCTTGCTGAAATTCCTAGTGGGTTTCTCAATTGCTATTTGAATAATATTTATATAGAGCATAATTATTTTATATTATTTTAATACATATATTGAGAGTGTGAAGAATAATTTTATCGAAAAAATTGTCAATTTTGAGATTACACTATGAAAATCAGGTTTCAAAACCAGGGTGTGTATTTTTTCTATCACATTTCATTCAAATATATTGCCCATCTTACAACGCACGTGCTGTGTTTTCCAATCACAATGATCCTAATTTGAAAAACATACTTCGTTTGTAATTCATTGTAAGTTATTTCAATTGTTTCTTCCAGATTTCAAGTGAGAAAAACGTGGGTATCGAAAAGTTCATAAGCAGTTGTAACCAAGTGACAAATCCTGACACTTCGTTCAACATTACTCCGTTCAAGTGGTCTGACTTGATCCCCGCGGTCACGTATGACTTCTACTCGTACCTGGGCTCGCTGACGACCCCGCCCTGCGCAGAGGTCATCACGTGGGTGGTCAAGAAGAGGCCAGAGAGGGTATCTCAAGGACAGGTAAGACAATCATTTCATTCATTACAGCTTTGGACCATTGTGTTATACTAAATACCATTTCTTATTAGAACAATGGTGAATTTTCAGTTCAAGTATACAGTTTATACAAATTTGAGTAGAGCAAAAAGGGACAAAAGTAAAAAAAACAAAGAAGTTAAGTGTCATTTTGGAATGTGAGTCTCGAGATTTAATAGAATAGTGTTGAAAGCATAGTATTTTGGTAAGGTTTCCATTTTTCTTGGGGAGATCGTTCCAGAGACGAATGGATCTACCAAGAAAAGATTGGAGGCCTATGTTGGTGTTATGTCTTGGTAGGTCTTGGTCTTGGTCTTGGTCAATTACACTGGTGTTTTGAAAATGAAAAATAATAGTAAAATACATTTCTCGATTTGTGTAAAACACCTTAACTCCCCCTCAACCCAGAAAATACAAGTTTTGAAACCCAACGGCAACAACTTTTACAAATCTAATATTATTATTTTGTTCTCCAGCTTGATATCTTGCGTACTCTGAGGAACGATTACGGCGCCCCATTATCAGGAAACTTCCGTCCTTTGCAGCCCGCCAACGGTCGTAAAGTCACTTATGTGATATACTAGGCTTGGCCGCTTCAACATTACACTAGTCCTGCATTACTGCTCTCGGAGTATTGAAACTGATCTTCGAATCGTTCAACAGCTTAGCTATTGAGTGATTGAGGAGATTTTCAAGGTTCCAATTGATTACCGGTATTTGATTGAAATCATGTGTGTGATAGTCGAACAATTGATGTGTAGGGCATTCTAGAATCTAGATGTGTGTTTCAGTAATTGTATCTATGACATTGTATAATCCACAAATATATCATTCGTTTTATTCCATATGAAAATGTATAAATATACTCATTTTTCCTCTTCTTATCCAAATCCAGTTGGGATGTGTGTCACTTTACTATTTTTCAGAAATATTTTGCTTATTCATATTATTATAGTGATGGCCAATTCTCTATTAGTTTTGAGGGGAAGAAGTAGGATAATATGCGCCTTCAAATACACTGTCAATGTTGTATTTTATTTTATTTCATTTCATTTTTTCCTGGACACAATATGGATATAGGCCTATAAAATGTCGAGTGATTAAGACTAGGCTGGAAAATAAGTAATCGAAACAAAACAAAACATATCACATACTTCATTAGATAATACATAACATATGCACGCACATTAGTTGGGCCTATATTATTTGCTTCATTTCCCACATCATTTCACTGATGGTATTATCAACGGTCCCGGTATTACAATAGTCTCAAAGCTAAGAACAGAGGCGGTTGAAACGTCACAGCATCATTGTTGAGCCAGCGACGTCGAGGCTATGACACGTAGGTTACTGGGCGGCCGTTGATTGGCTGAAGGGGACGGAAGTTTCCCGCCAATGGTTCGCCGTCGTCGTTCTTCAGAGCACGCAACATGTCCATCTGGAGATCCACAGAACACAAGGTCACGCCATACACCATTGAGTGTTTCTAATGCTGATCATCATCTCTGGTTTTATGTACAGAATTTGTTTAATCTCAGTTTGAAATTCACTTCATTCGAATTATTCAATCTAATACAGTGACTTGAAATTTTTTACATATTCTTCAACATTATTAAAAGTATATTTATAAGCCCACCAAAAACAAGAACTTGTAAGAACTGTATTTCCCGCCAAGAAATGTCTCACCTGGCTTTGTGAAACTTTCTCTGCGCCTCGCTTGACGATCCACGTGACAGGCTCCGAGCAGGGCGGTGACGTCAGCGAACCTTGGTACGTGTAGAAGTCGCACTGGACTTCGGGGATCAAATCGGACCATTTGAAGGGAGGAATTCCTGATGAAGTCTCCGAATTCATCACTTGGATAGTACTGCTTATGAATCTTTCGATACCCAAGTTTTTCTTCTTTGAAATCTGATTGAGCGAAGCAAACAACAATCATTAGTATGCATAAAGCGAGATGTAACCAGGATTGTAATTGGCTTGTATCAGTTGCTGCTGTGAATGTAGACCTTGGATTCTGTTGCTTGTCCATGGACAGCCACAACCCATGGCTTATACTCACATCGAACAGTATGCCAACGACAAGGATATCTTCTTGATGGACTCCGTCCACGAAACGCTCGTGTACTGCGTGCATTTCCAAGGGGTGTCTGGAACATCATCACTTTCTATCGTATTCATTTACTATTCATTTGATTCTGCACTGTAATTTGGAACGTCTACAATGACGATTTGAAGATGATGGTTCTGACTCACTTCTTGTTGTTGATGGCGTGTTCACTTCCGTCCGAGTTGTCCTTGCCCCAATGGAAGTGGACGTTATCAAGCTGGTACGTCTGGTTGTTCACGAGCAGGATCTCGGGCTTCTGGCTCCCTGCTGCATACGTTGCTGTCAAAACAACTGACACAAAAACAGAACATGATGCTGTACGTTTGCACGATGGCCTGTTTTATTAAATAGGTCTATTCATATTGGATATAAGATTCTATAACAAATGACGACTAATAATCGTCGGCACTGCAAAGTTGAGAACCAGTGATGTGTGAATAAAATAGTTTGAGAAAGAATTCAATTTCTTTTACACTAGGTCATCCCGAGGGGTCAACAACTCGTGAAATCCGGTGTACACTTGCCATGAAATCCCATTGAAATCCCTAAAATCACTTGAAATCCCCTTTGAAATTCGTATGAAATATCTTGAAATCCCCTGAAATCTCTTGAAATCTCTGAAATCACCTGAAATCACCTGAAATCTTTTGAAATCTCTGAAATCACCTTAAATCAGGTGTACACCAAATTGAGTTGTAAACCCCTCGGGTCATCTATCAGCGCGGGAACACATGACGCGTTCTCCTAGTAGAGAGTCACAGTGAAATTATTGAAGACTCACGAGATTGTCCATTGTTGTCTATCGTCATGGCGGCCGGAGTGAGGTTATAGTTCGACCAGGCTGGAGTCGGCGTGCGCGCGAACATGCTGGGCACCAGGTTGATCGGAGTCTGACTCGAGCCTCCGCAACTTGGGTAGTGTACGCTCCATGTGGACGGCGCTTCGTGAAACATATGTTCGTTAGTAGGGTAGAAAGGTGTCCCCAGTCACCAGAGGAAGAAAAGTTCCCACCAGGGTGATTATTTTTGAAAATATTTTGAATGTTCATTATGGATCGGCCATATTTTAGGAGGTACTTCTCTAATGGTGTGCAGCAGTTTCAAAACGATAAGTTCATCCGGAAAGCCACTACGATAATTTATGCTTTAGTTAACACTGAATTTGGACGCAAAACATGCATCTCGCGTTACATACTCCATTTGATTACTTCTTGAGATATTTCAACGAAAGATATTTCTCTTTTATTTTCATCCCTGTCCCCTTCAACTGCCTCATAATAAAATTTATGGATCGTATTCCCTTTTATGAGATATTTCTAACATGTTCCCTCAACCCTAAATGTTTATTTATGATATTTATACGCTTCTACTTCACAAGTTTAGAATCTCCCGTTTTATAAATTGTATTTGTACTTTCTTCTTGTTACTGCTGGTAGAGAAGTGCACCACTTTACATTTTCCAACATTCAGTCCCTTTGAATTTATTTTAACCCGTTCATTAATCCTATATTCCTATCCAAATCTCCTTGAAAGAGATTTTCCTCCCTCTCACTGTTAATGGTGCTACTACACAGTCATCAGCAAATAGACGAATTCTTGATTGAATTCCGATTTAAAGATCGTTCATAAATATATTGAATAGAAGGGGTCCAATGACACTCCCTTGTCGTACCCCAGAAGTTATTTTTACCGTATTCGAAATTTCATCAGCTACTTTTACTTTTTGTGATCTACCCATTCTGTTATTTTTTCATGTTTTGTTACCCATCTGTTTTAATTTCGAAATCAGAAGTTTATAAGGTAAATATCAAAAGCTTTTTCAAAATCCAAAAAGACGACAGATATTTCACCCCCCCCTGTCTTAGGTGTCAGACAGCTTCTTCGTGAATCCTTGCAGTTTGGTTACACATGAGTAACCCTCACGAAAACCGTGTTGTCCATCAAATATTACCGAATGAAGTATATTTAATCTGAGCCAAGGTGTATACAGTTTTTGATTATGCTCTATTTGTATGGATATCTCGCTCATCTTATAACGCATTCTGCGTTTGCCTGGTGAATTATTTCAACGTATATATTATGATTGCATACGATATCTACAAATCTACATAATAATACATGTATACATGTTGAACGTGTGACTCACCCGTAGCACCGGAGTAGCCCCAGCCAGCTGGAAGTAAACAAAACAAAGTATTGGTAAGAACTACGCGTTAATAAAGTACGTAATTCATGCAATGCAATGATACATTAATACATAAAGACTTGATATTTTCTGGTGAACAGAATTCAGTGGAATATCATTTGTTAATCTCTGAAACTTGATTCATAAGACGGTTGCAAAGTCCCGATAAGTCACGTGATCCAGTCAGAAACGTTTCTGATTGGTTCGCGTGACTTTACAAACCCTTATAGGCCCCAACACCTCTCCACTTTCCTTGCATTCCACGCTTATATTGGTTGATGAATCTTTCAACTCGTGTTGTCGCGGTGGCGCTCCGGTAGCGCGTTCGTTGTTAGCCTCGCTGTGGTCAAACTTCATGTTTTCATGATATAATGTGTCTGATAATGTTCTAATTTGTCCAGTGGTGGACTGGGCCACCGAGCAAAGATCGGTGTTCATTTGATACCTCTTTTGCATGAAACCAGTCTACTCTAATTGTGTTGATTTTGAAACGAGTGTTGTACCTCCGTGAACCGAAGCTCTGATCCAGATGGTAACGAGTAGCAGGAAGCATATTGCCGGGTGAAGAGCAGTCATTGGATCTAGAACACAACGAGGCGTTTATACAGCATTGTTGCAAGCTAACTAGGAAAACGCCATATATGCGTTGTTAGACGAGCGAATAGTAATAGTATGGGTAAAAATGGGTAAAAACTGCTTCGAGTGGTAACAATTTAGTACATTTTATGTTTTTTCTTCAAAATGGCTGACTCGATCAAACTGAAATTTTTTATAAATGTGTATCAAAATGTAATTCAACTTCACGCAAAATTTCATTTTTTTGGAAAATATTTTTTTTTCCGCTGTGTTATTCTAACGAGTATTTCTGAAATTTCTAAAATTCAAAAAAAAGTTACCTCCCGATAATGCCACAAAACTACACAGATCTAAGTTAGATGAGGAACCATATTGAAAAAGAGTTTGAAGTTGATAGCTGTAGCCGTTTGACCTGTGGAAAACCGGAAAGAAAAAAAAAAAAAAAAAAAAACGAACACCAATTTTGTTCGTTAAGTCAAATTGAATCCTCGCTAAAGCTCGTGTAATCAACTTATCACAAAAGCGTCAACTGAAACAACGGTAGAAAAAATCAAGATGGCCGACTGTGGATGTTGGTTGTAAAAATTGCTCCGGTAATTAATTGATTAGGCATAATGTATCATCGAATTTATAACTTCAATACGTGTAACAGTAAAATATAGTTACTCGTTGTGCTCTACTGAAAGTTTGAACGTCGCAGTAAGTAAAGTGACTGTTCTACAAGTGTTTTTGCTGTCTCAATCAAAGAATAGGCTAACCATATACTGTGTGACGTCTCAAGCTGGCCCATGTGCTTCGAGTTTCGTCTAAACTATTACAATTTGCCTACCAATAAGTATCAGTGGCATAGCCAAGTTGGTAGTGTCCTGGGACTCTGCATTATACGTTTCAACTATCCGTGTTCGATCCCCCTCGTGCCTAATATATTTTTGAACTCCTGTATTTATTTCTCATATTATATAAAATGTCGCCAACTACGCGTCGGGATACTACGGAATTGGATCGAGGGTTGATAAAATTAAAAGAAAGTATGTGAAACGCCTGAAAATTGTGGACAAAGCAATGAAACTCACGTGCACTTCGTGTGAGAGTTTAAGCGCGGAAGTGACAACGATGAATGAAACTCTCCTCCAACAAGTGAGAGAAATCTTAGATAGACTTGTAAAAGTGGAGTGTACAGTTTTTAAAGAACTTGAATTAACTAAAACAGTGAAGGACGGGACATTGTCGGATGAGGGAAGTAATGGACCTGGACCTAGCACATCAATTCAATACGGAGGGCAGGAAGCCAAAAGTGTAATTGATGCTGTCTATGAAGACATGAAACAAACCTTCGATAACGCATTGTCTGAAGTGATGTCTACCGAAAATGATTTGTTGGACACAAATAGGGAAGTAATTAATAAAATACAGGACTTGAAGAGAATTGTTGAGGAAGTGGATGTAAGGAACGAGAGAGAGAGGTGCGAAGTCAGATTTGGTGTAGGGCATGAACTTACATTGATTAACAACAATATGGATAATCTACAGCAAAAGTACTTGTTGTTGGAGACCGAACTAAGCAAAATACAACAACAATCCGTCGGAGTAATCACTTCATCCGAAAATGTGGACAAGCTGGTGCCAAACTACAACCATATGTGTAATACCGTGAAACATAGCCTTACGTCACATGTTGCAAATCACAAGGTACTGCTGCTAACGGATAGCCATGGACGAGGAATTGGTAAAATGATAAGTGAGCGCCTAGATGATACTCATCAAGTTTCCAGCATTGTCAAGCCTAATGCGGGAATCTGTGAGATTGTAAAGGACGTTAGTGATATAACCATAGCCTTTGGATCAAATGATTGGCTAGTAATTATTGGCGGCTCAAACGACCTAAATATTGATGGATCCCATGGAGATAAGTTCGTTGCAGCACTGAAACAAATTGTGCCTTTAAGCAATCGTATGAACGTAATATTCCATACTATACCTCGTAGATCCAATGACATTAAAATAAATAGAATGTTAATAAACACGAGCAGGGCGATTCACAGAGTTATAAATAGACAAAAGGATAAGTCTAGTGAAAATATGTATATTAATTTCATTGATAACTTATTAATGGATAAGCATTACACGCTGACGGGTTACCACATGAATCGCAATGGTAAACAACTAGTATCGGACAAGATCGTAAATTTTATAACCAAGAAAATCGAGTCGCATCAACTTCGGATGCATCTAGCAAGAAAGTGAATTTACAGCAAACAAAACATCGACCTACTATGCTTGACAAATGGCTTCAAAAGAAAATTACTTCATCAACAAACGAAAATGAGACCAACCATTCAAGTGGTGCGCTGTGTCCCCTTGATAATATGAAGAAACTTACTTCGGTTCATTTGTGTCTAGTTAAATCAAACAAGTTGGATGACAGTAAGTTGAATACCAAAACCGCATGAAGCCAAGATATACCAGGGAAATCATCTACAAACAGCAGAGCATATGTTTCTCTAAATAGCTTAGGTGTTGTAGAAGGGATAAATGAATTTACAATAACTCATCAAAATGTAAGGAGTCTAAGATCAAATTATCCACAATTAGAAGTAACTATTAATGGAAATGGTAGTTTGAGTGATCTGACTGACATTGTAACATTTACTGAAACATGGTTACTTGAGCCAGAAATGGATATGTATACATTTCAGAACTACACAGTAATTAATGGATTCTGCCGAAAAGATAAAAGAGGCGGGGGGACAATAATCTACATAAGGAATGATCATACAGCTGTCAAAAGACTTGAATTTACCTCTTATAATATTGAACAACATTTTGAATGTGCGGTTATAGAGATGACACGCGTTAATAACAAGCCCAGTAATAAGGTTATTATAATTGTTGTATATAGATCTCCTTCAGGGGATATGTCTATATTCCTAAGTAAACTAGAAACAATGCTGTCAACTATATCAAAAGAAAACAGTATCATCATAATATTGGGCGATTTTAATGTTGATTTTAAAAGTGTAAGTAATAGTTTATCTGAGCTTAATATGTTACTCAGATCGTATGGTTTAATCGATACTGTAAAGGAATATACAAGAATAACTCATAAATCGTCCACAATAATTGACAATGTTTTAACAAATCTTGATAAAGATGTTTTCTGTACAAATGTTTTTAATAATGGTATATCTGATCATTGTGCTCAGAAAATCTCCATTAATCTTGCGCAGATAATAAGACCTACAGGTAGGAAAAAATGTAAAATAAATAAACCCACACATTATTATAGAAAAATAATGAGATGAATCAAAGACAATTTAATGAATATATTGGAAATGAACAATGGGCAAAGATAAATAGCATCAACTGTGTGAATGATAACTTTACTACTTTTATTGAAACTTTCATCAGAATCTATAATACATCTTTCCCCTTAGTGAAGACAAAACTGCCCAGATGTGAACTTACCTCTAATAAATGGATAACAAATGAAATTAGAAAAAATAGTTGTAAGATAAAGAATATGTTTAATGATCTGAGATTTAGAAATAGTCCCCGCCCTCAATGATCAATATAAGAATTATGTAAGGCAGTACAAGAAAAGTATAAGTAATGCAAAAACCAAATACAACATTAATTTAATAAACAAAGCAGCAAATAAACCTAAAATAATTTGGAATATAGTTAAACGGCAGGTTGGTAATAATATCACTGTGAAGAAATCAAATATTGAACTTGTTATTGATAATAAAATTGAGATAGATCCTTCATGTATAACAAATATATTTAACGACTATTATCTCAGTGTCCCAAAGGATATAACTAGACATATCCGGACTACTGAAGATCAGAAAAATAGTTACCTTCAAACCATAGCTATAACTAAACAATCAATATTTTTAACACCAGTGACAAATGCGGAAATTATAAGCATTGTAGGAAAGTTGAAAAATAGTAACTCTAATGGAGTAGACGGCGTTAAGGTATGTGTAATAAAGAACGGTATTTTTTACTTTGTTGATATACTTAGAAAACTAATAAATATGTCACTTATTAAGGGAATATTTCCAGATTACCTCAAAGTTGCAATATTAAAACCAGTATATAAACAGAAAGAATACAAAAATGAAGTTATCAACTATAGACCACTCTCGATTCTTACAGTATTTTCGAAAATTTATGAGAATGTAATTAAAATCAAATTCACATCATTTATGGAAAAATTCAATATTTTTAATAAAAATCAATTCGGATTTAGAAGTAAAAGGTCAACTACCTGTGCTATAAATGAAACTGTGTCATATATACTAGAGTCACTAGATAATAAAAGAAGTACATTGGGTTATATTGCGATTTGCAAAAAGCATTTGACTGCTTGGATCATGATTTACTGATAAGCAAACTATATAGAATGGGAATAAGAGGTGTAGCGAACGACTTAATTGTTTCGTACTTAACAGATAGAAAACAACTAGTGGAAATAACGTATTTTAATGGGGATGGATCTTCACGGCAATTCAAATCTAAATTAGGTGTTATCAAATATGGAGTGCCTCAAGGTTCTGTCTTGGGGCCACTGCTGTTTATCATGTACATGAATGATTTGAATGTTGACGTACCAAATTATAAAATAACATTATTTGCCGATGATACCACCGTAGTTATAAGTGACACTAATGTAACAAATGCCAGTCATCAAATGAATGTAGCATTGAAGCAGATTAATGAGTGGTTTGAAATTAACAGATTGGTTTTAAATAATTCCAAAACGAATTTTATGATTTTCCAAAACAAACACAACCGCATAAAAAATGACGCAACCCCATTTATTGTTAACGGTATAAATAATATAGAAGCTGTCAATCAAACAACATTCTTAGGGGTCTATATTGACAATAATTTGAACTGGAGGGAACATGTCTACAATCTGTCAGTAAGATTAAATAAAGCATGTTTCGCGCTTCGTATTCTTGGTCAGCAGTTTAAAGTTGACCATAGTAAATTGATATATCATGGATATTCGAATCCTTACTAAGATATGGAATCATATTCTGGGGGGGTGGGGCAACCTGTAGAAATAAAATATTTAAAATACAAAAGATGGCCATAAGAATCATATTTAAAAAATGGAAGGGTTATTCTTGTAGAAATCTTTTCAAAAATCTGGGTGTATTGACACTGTCTTGTCTGTATATCTATGAAATCATTATCAGAATAAAGGCACCTAATACAACGCTAGAAATTAACGCGGATATACACGACCATAACACTAGAGGTAGAAACGAAATTCGTGGATTGGCACATAAAACAACTTTATTCCAACAAGATTCGACGTATAATGGTATAATATTATACAATGCTTCACCAGATTGCATAAAAACTATGAAAAGTTTAACATACTTCAAAATTATTCTCATACAATTCCTAATTAAAAAATCATTCTATATTACAGCAGAGTTTTTTGTTGGATGCAGCCATAAGTGTGAGTAGATTCATTATGTAATTTTTTAATACTGCGTGCTTCATTCATTCATGACAAATGTTACATTTTGACTATCCCTAACATGTTTTTGAACATTTATTATATTGTGATGTATTGATGTATGTTTGCAGTGTATCGATATTTATTAATAAGTTACACCTTCCATTAATTTTAACTCTAAATGTTTATCTTCTCATTGACTATCCATATGAATTATATTTTAACCTTACTCTTACTATGTATTATGTGAGACAATGTAATTCCAAATTGGATGAAAATAAATAAATAAATAAATAAAAAATGATCGATCTGAAACAAAAGATCTGTCTACATTTTGAGACACCATCGACCAGATCATAGTCTAGACATAATACATAACAGAGAGGAATCATACAAGACAATCGTTGGACTTTTTCATTCACAAATAATGAAACTTCGTGAATGGAAGATGATAATAATATAATATAACTATAAAAACTCTGCATATTTCTTGTAAGGTGTGCGAAATATTTATAAGAAATGTAATAGAAATTTACACATCTTAGTTTTGAAATAGCTTGATCTTTGTTCGAATAGTTATTGAAAAATTTCCACCATCATTTTTATCCTATACCTATATTTTTTTCACTTTTCTTATACATGTTATTTTTATGGGCATTTTCAAAATTCCAATAATGAATTTCTCAAAATCTAGCTATCCGATTGTTCCGCAAAAAATACATCAGTGGTGTGACTGACTTCAGACTTACTTGATGCGATGTAGACACCTGCTCAAGTCGGACCACGTGATGCTCGGCCAAATAGCAGCTCGCTTTATATCTCGGCTCGGCCAATAGGAGCACAGCACGGTGTGATACTCGCCATCTTGGGCGATAGCATGCCAAAGTGAGGGTAGAATCAGCTCGCTTATATCCGCTCGGCCAAAAGGAGCACGCACGGGGTGAATCGCCATTTGGTCATGCATCTCAAGAGTGGGAG
>OU015472.1:19755611-19864682 GCA_907164805.1 Brachyptera putata | reverse complement strand
TCATATTCTAAGTCCATTTTTATTCACTCATGGACAAAATTTGGTATTTATACTTCATAATTCATCTATAAGCTGATTCATGGCTCTGGAAAAATGTAGAAGACCCTATAGTATCTAAGTGCATATGTTGTAAAATAATCGATCTCAGTTTTTTCGTCATATTCAGTTCAAACACATAATTCTCTTGATAAAGACCATAATATAATGGTTGAAACGTTGAGAAAATGAAGATTTCACAATATATACACGACTATAATTTTCCTGTTAAATATATTAGTATCATATATATATATATATATATACAAATATATAATTTATAAATATATATGGAATTTAAAAATTACACATTAATAAACTCTGACTATAACCTATTCGTAGCTAGTCAACTAATCGTATTATCTAACTCCTAGTCTAGTATTGTTTGCATCTTGAATGGTGTGGGAATGAGTTAATTCGAATCTGTCACAACGTTACCTCCGTGGACCGAAGAAGTTATGGCAACCAATAGCAGCAAGCATATCGCAGTCGGATGAATAGCAGCCATTTTAATATTCTCTCTCTGTTTTCCCCTGTAATATCTGAAGTTCCTGAAAATGACGGGGTAACCAGAATATAGGTCGGGTGTAATTAACTACCTCACGCTCATTTCCTTGTTGTTTGTATATCCATCACTCATAAATCACTGATATGGTAAAAGTTACTTCTGGGGTACCACAAGGAAGTGTAATTGGACCCCTTCTATTCAATATATTTATAAACGATCTTCAAATCGGAATTCAATCAAGAATTCGTCTATTTGCTGATGACTGTGTGGTATATAGCACCATTAGGAGTGAGAGGGAGGAAAATCAGTTACAAGGAGATTTAGACAGAATTAATAAATGGGTTAAAATAAATTCAATGGGACTAAATGTTGGAAAATGTAAAGTGGTGCACTTCTCTAGCAGCAGTAACAAGAAAAAAGTGAATAAGATTTATAAAATGGGAGATTCTACTTGAGGAAGTAGAAGCATATAAATATCTTGGACTTTACATAAATAAAAACTTAGGGTGGGGGGAACATGTTAGAAATATCTCAAAAAAGGGAATACGATCCTTAAATTTTATTATGAGGCAGTTGAAGGGGACAGGGATGAAATAAAAGAGAAGGCATACATGAGTCTGATTCGGCCAATGCTTGAGTATGCTAGTTCAGTCTGGGATCCGCATGAAGTTGGACTAATAAAGGCTGTGGAGAACGTCCAAAGGGTTGCTGCAAGAAGGGTATTGGGGAGAGAGAAGCGCTGGAAGATTATCAGGAACGATAAGGATGTGGTTGAAAAAGTATAGAAAGACCCAGTAAAATGATTGAGGAAATGGGATGGGAAAATTTGGCGAAACGAAGACAAATAGAAAGAATGTGCAATTTTGTTAGAGTCAAGAATGAATATACAGGATGGGATGAATTAAGCAATAGAATTGGAAAGGGATTACAAAGAAGTACAAGGGGAGGGGTAAGAATGGAAGTGGAAAAAGTGGATAGAGAAGTAGGTAAATATGGGTTTATACAAAGAACGACGCGGGAATGGTATGAATTGGAAGAAGATATCAAGAACATAACGAAGATGGGTGATTTAAGAAGAGAGCTAAGAAAAAAATGAAGTATAATTAAATCGAGTATGTTTGACTGTAATTGCATTAGGTATAGTAACCATTACCACCTGTTGTAATGTGTAATGTCCAATCTGTAATGAATAAATAAATATGTAAATATGTAAATCATTGATGATTATTTATTCTTCCAGTGACTTGAAATGTTGACAGGCGCGTGGGAGGAAGGGATGAAGAAATGATCTCGCGCTAATGTTCACGGCCCCCTCCGCCCCCCCCCCCCACACTCTACAAGCAGACACCCTCACAATCTAACATTGTCAGGATAAACGCACAATGTTCAATATGCTTCTAAAAGTTACAATAAAGGACCGGCAAATTTGCTGCTAGCAAATTAACGGAAGGAAAACGGGATGAATGATTCTAGTTCAATTTTATCACACGATCACTACATTACATTGCAATTAAAATACATTCACTACCCAGAAGTAGGAGCTAGGTATCACTTTCACACCGACTGAATTGCAGACAGTAATTTACAAATGTTTTCAACATAAAAACAATATTATTACATAACAAACACACAAAACATATATTAATTACATCATTACATACAATTATAAATATTACCGCGTGGACTATCATTGAAGTGTAATATTCTCAGAATTTGAATAATAATTGGACGAGCTTTAGCGAGGATTCAATTTGACATACAGAAAAAAAATGGTGTTCGTTTCTAAGTTTTTTTTTTTTTTTTTTTTTTTTTTTTTTGGTTCTCTACAGGTCAAACGGCTACAGCTATCAACTTCAAACTTTTTTTCAATATGGTTCCTCATCTAACTTGGATCTGTTCAGTTTTGTGGCATTATCGGGTGGTAACTTTTTTTTAACAATTTTAGAAATTTCAAAAATACCCATTAGAATAACACAGCGGAAAAAAAAGAAAATATTTATATTTTCCAAAAAAATGAAATTTTGCGTGAAGTTGAATTACATTTTGATACACATTTCTGGAAACAACGCATATATGGCGTTTTGCTAGTTTAAAAAAATGATGTCACAGCCTATGTTATACCGGTATTTTGAAATGTATGCCTATTTGTGTCCCTATTCAGTCTCCCATTTTGTGTAGACTAATACTAGGAAAGCGCCATACCGTATATGCGTTGTTAGACGAGCGAATAGTAATAGTATGGGTGAAAATGGGTAAAAACTGCTTCGAGTGGTACCAATTTAGCACATTTTATGTTTTTTCTTCAAAATGGCTGACCCGATCAAGCTGAATTTTTTTTTAGAAATGTGTATCAAAATGTAATTCAACTTCACGCAAAATGTAATTTTGTTGAAAATGAAAATATTTTTTTTTTTTCCGCTGTGTTATTCTAATGAGTATTTTTGAAATTTCTAAAATTCATAAAATAAAGTTATCCCCCGATAATGCCACAAAACTATACAGAACTAAGTTAGATAAGGATCCATATTGAAAAAAGTTTGAAGTTGATAGCTGTAGTCGTTTGACCTGTGGAGAACCGAAAAAAAAACATGAAAAAAAAAAAACATAAAAACGAACACCAATTTTGTTCAGTATGTCAAATTGAATCCTCGCTAAAGCTCGTCTAATAACTATAGTCTGCTATAGTATGTCTGCTGAACCACCCGCGTGTTTGCCGTGCGTGGAGACCTGTATGGAGGGAAAAGATGATCCTGGTAGTTGAGGTTTTCGGAAAAGCCCCTGTGTTCTCCGGTGGAAACCAACACACTGCTATGGCTTCGGCTTCGTCTCAAACAGGAGGCTAGAAGGTAATCCACCCCTAGCCAATCGGCTCGCCTAAATCCATCCCTACATTTCTTCTGATAAATCGTAGAGATACCACTTCAACATTCAACGACATTTCACCATTCAAAATAGAAAGATTTTTACAAAAAAGTGTTGGACCAACAAAAAAACGGTCACCACGGCTGAGAGACGGAAGCCTACTTGTTGAGGCTGCGTCCGAAGCACAAGCCTGTAAGATGATGCAGATGCAAATCCTAGAAACCATTCCTGTCACAGTAACACCCCACCGATCTCTTAACACGAGTAAGGGAGTTATATACTCACAAGACCTGCTGAAGGTGACGGACGTGGAACTCCTGAAAGAATTGGCCACACAACGTGTAGTGGAGGTCAAGAGAATCATGACACGTAGGGAAGGAGTTCTCCAGCCTTCTCCACTCATTACACTTACGTTTGGTACGACGACTCTGCCAACCAATATTAAAGCTGGATATCTAAGAATCCCGGTCAAGACGCACAATCCTAACCCAGTAAGGTGTTTGAAATGTCAGAAGTTTGGCCACATCAATCAATTCTGTAAACAAGATCGAACATGTGAACGATGTGGCCTCACCGATCCGGCTCACTTTGACGCACCATGCACTGCAGAAGAGAAGTGCGTGAACTGCCAAGGGAATCACGCAGTATGGTCCCGCAACTGTCCAACCTGGAGAAAAGAAAAGGCCATTCTTAAATATAAATGCGAGGATAAAAGTACTATTCAAGATGCCAGGAAAAAATATTATAGCTTACACCCTGATTCACCAACCAAAAAACTTACCTTTGCTCAAGTAACGGACTCTGCACCTGCTCCGGTTCCAGCTCAAGTGTCTCCTCCATCAACTGAGATCAAAGCCCTAATGTCGTTGATGACCAAGCTGTTGGCTGGCCAGGCTGAGACCAAGAACACGCTGGAGAAACAATCGAAGCAAATAGAAGAACAAACAAAACAAATAGCAGAATTACGGAAAGAAAATGACGAACTAAAGTATAAGAACATTAAACTAGAAAAAGAGATGACAGCTCATAATTACAAAGCTCAAATGTCTTCATCAAAAACGAAACCACTCGCACCTAAACAACAAGAGCCAGTTGCAAAGCCAAAACAAACGACAAAGCTTGTACGAACGTCGTCAATGACGGACGTAGATGTGCAGCGAGTGAAAGTGACTCGAGTCAGCAATCCATCAGTAGCGTGTGCCGACGGGACCGAGATGGAGTATGACTCTAGTCAGACGGAGCCAGGGGGTCGTGGTGCCAGCCTGTTGGGGCTGAATCACAGATAACCACACCATGGCTCATTTTATTCAATGGAACTGTAACGGTTTTAATATTCACCAAGAAGAAGTCAAGATTTTAACTTCCGATTTTAAACCGTTATGCATTTTATTCCAAGAAACCCATTTTAAACCAATTGACCAACCTCTTTTACGGGGCTATACATTTTATAGACTTGATGACGTCACTGGGAACAGGGTGCATGGGGGAGTAGCGACAGCGGTCAGTGGAAGCTGTTTTGCCACAGAAGTCTCCATTCAAACACCGCTCCAGTCTGTTGCAGTACGCGTCAGAATACCTCAGCCGGTTACTTTATGTAATATTTACTTACCGGAGTGGGCTCCAGTAACTAAGCAGACTATAGAGGATCTTATTTCACAACTCCCAAAACCATTTGTCCTCTTGGGAGATTTTAACGCGCACAGTGCAATGTGGGGTGACAATATGGTCGACGGAAACGGAAGAGGACGTTTATTTGAAGAGATCTTCAATCACCATAACTTGATTTTATTGAATAATGGTGATAAGACCCGTTTTAACGCTTATAATGGTCAGTTTTCAACCATTGACTTGTGTGTTTGTTCTCCATCTGTGTCTGCGCTTTTTAATTTCAATGTTCACTCGGATCTCTGCGGTAGCGACCACTATCCTATCATTTTATCCTTGACTAGTGCAATCACACAACCCGGTCGATGCCCTCAGTGGAACATGCGCCGCGCTAACTGGGCACAATTCACTAGTCTTGTCAATTTAACGAATACAAACTGCATCGACACAAACGAAAATGTTTGCAAGCTGACGGAAGCACTGATTCATGCAGCAGAGGCCAGCATCCCAGTGACTTCATCGAATCCACGACACATTCCCGTTCCCTGGTGGAACGAGGAATGCAGGATAGCTATAAGCAAGCGGAAACGGGCTTTACAAATCTTCAGTAGGTCCTCAACTGAGAGGAATCTTGACGATTTTCGGAGATTGAGGGCCAAAGCACGTTTCGTCATTAAAACCAGCAAGAAAACCTCATGGAACTCGTATATCTCTTCTATCAACCACACCACTCCTCCCGCCAAAGTCTGGAATCGAGTCAAGAAGATTGATGCCAAATATAAGACGTCAATTATAGCAGGGTTGGAGGTTAATGGAAACATCACCACACTTCCCAGTGATATAGCCAACATCCTCGGCTCCTATTTCTCGGATGTCTCCAGTTCTCACCATTATTCGGCATCGTTTCAAACTATCAAACGTGCGGCAGAACGTCGAAGACTTGATTTCACTTCTGTCAACCACGAGGAGTACAACATGCCGTTTAATAGGTGGGAACTGGAACATGCCATCAAAAGTTCCAAGAGCACATCACCTGGAGAAGATAGGATCCACAACGAGTTCCTCAAGCACTTACCTCCTGATGCAGTGGACCATGTGTTGCATATGTATAATGGCATTTGGATGAATGACGTGTTCCCAGATAACTGGAGAGTAGCAATACAAATAGCCATTTTAAAACCGGGTAAAAATAAGCATTTTCCATCCAGCTATCGTCCTATATCTTTAACAAGCTGTCTGTGCAAACTACTTGAGAGGATGGTGAACGGTTTCATCCAGGACGCATTTTTAACTCGCCAACATGTTGTGGCCGTCTTCTTCGACCTGGAGAAGGCGTATGATACAACATGGCGGCACAATATTTTAACCTCTTTGTATAACTGGGGCCTGCGTGGTCACCTTCCTTGTTTTATCCGTTACTTCATACATAATCGCCAATCCCGAGTACGAACTGGTAATACCATGTCAGATGTTTTCACCCAAGAGAACGGCGTTCCACAAGGTTCGGTGCTGAGCTCTTCACTATTTGCCATTGCAATCAATGGCATCACTAGCTGTATACAATCACCTGTCGTAGCCTCTCTTTTTGTTGATGATCTCGCCATCTTCTCCAAATCAGCCAGACTCTCCACATGTACAAGACAAATACAACTGACGGTAAATAGGCTGGAGAAGTGGGCTGCTCGGACTGGCTTCACATTTTCATCCCAGAAGACTGCCTGCATGCACTTCCACCGCATGAGAGGCCTACATCCTGCACCCGAAATCTCATTGAATCGAGAAGTTATACCAGTTCTGGAGAGAGTGAAGTTCCTCGGCTTGGCGTTTGATAGTAAGCTGAATTGGAAATCCCACATAGCTGAACTAAAAATTAAATGCATGAAATCACTAAACTTACTACGGTATTTGAGCGGAACTAAGTGGGGAGCGGAGCGTACCACGATGCTGAGACTGTATCGTGCCTTGGTTCGCTCGAAATTAGACTATGGTTGTATAGTGTTCGACTCGGCACGACTAAGTTACCTTAAGCCACTGAACACCGTCCATAATACAGGTATCCGGCTGGCAATCGGAGCTCTCCGCACCAGCCGGGTAAAAAGCCTGTATTGTGAGGCAGGTGAACCCTCTCTTGTACATAGAAGGAGATACTTATTAAGTGCGTACTCCTCTAAACTGGCATGCATACGGTCACATCCTACTTACCAGACTCTGTTCCACTCTCGGTTTGAAGCATTATATGCTATAAAAGCCTCCGCTACATTACCATCAGGGATACGGCTCTCCAACTACTTGGAGACTGTACGATTTATGTTCCCCTCTGTATATCCGGTGAAGTGAAGTTTATCAGCACCGTGGCTGGTACCACGTCCCGAGTGTCACACAGGACTTACTGTACACAGCAAATCTTCCACAAACCCAATTGTATACCAGCGGAGTTTCTATGAATACTTATCCAAGTTCAGTGACTACATCCAGTACTACACAGACGGCTCGAAGACTGGAAGCTCAGTAGGCAGTGCGTTCTGCTCAGGAACCACTGAAGCTGGATTCAAGCTGAATGCTTTTTGCAGTGTTTACACTGCAGAGTTGGTAGCAATCCTTAGGGCGCTAGAGCATATACTTACTCGTACGGAGACCAAGTTCCTGATCTGTTCCGATTCATTGAGCGCTCTTCAAGCCATTGCACAGATCTTTCCCGGTGAATTCTTGGTCCAGGAGATACAATCGCTCCTGACCACCCTCGTTGCACAGAATGTCAGTGTCATATTCTGCTGGGTCCCTGGACACACAGGAATAGCCGGGAATGAACAAGCTGATGTGGCGGCTAAGAAAGCAGCTAACAAAGATGATGTGGATGACACCAAAGTACCTTCTAACGACCTGAAAGCTCACATGAAATACATATTTAAGCACCAAGTTCAAAGCCAATGGGAATTGGAAGATAACAATAAACTTAGAGAAATTTAACTTACCTGTGTACCTTGGGAGTCGTCCATCCGCGAATCACGGCGTGAAGAGGTGGTGCTCACTCGGTTGAGAATTGGCCACACACTTCTCACTCATTCATATCTGTTCACAACAGAAAAAATTGTACCTCGTTGTGACACCTGTAACACAGTTTTAAGCGTCAAGCACATTCTTGTAGATTGTGATAAATATGTGGTTTTAAGAAACCAGATTTTAATGGAGAGAACAATTGATGAAATTTTAGCTAACGACCGAAACCAAAATGATGAGGTGTTTGAATTTCTCCGGTCAGCCCAGTTGCTGGACAAAGTGTGATATTACTATCTAATGAACTATGAGAGCATAATTGTATTCATCGATATGATCGTATTTATCTGTATGATTGTATGTTTTTATTGGTATGATTGTATGTTTTTATTGGTATGATTGTATTTATTAGTATGATTGCATCATTGATATGATTGTCTCTATTGGTCTCATCGTATTTATTGGTCTTATTGTTTTTTTAATGGTATGATTCTATTTATTGGTATGACTGTATTTATTGGTATGATTGTATTTATTGATATGATTGTATTTATTGGTATGACTGTATTTATTGGTATGATTGTATTTATTGGTATGATTGTATTTATTGGTATGAGTGTAGTTTGTATGAGTGAATGTATTGGTATGCTTGTGTTCACTGGAATGATTTTATTCATCGGTAAGATTATATATTTTGTTAATTGGTACAATAATCTATATGTATTCCACCAATTTCAATATCCACTACCATAAAGGGGCAAAATGACCTAGTTGTCGACGCCCTTCAAACCCCAACATTCATTCATTCATTCATTCGAAACGAGTGCTGCAATCTAGTAGCTAAAATAATAACTATATGTATGTCAGCTGTACAGTGGAATCACCATAACAACAATACTCGAGGTAAGCTGGTTTTAAATATTTATTTTCTTCATGAATTCTTTTTCTTTTCAAATAGAGAGATTGATTTGTGAGTTGATTAGATATTGGGCAATTAAACCCCATTTGCCTTCTTATGTATTGAAACACAATTGAGGCATAAATGATTTCATAAACTCTAATGTCCCCAATCATGGATATCGGTACTGGTAGACCTTCTAGCCAATGTCAAAAGTGAGGTTATGGCGCTACCTGCATAAAACCTAATATTCACATTCAATCACTCCAATATCAACTTTTGTGTACTTTATATAGGTTTACTTTATGAATATTGATTTTCTGTTCCATTTATATTGTATTTTATATATCACAGTGCTTGTTTCAGAGCTGACGTGAAAATTTATTCAGTAATTAATGGAAGATCGAACCAGTAGGCCTAGGAGGCCTTCGAAATACACGGCAGATAAGTATCAAGCAGTATATGAAAGGAAAGCCGACACCGTGGGGAGTGAAATTGTTCCTTCTCTGTGGTAAGAGCGGCTTAGTGTATGATTTTATCATCTATCAAGGGAAAACAACTGAGTGGAACCAAAACACGGTGAAACAGTATGGACAAGGAGCGGCTGTAGTTCTCCATTTGGCTGCTAGGTTGACTAACACAGTAGGTCACCAACTGTATTGTGATAATTATTTTACCACCTATCATCTTTTACAAATACTAAAACAGCAAAATATACTGGCAGCAGGGACAATCCGAGTTAACCGTTTTTTCCACCCACCTCTGACGTCAGACAAAGACATGAAGAAGAAAGAACGTGGAACCTACGAGGAGTTTGCAAGTAATGACGGAGATGTGGTATTGGTGAAGTGGCTTGACAATAGAACCGTCCATTTGGCATCAAACTTCGTCGGAGTTGGCGAACCTGATACAGCAAAGCGCTGGGACAAGTCTGAGAAAAAATACATCGATGTCCCTCGCCCAGAAGAGGTGCGTGAAGTTGGCACCGCCCATGAAAGCGATCAAGTTCAAATTTGGCAAATATTTAGTGCTGAATTAGTTCTAATTAGTGCCGTAAACCCCATAATTAGTGCTGCATTAGAATCGAAGTTATAAGGGTTTGTCTGTGGGCGGTGCCAACTTCACGCAGCACCGCCCATGGAACCAATCGGGCTCAAACTTCACGAATATTTAGTGCCGAATTAGTTCTAATTAGTGCCGTAAATCCGGGAATTAGTGCTGCTTCCGTTCGAAAGTTATGAGGGTTCTGCTCAAAGGTTCCAGCACCGCCCATGAAAGCGATCGGGCTCAAATTTGGCAAATATTTAGTGCTGAATTAGTTCTAATTAGTGCCGTCAACTGCAAGCATTTTGGACAATGGTTCAAAAGTTATAAGGGTTCTTCTCAGAGGCTCCAGCACCGCCCATGAAAGCGATCGGACTCAAATTTGGCAAATATTTAGTGCTGAATTAGTTCTAATTAGTGCCGTCAACTGCATGCATTTTGGACCATTGGTTCAAAAGTTATGAGGGTTCATCTCAAAGGTTCCAGCACCGCCCATGAAAACGATCAGGCTCAAATTCGGCAAATATTTAGTGCTGAATTAGTTCTAATCAGTGCCGTCAACTGCATGCATTTTGGACCATTGGTTCAAAAGTTATAAGGGTTCTTCTCAGAGGCTCCAGCACCGCCCATGAAAGCGATCAGGCTCAAATTCGGCACATATTCAGTGCTGAATTAGTTCTGATTAGTGCCGTCAACTGCATGCATTTTGGACCATTGGTTCAAAAGTTATGAGGGTACTTCTCAAAGGTTCCAGCACCGCCCATGAAAGCGATCAGGCTCAAATTTGGCAAATATTTAGTGCTGAATTAGTTCTAATCAGTGCCGTAAACTGCAAGCATTTTGGACCATTGGTTCAAAAGTTATAAGGGTTCTTCTCAGAGGCTCCAGTACCGCCCATGAAAGCGATCGGGCTCAAATTTGGCAAATATTTAGTGCTGAATTAGTTCTGATTAGTGCCGTCAACTCCATGCATTTTGGACCATTGGTTCGAAAGTTAAAAGGGTTCTCCTCAAAGGTTCCAGAACCGCTCATGAAAGAGATCGGGCTCAAATTTGGCAAATATTTAGTGCTGAATTAGTTCTGATTAGTGCCGTCAACTCCATGCATTTTGGACCATTGGTTCGAAAGTTAAAAGGGTTCTCCTCAAAGGTTCCAGAACCGCTCATGAAAGAGATCGGGCTCAAATTTGGCAAATATTTAGTGCTGAATTAGTTCTGATTATTGTTGTAAACCAAATACGTGCGAGACCATTGGTTCGAAAGCTATGAGTAATATTCTCCAGGGCTCTAGCACGGTCTATGTGAGTGATTGAGCTTGAATTTGGCAAATATCGTGCCCTGAATTAGTTTCAATTAGTGCAGTTAAGCACATGCGTTATGTTTGCTTCAGGCTACAATTTGGTGAATAACGAATGCACATAGGCATGAGGATATCCTAGAAAATAATGTTGTTGATGATTGTCATAATTTTATCATAGAGCACTTCGTTTCAATTATCTCCCATTACATTAACAATCAACATAACAGAATCAAATTATCGGTCCACATTATATGATGCATACAATTCCAAGTTCGAATCAATGTACTTCAATCTCAGTCACGTTTTCTGGTTCATTTGTACACCATAAAGTATGGCTCAAGTGGATAAAGGTACTCATAGTAGCTATACTCGTTACAAATCAGTCAAATAATAATAGAAACATTATGAGCATAACTAGAAAAGCAAATAACAATACGGTTGCTAATGCAGTCTTCACTTACGCTCAATTGGGAATAATTTCAATTATTGACTAGAATTGAACTTACTTGGTTCTTAGTTAGATCTTGGCGTGCTCGAATAATCGAATCTTGAAAACCGTGCAACACTCTTGCACGTTTGCGAGTCACTGTGCGACTGAGAATGCGTGTTTTAACATGTATTCGCGACACCCATTTTTCCCGTCATTCTCTTGCTAATATGAGAACGTAAATAAGTTATACATTTTGACCAATTCTCTTCCTAATTTTTACAACACAATATTGACTGACGAAATTCTTCGAATCCCTTTTGATGGTTCAGACCGACAGCGAGTCCACTGATCAGCGGAGCGCTCATTTAGTTACCACACGTGCATTGCCTATCGTAGTATTGCCATATATTACATTTTCGAACCATGCATTGACAGCACTCAACTGAATAGCCCAAAAGTCTCCCACGATTACTCTCTACCACAAAGTGCTTGCGGCAGCCGAGCACACATAAAAATTGCATCGTAGACAATTTTGACAGACAAGACACCTGCTACTTGTTAATTGGGCCAACTCCTATTATTATAATGTAACATGAAGTAATCCACTGATTTGATGATTTCATAAATGATTATTCAACACATACACACATGAGATCGTTTCATTAGAAACGTTTTTAATCGGATTTCTACGACAAAAATGAACATCGTAAAAATAATATGAATTGTTTCGTAATCAAACTTACTTTATTTCAGAATATAATAACTGAGTGATCTATTTATAACCTCTCATGAGCTAAGTAGACTCATCTGCAAGTTTAATTAGATAACAGCAGATAATGGACTGTGAGAAAATAATGTTTGTACATCCATCAGTATGAATATAAACAAATTATCATATGATATATGTACGGTATAGAAACTATGTGCAGGTTTATTTGAACACAGAAGCTAAAATTTAAAGAGTAGTCATACAACATTGATGATCAATGGATAATGATATGGATGAAGTAAAAGTGAGGATGTAATGATATCTATCAACTTGTAAATTGCTGGAATGATTTATTGCGATTTTAATGATTATCAAAAAGACAATGCCAGGGTAATCATTTGTTAACATTTCCTGTGGATTGGATGATGAATAGTGTGTTATGAGCTGTTTTGAACACACTGTAATGATAACTAAGATCTATTGGCGTGTCCTAAATTTAAGCCCGATCGCTTTCATGGGCGGTGCTGGAACCTTTGAGAAGAACCCTTATAACTTTTGAACCAATGGTCCAAAATGCATGCAGTTGACGGCACTGATTAGAACTAATTCAGCACTAAATATTTGCCAAATTTGAGCCCGATCGCTTTCATGGGCGGTGCTGGAGCCTCTGAGAAGAACCCATATAACTTTTGAACCAATGGTCCAAAATGCTTGCAGTTGACGGCACTAATCAGAACTAATTCAGCACTAAATATTTGTCAAATTTGAGCCTGATCGCTTTCATGGGCGGTGCTGGAACCTTTGAGAAGAACCCTTATAACTTTTGAACCAATGGTCCAAAATGCATGCAGTTTACGGCACTGATTAGAACTAATTCAGCACTAAATATTTGCCAAATTTGAGCCCGATCGCTTTCATGGGCGGTGCTGGAACCTTTGAGAAGAACCCTTATAACTTTTGAACCAATGGTCCAAAATGCATGCAGTTGACGGCACTGATTAGAACTAATTCAGCACTAAATATTTGCCAAATTTGAGCCCGATCGCTTTCATGGGCGGTGCTGGAGCCTCTGAGAAGAACCCTTATAACTTTTGAACCAATGGTCCAAAATGCTTGCAGTTGACGGCACTAATCAGAACTAATTCAACACTAAATATTTGTCAAATTTGAGCCTGATCGCTTTCATGGGCGGTGCTGGAACCTTTGAGAAGAACCCTTATAACTTTTGAACCAATGGTCCAAAATGCATGCAGTTGACGGCACTGATTAGAACTAATTCAGCACTAAATATTTGCCAAATTTGAGCCCGATCGCTTTCATGGGCGGTGCTGGAACCTTTGAGAAGAACCCTTATAACTTTTGAACCAATGGTCCAAAATGCATGCAGTTGACGGCACTGATTAGAACTAATTCAGCACTAGATATTTGCCAAATTTGAGCCCGATCGCTTTCATGGGCGGTGCTGGAACCTTTGAGCAGAACCCTCATAACTTTCGAACGGAAGCAGCACTAATTCCCGGATTTACGGCACTAATTAGAACTAATTCGGCACTAAATATTCGTGAAGTTTGAGCCCGATTGGTTCCATGGGCGGTGCTGCGTGAAGTTGGCACCGCCCACAGACAAACCCTTATAACTTCGGTTCTAATGCAGCACTAATTATGGGGTTTACGGCACTAATTAGAACTAATTCAGCACTAAATATTTGCCAAATTTGAACTTGATCGCTTTCATGGGCGGTGCCAACTTCACGCACCTGCGCCAGTAAGGTAATAGACCCTTTCGGCTACATGTCCCTTCGAGTCGTTCGGACCTCTCAGCCCAACGCAGTCAGTGGTGTGGGTAACGTAGCGGCATTAAGTATATAACACTATATACTTACTGGTAGCGGGGAAAAAAGCTCTGACGTCAGACTCGACTCTCCCTGACATGGAGTTTAGGCTTACATGTAAGGAAAGAGTAGGACAGCTGATAAGCCTAGATACCATAGTAACCTTAAAGCACAGACAAAGGAAGCTTTCTTTGTCTGTGCTTAAAGGGAGTGCTTCATACCATGGACCCGTGGCAATGCTACGTGCCACACCCCCTGCCACTACTTTTTTTTAAAAAATATTATCTAAGAGCTCTTAGCAATAGGTTATGGCATGGTTATGGGTTAGGGGCCTAATATTTTTTTCATCCTCGGGACGGTTGAACCATTGATTTTAAATTCAATGGTTGAACTAACATCATAAAGTCGATCTTTAGCCTTTTTTTCATAAGGGGGAGTGGTTCGTAGAAGGCACTGTAGACACATTGGGTCCGTAGTATGAAGGTCTGTCAACCTTAAATCCTCAAACAATTTACACAAATCCACAAACCACCCTATTCATATTTTTTTAAGCATAGGCCTAAGCGTTAAAGATTCCTGTCCTAGGCTTAGTTCAAAGACGCTGCTTAGGCCTACAGGCTGAAGCATGAACCCCCTCAAAGGATCCGGACACCTTGACGTGGTGTGGGGGCTTGCGTGGCCCAGTGATCCCCAGAGCTATCGTCGGGAGCAATTTATTTGCTCCCAGCAGGGTCACCCATGGCGATAAGGTCTGGGGTGAGGGTCCAGACTAAGTTCGGACCGTCGGTCGAGTGGGCCCCTTCTGGTGACCGGAGTGTGTGGGGGGAGTACTGAGCATTGAACTTTTCTTCTCACTTCTTTCCTTCTCTTTTGTCTCCTTTCTTCTCTCCTCCTTTTACTTTCCTTCTTCTTGCCGCTTCCTCCATATGCTTTAATCGCCCACTTTTGTTGACAAAAATGGCAATGTACAAGGACATGAACCTAAGCTCAAGGTGTAAACAATCGTGCCCAGGAGCTGAATGGCTACGGGTTAATGTAGTCTCTAACGATGAACTCTGGATACCTGGTGACCTCCAGTTTTATACTTACCTTACTTTCACATGCGGGGCTCTGTGCGAGTGGACCTTTATTTCCCTAGCTGCTCGTGGGACCAAATATGAATCTCGATACAAACCCAAACCCCCCTCCCCCTATTATCAATCAGCCCTCCCCTAACATTGTTCAAACCAAAGTTAACAATAAAAGACCTCGATCTTTATTGGATGACCCCATTAACGCAGAAGACCTGATTCCCAAACTACAACAACCTCGCTTTCTCATTATGACTATCAAAAAGGAAAATATCACTTTCAAAAATGTTTCGCTTTTCGCTCAGAAGAAAGGCATTCTAGGCTTGGCCGGAGATGTTAAAAGCTGTAAAACCCTGAGGAATGGGTCGCTTCTGATCGAGACACGAAACTGTAAACAATCGTCGCTTCTTTTAAAATCAACCGTTTTCGGACTCTACCCTATCGAGGTTATCCCTCATAGGTCGTTGAACTCATCGAAAGGCGTCGTGTTCTGTCACGATCTCTTAGATGTTGACGTTGAGGAAATTAAAAAGGTATTAGCTCGACAACATGTGACCGACGTATACAGGATGTCTACCAGGAAGAGCGGGAAACTTGTACCGACACCTCTTCTTATACTTGCCTTTGCCACTCCCTTGATACCTGAAAAAATCCATGCTGGTTATACGTGCCTGACAGTGCGTCCGCACGTCCCAAACCCTCTGCGGTGTTTTAAATGCCAGAGGTTTGGGCACCCCAGCGACGGTTGTCAAGGTACAGCCATTTGCGGAAATTGTTCAGCTGACAAACACGAGCCTGATGCATGTACCCGAAAACTCCACTGTGTGAACTGTGACGGTGACCACTCGTCGTGGTCCCGGGAATGTCCACAGTGGAAGAGGGAAAAGAAAATCCAGGAGATCAAGACGCTTAATAATATATCACTTTACGAAGCAAGGAAACGATATGCCGAGCAATGTCCCCCTTCTACCATGTCCAAAACCTTTTCCCAGGCTGTGTCGCAGAATTCCTCTGTACCGCCTGCAGTCGAGAAGCTAGAGAATATGGTGAAGGAATTGGGGCAACAACTCAAGATGCAGTTGGAAATGTCAGCGGAGCAGGCAAAGAGGCACGTAGAATTAGAGAAAAGGCATGAAGAAGAGAAACGTCATTTTGAAGCGCAATTGAAATTAAAAGACATCGAAATAACATCATTAAAGAAACAAGTTGCTGAACTTGTATCTATTAAGATTCGTTCAGAGCAAGTGGGAGCATCGAACGAGCCTGATATTGAAAGAATTATTGACGACAATGAAGAGATGAAAACGCCCGCGACACCTTCACATACCACAGTGAAGTTGACACGGGGGACTCAAAACCCCAAATCTCGAAAGGGTGGGAACCACTCCCTCTCACCCAAACGTAGTGGTGATGATATGGAGGTGGATCTAGACCCATCTCATAAATCTTGAGTCCAGAAATATCTTAAGCCAAAGCCTAAAGATAACGAAGAACCCTGGACTCGTGTTCATTGCAAATTTATGGATAGTGCCAGAGGGGATAAATCTTGACCTGTGTGTACAATACAAATATATCACTCTAATTTAACGTACAAATACTCCCTATTTGTATAATATCTTTTTATAAATCAGTTCATAAACCCGAGTGATATATCCAGTATGGCGTTTTTACAATGGAATTGTAATGGTTTTAGCAGACACAGAGAGGAAATAAAACTTTTAACGGCGAATTTTAAACCTATTTGTTTCTTTTTCCAAGAAACTCATTTTAAACCTAGTGATTCTCCTTTAATTCGTAATTATAGTTTTTATAGATTTGACGACCTTACTGGTAACAGGGCACATGGCGGAGTAGCGACTGCTGTCTCGGAAAACTTCCAGGCAAGTCCACTGCCGCTGACAACACCTTTGCAGGCAGTGGCAGTCGTCGTCGCTCTCCCCCAACCTGTTACTTTCTGTAATCTTTATTTACCGGAATGGGCTCAAGTAACCAAAAGAAACATGCAGAGCCTTTTATCACAACTGCCGCATCCCTTTGTTATTTTAGGTGATTTTAACGCCCACAACCATCTGTGGGGGGACACAATGGCAGACGGTAATGGTCGAGGTCGTCTTTTTGAAGATCTTTTTAATGACAATGATCTCATAGTTCTTAACAATGGAGAGAAAACACGTTTTAATTCCTATAATGGTGAGTTTTCAGCTATAGACCTCTGTGTTTGTTCGCCATCGATAGCGCCTCTTTTTAAATTCACTGTACATCCTGACCTGTGTAGCAGTGATCACTTTCCACTCTTATTGACTCTTAGCACATACTTACCAGCTCCTACACGTTGTGCGCAGTGGAATCTGCGCCGCGCTGACTGGACGCGTTTCACGAGTCTCGTGGATCTTGACTTCTCGAGTGATCACTGTGATGTGCAGGTCCTCACCAAGAAAGTAACTGACAGCATAGTTACTGCTGCAACACAAAGTATTCCTGTAACTTCTACCAACTCTTCTCGCATTCCCGTTCCCTGGTGGAACGAGGAGTGCAAAGAAGCTATTCGCAAGAGAAAGTTGGCTCTTCGTATTTTTATCAAGTACCCCACGGATTTGAATTTGATGGCTCTCCGCAAACTCCGTGCAAAAGCTCGCTATATTATAAAATCATCTAAAGAGCATCATGGAATACTTACGTTTCGTCGATCAATCACTCCACACCCTCCACCAAAATTTGGAGTAGGGTAAAGAAAATCGACGGTAAACATAGGGGAACATGCATTTCTGGATTGGAAGTGAATGGTAGTATGATCACAACACCCATTGAAATTGCTAACACCATTGGAGCCTATTTTGCTGACGTCTCCAGCTCTCATCACTACTCGGCATCATTTCAAATACATAAGCGTAATGCAGAAAGACGAAGACCAGATTTCTCTTCTGCAAACAACGAGGTTTATAATGTGCCGTTTAGTAGGTGGGAGTTGGAGAACGCAATAGAGCGATCTCGAGATACGTCCCCTGGAGGTGATCGAATCCATAATCAATTTTTAAAACACTTGTCTTCAAAATCTGTCGATCATCTTTTAAGCCTTTTCAACTTAATTTGGAACACGAATGTTTTTCCGGATAGTTGGAGGGATGCTATCCAGGTCCCTATTTTAAAAAGTGGAATAGACAAGAAACACCCTTCCTCGTATCGCCCTATATCGTTGACCAGCTGCCTGTGTAAAGTGATGGAGAGAATAGTTAACAACCGCCTTGTTTGGTGGTTGGAACGCAATAACCTCCTTTGCACAGTGCAGTCTGGGTTCCGTAAAAACAGGAACACGCTAGACCACCTCGTCCGTATGGAGAGCTACATACAAGAGGCCTTCCTGACAAAACAGCACGTAATTGGTGTATTCTTTGACCTGGAAAAGGCTTATGATACGACATGGCGCCTTAACATTTTAAATAGTCTTGCAACGTGGGGCTTTAAAGGTCACCTGCCTGTTTTTATTTCAAATTTTATGGAAAAACGACGTTTTTGTGTTCGTGCTGGGAATGTTTCATCTGACAATTTTATTCAAGAGAATGGTGTTCCTCAAGGATCAGTTTTAAGTGTCACCTTATTTGCAATAGCTATAAATGGCATTGCTAATTTTATACCACCTTCAGTAACTTCGTCCTTATTTGTAGATGATCTGGCAATCTTCAGCAGGTCAGCTAAGGTAGCCTCAGCATCACGCCAGATACAGGTTGCTATTAATAAATTAGAAAAGTGGGCTGATGCAACTGGATTTAAATTCTCGTCAACGAAAACCACGTGCATGCACTTCTCTAGATTGAGAGGCTTGCACGCAGACCCAGATATCCGCCTGCGAGGGGAATTATTACCATTTTGTCAGTCAGTAAGATTCTTAGGTTTGACCTTCGATATCAAACTGAACTGGAAAGTACACATTGCTCAACTAAAGACTAAATGTTTAAAATCTTTGAATTTATTGAGGTATTTGAGTGGAACCACATGGGGTGCCGATCGCACTTCCATGTTGTTGTTGTATAGAGCCTTGGTCAGATCGAAGTTGGATTACGGAAGCATAGTGTACGATTCTGCCCGTGTAAGTTATTTAAAACCTTTGAACACCGTCCACAATACAGGCATCCGACTGGCTATTGGAGCTCTCCGTACCAGTCGGGTAAAAAGCCTGTATTGTGAGGCTGGTGAACCTTCACTTACAAATAGACGTCACTATCTTCTCGCATCCTACGTATCGAAACTGAGGTCTATGACTGCACATCCGACATACCAACCTGTTTTCAACCCGCGTTTCCAACCCCTAATCGATGATAGACCCAATGCGACTTCACCAGCCGGAATACGATTATCCCGGCTGTTGGCGGAGCTGAGGCTCATCTTGCCCAGTGTGTATCCAGCCAGGTGCAGCTCAACCGCTCCCTGGCTGGTCCCAAGGCCACATATCAATACCCAACTGGCATCGAATAGGAAGGAGGATACGTGTGACGTCGTGTTCCAACAACAGTTTAAATATATTTGTTCCGAATTCAGCGATTTTATCCAGTACTACACGGACGGTTCCAAACTTCATAACAATGTGGGGAGTGGTGTTTTTTGTAATGGCACTCCTCCACGCAATTTCAAACTGAATAATATGTGTAGTGTTCTTACTGCTGAGATCTTTGCTATTATTAAGGCTTTAGAACACATCAAGACAAGAGTTGAGAAGGCATTTTTAATTTGTTCCGACTCCCTTAGTACGCTCCAAGCAATAAGCAAGATATTCCCTGAAAACTACTTGATCCAGGAAGTGCAGACGCTCCTGACCACCCTTGCCTCGCAGGAAGTCAGTGTAGTGCTCTGCTGGGTACCTGGACATGTAGGTATTCAGGGAAACGAACATGCAGACAGAGCTGCTAAGGATGCTACTAAAAAAGATGTGATAGATTTTCCGCGAGTACCGTTTTATGACCTCAAGTCTCATTTTAAACACCTTTTTAAATGCCGTTGGCAAATACAATGGGATCTAGAGGTTGACAATAAGCTACAAGAAGTCAAGCCTACTATCGAAGCATGGGACTCCTCAATTCGCGGAACTCGGCGCGAGGAAGTGGTCCTCTCTCGTTTGAGAATTGGTCACTCTCTTTTAACGCACTCATATTTATTTACCCCAGAAAAAATCGCACCTAGATGTGACACTTGTAACGAGTTTTTAACTGTGAAGCATATTTTAATTAACTGTGATGAATATAGAGCACTGAGGCGGCAACTGTCAATAGAGAGAACCTTACCCCAAGTTTTAGCAAATAATTTTAAAGTAATTGACAAGTTGTTCAAGTTCCTGAGATTGTCCGACCTATTGAATAAGATATGAACTCGGGAAGGTTGTACCTTCGTTATTTATTATGTTCGTTATTTACTATCAAGTTATTTTATATACGTGTTTTTATGTGTTGAATACTTTGTAGTTAGATTTAGTATGTTATTGTTGTTATCCTATCTTTTCTACTGGTACCGGCCTTTTACACCGGTGCCTGCTTTTAGTACTAAAGTTGTCAATTTAGAAGGTAGGTTACTGTTGTTATTAAAAGATGTTCGTTATTTAGTATTTAAGCTGTTTTATGTACTCGTTATTTAGGTGTTGAATAGTCTGTAATTAGCCTTAGTTTGTTATCCCTTTTTTTTTTTTTTTTTTTTTTTAATGGTACTGGTATTTTACACCGGTGCCTGATTCACATTTCAGCTCCTGTCAATTTAGAAGATGGGTTTCACTCACCAATACTTTTATTATTTGAAAATGCTCGTTATTTAGTATTTAAGTTTGTCTTTTGCGTGTTGATTAGTTTGTGATTAGATTTAGCATGTTATCCTATCTTTTTAATGGTACCGGCCATTTACACCGGTGCCTGCTTTAAAATTTAGTTATTAATTCATTCGATAGGTTTTAGTTACCAGCACTTTTGTTATTTATTACGTTCGTTATTTAGTATTTAAGTTTGTCTTTTAGGTGTTGATTAGTTTGTAGTTTAATTTAGTATGTTACCCCATCTTTTCTAACGGTACCGGCCTTTTACACCGGTGCCTGATCCTATCAATTTGAAATTTAATATTAGAGCTTTTATAAAACAAAGTGACAGGCGTAAAATGACCTCGTAGTCGACGCGCCTTTGAACTTCAACATTCAATTCAATTCTGAAGCATGAAGACAAGTCTATAATATTTAGCCCAACTTGAAATTAGGCCTACTGGGTAGATGGTCAATGTGGTAATAATTCCTGTACTTTTCAGGTTCTATGTGCCCTAAACTTCTACGCAAGTGGTAGTTACCAGCGGCGAGTGGGGAATGATTTCTCCCACGCTTTGAGCCAGACTACTGTGAGCCGATGCGTGCACCAAGTAAGTGCTGCACTGAATCGGCTCATGGTAGTCTGGGTACGGTTTCCTCAAACGAATGAAGAGAAGGCGGCCATCAAGCGGAGGTTTATGGTGAAAACCAATTTTCCAGGGGCTATTGGTGCTGTGGATGGTACCCATATTGCCATTGTGCCACCCACCATTGCTCAAGAAGAGAATTTGTACATTAACCGGAAATCATACCACAGCAAAAATGTACAAATTGTAAGTAAAAGTATAGGTCTGCCGTCTATTTTTTTAGTATCGGTACCGGTAGGCTATATCATCTTCAGTCACCTAAGACACCACTTTAGAAACTGAAGTCTGGCTCATGGATTCGAGTCCTGCAATAGTGTTTTTGTGAAATTCATTATTATTTTTGATTTCATTATCACATGCTCATTCGTATCCTATAACCCAGCTGTTGGTGGGCTCGTGAAGCACCATTGCTTAAATTAATTATATCTAGATGAATAAAAAACTATGGTAGGCCTAAGAACCTATTTCAATACTGACTTGAAGAACACCATATTGTCAATCCAAAATATGGCAGTGTAGGCCTAATTATAAAAATAATCGTAGGGACTAGTATACTCAGTAATCTGGTAATAGTATTAATTCATTAGCATGTTCTTATGTTTAGGCCTACATATATAGAGGCATACGTTGATTTAATTTAACAATCAAAGCAAATACGCTGCCCTTCAACTGTCACAGTCATCTACGTAATGAGGAAGTGCTTTGGAAAATGCGGTCTAGTCAAACGTGGGTCCGAGTCCTGTCTAATGACATTAATGTATGCCCGGGATGGTAAAACATTCATCTATCGGGTGATAGAGGTACCCAGGTGATAATGGAGTTGTTAACCAAACAATAATTATGTTGTGAATATGTACGAATATCTTATTTTACTTATTATGAACTAACATGAAATTCAAAATTTGAGGTAAGCTGGTCATTCGACACAAAAATTAACTTCACTGTTTACTTAGATCTTCTTACACATTTAGGAATTGAAATGAGAATTGTTTTTTTACTACACACTTGGAAACAAAATACAGTAAAATTACACCAGTTTCCATGGTGTGAAGTTCACCGAACTAAGAACAAAAATAGTAAAAAGACGGTAGCATTAGGTAGCGGCAAGAAGCAAGAGGACTTGGTTGGTGGCTGTGTAGTGTTTTGGTTATAACTTTAATTTGTCATGTCAGTTCATGGTCAACTTTTAGTAGAAGTTTTCAAATTACTCCATGCAGGGTACCAAGAGCTTGGTTTCGAACAAGCATTGACTGCACATCCTCGTCGTCGTTTCAATGTAGTCCTACTACTAATAATCAAAAGCTTCTTTTTTGTTCCTTAGGTGTATATCTACTACTTATAATCATATGCTTCTGTGATGTTCTTCAGCTCTAGGTCTATTAAGTATTAATAATCCTTCTATGTTGATCATCTATAGACCTACCCTATAGACCTACTTTTAAATCCGTGTATGTCAAAAAAATCCATCCATCAACCAATCCATGTTCCTTCTCCCGAACATAGATATGCGACTATGATCTGCGCATTCTTGCAATAAATGCTCGCTACCCTGGCTCGACCCACGACCGTTTCATTCGGGGAATGTCGGCAGTACGCCGTGAGTTGGTTAGGCTCTATGACCTCGGTGAGCGAAGCTCGTGGCTTTTAGGTAAGGCTCATAAAATTGTTATATATTATAATATATAATATAATATTATATATATATTATAAAACATTAGCTTATTTTCTTGTGTATAGACTATTTCTATTATAGATCTACATACAGATTTGATAGTTCCATTACATTTCTTGTTTCCTTACAGTCGCTTTTATTCCAACAGTAGATACTGATGTTGCACTGATGTATCCACTAGGCCCCTATGTGTCTTATCACATTTTAAAAGTATGATTATTGTTTAATTAGATTTTTATACATCGTTAAAGAATATTATCAGACTATGACTTACATTCTAGAGTTTGCCTTCTGTATTAACAGTTAGTATGAAATGGAAAATTATATTGCAGTGTACTTGTCATATGAATTTTCAAAGTTGGTTTAATGTAGGCATACTCAAATGTTGAAACATGTATCACACATTTGTATACTGATTGTGCTATTTGTTCAAGGTGACAGTGGCTACACTGCTGAACCTTGGCTCATGCCCCCGATACCTCGAGCAGCACCCGGGACACCGGAGCGAGCGTACAGCGATCGACAGTGCTCGGCTCGCAATTGCGTGGAGAGGTGTATCGGTGTGCTAAAAGGGAAGTTTCGTTGCCTGAGGAAAGATCGTGTCCTGCATTACAGCCCTTTGAAAGCTGGCCTAATTATAAATGCCATTTCAGTGGTACATAACATGGGGCTTCACTTCCGCATTCCAAACCCTGCACCGTATTTTGACCCAATCGATGTCGATCATGCGCCCCCAGTTCCTGAACCCAATGACTTGCCTCAAGGAGGAAGAGGCCGTCCTGGGCAGGTCAATTGGTTCCAGGAAGGGAGACAAGTGCAAAATCGTATTATTAGGCATCACTTCACTTAGTCTGCTCACCTGCAGCGATGGGTGCTCGTGAGTCGAGATATCCTTCGGGAATGTATCCTTGGCTAAATACATTGAATATTCAAAGTATTTAGCCAAGGATAGATTCCCGAAGGATATCTCGTTATCTTTCATTGTATTTCGATTATTATACATCAAGATGTCAATTTTCCCCCACTCCTAATTTTCTCCCACCCTTAAGATGTCATGGTCCAATTTCATCCTTTCTTTCCTTTTGTTTAATTAGGTCATAATTTTATGTAGATTCTATTTAGAGCCAGAGTATTATTTTTGTAATCACCCATTTGGTTGAGTTGTTCGGTCGGCCGCCGAGTGAAGGTCACGAGCTAGGGAGTTCTGGCGACGACGCGGACAGGGGTGGTTGAGAGAGATACAGCGCGGCACGAGAAAGAAGAGTTTGTGATAGATACAAGAAATTTGACAGTGGAAAATAACGTGTGCGACAGAGAGAGTGTAGCCCTACACCACATGAACCGGTATCGTATGCTAATTATTATTAATTTTAAAATCGACTGGGCGATTTATTGTAAATTGGTATGGAGAAGTGATGTGCTAACTTTGGAGACAAAGAGAGATATTATATTGTTTAAAATTCTTGCATTATATAAAGTATATTTTATAATTTTGGGGTGTTAAGATCGCCCTCGTGGTGCTCCGTTCAAACGATCTAATCTTCCATCCATAGCCGTAATTGGGGAACAATGATTTTGTATCAAGTTTCGATGTTATTAAAAAAAAAAAAAAAAAAATTGTTTACTGTATATTTTCTCTATTTTCAAGTATAGGGATTAGTTTCCCTCTTCCAAAACTATTTGGCGCCCATACCCTACCTTTTATTTCATATAAAAATTTGTATTTACTAAATCCCACCCCGCTCCCCTGGCACACAGCAGCGGACTTCACAAAGACAATAGTGTATTATTGTTCAATGTATGAATTTTATCCATGAAGTTGAATGCAAATGAAAAAAAATACATTATCTCGGTCAATATAATTATGTTTAGATTTATTTACAGGATATATATAGGCCTAGTTATAACTTATAAATTATATAAACAAAAGATGTTGTCAGTGGGAATGTAAATTGAGATTCTACCATGCAGATATATTATTGTGGACACAAGGGTTCAATTTCCACCAAGTCGATCATACTGGATTTTTCATGAGTTCCGACTCTGATTAAAATGAATACTGGAATGGTTCCTCAACATTGGGCCACGACCGCTTCCTTCCAACTGTTCAAAACGCACGATAAAATGACCTCTTGTCTCATTTGCTCACGTGATCTCAACCACACCATAATCTCCATTATAACGTGCATCGTTGAATGAATATTGTTGTAAAAGTGCATCGTTGAATGCGTACACTGTATTTGTATTGAACGTGTAGGCATACATCTTTTACATAATCATGCTGTAATGTTGATGAGCAAGAAGAGACAGTACAACGTTGATAATTGATTATGGGAATTTATTTCAAATTATTTCATACAAAGTCAAACTGCATAATCAACCACAAACTAATGATGAAATTACTAAATAAATGAGTAAAATAACTAATAATTCATTGGATTGATGTACCTTAGGCCTACTGCTATATTATTAATTAGCCTACTTCTTTCTACTATAGCACTAAAGAAGTGCTCAATAGTGATGTTCAATCAATATTCAATAGTACCGTATTAATTTGCCAATCATTAGCCAAGAATAGTGATCCAACAGTATAATTTTAATTTCACTGTATTTTAATTTTATTGATTCATATATTCCAATTTCATATATTTTAATTTTTAATTCATTTTATTTGATTTCAATTTTAGTTCAACTTCTTAGCAATCAATGTTTTTAATAATTGTTCCAATAAATCCAGTCGTCGATTGTCTGTCTGAGCTTTTATGGCCATTTGTTCAGTTAGTGACTCGATTGCTGTTTGGATTCCGTTCAAGGCAGCAACATTTTTGGCCTGTAACTCTCCAAATTCTTTGAGACCTGCCTCCAATGTTTCGTGAGACTTTCCAGAGTCTCGAGAAGAAGCAGCATGTAGGCTTACAGGTATTGTGTCGTGAAAGTCTCCTAAATTCAAGTCAATGTTCAATAAGGGTTCGTCATCATCTTCATTAACAACACACGTAGAACTATTTGGGGTTGAAGACCGAAATGGTATCAAAGAAGGAGGACTTGAATTTATATTTGGGGCCAAACCACCCTCCTGCAGATTGGTGTCGCCATCAATGGCCATATCGGTGAATATGGCCAGAAGCCTCTCCTCCAAATCGGTGAGCTGCATCTCCTTCGGAGGCGGACCTCCACCGCCAGTCCTGGCATAATGCGCCCGTAACTCGCGGGCTTTCTTTCGTGAGGCACATTTCCAATTGGTCCATGTCTGAGAGAATGTGAGAACATATTATAAAGGGAGCTAAGAGCAATAAACTTTGATGATGATCATCTGGAGATATTTTACCTATGTTTCTTGTTTCTAATTATAGTAGGCTTACTGAACTTGGTTGAAATGAATGAAAATGAAAATGAATGAAAAATCATGAAATTGACAGTGGGAAATATGTATAAAATGTTAAGTTATTACCTCTTTCCATTTATCAGCCGTTTTAGATGGTCCGCTGCCATCCGAATTGATTTTTTCGGCTACCTTCGCCCACAATTGTTCGGCCATCAAATTTCCGTGGTGGCCATTCAATTGCATTTTGGCAAATCTGCTGTGCTCTTCCATAAAAGCAATCAAAATTTCTTTTTGGGTTGTGGTCATCCTTTGACCTCTTTTCGTTCTATTTTTTAGTGATATGTCCATTACAGCTATTACAACTTACTTGAAACTGAAACTACACTTCAAATGATGAGTTGAAATTTCGAATCAATGAAGTATGCCTGTGATGAATTCAAAATCTATCGACCGTAAATTCGCGCGCGATCCATCGCCTTGTATATTATAGTGATTTTCTATTGGCTGTGATGTGTTATTAATGACGTCACGTATCATTGAAAAAATACGTCATACTTTAAGCAATCTGTAAAGATCTTTAACGTAACAATCTATAAGTGTAAAGATTGGAGAACGGGACTCGATCTTCAGGGATGTAGTCTTCAACTCTAACGATATGAATTGTTAATAGTTAAAGATTGTTAAGTTAAGGATTGAGAACGGGAATCGCACTGCTGATCTAACACAAATATTTGTAAATAATAATAATTAATAAGATATTGTATCAATAGATTAAAATGTTGTTCTAAATTTCAATTTTTTGTAAATAATAAGATTGTATCAATAAATCTAAATTTTCTTCTAAATTTCAACTTTTTATATATTAATATAAATATACATAGGCCTATTTATATATATATAATATATATACATATATTATTATATATATATTATATATATATATATAACGCATTTATATATTAATTAATACCTACTACCTATTTTGTATGGTTGGCCTATGTCTATAAAAATGTATGATCTACATGAAGGAAATAATAAGGCCTAATTCAATACAAATTTAATCAGAGATGTCGTCGTTGCCAGAGCCTTGCTACTACATTTGCTTGAATTGCACGGGAATGACCTAAAAAATCCCTGTTGATATCAATGGGATTTGGGGCCAAGTCCCCAACATCCAAAGCCACTTCAGCTGCCTCTTCTTCTAGAGTAAGTGGCTCTGGATCCGGCAGACGGGCGTCAATTGCCATGTTGTGGAGTACGGCACAAGCAATTTGCCTCGCCGTGAACGGATCATAATGTAGGCAACGGTGGCGGAGAAGACATCGCCAGCGTGCCTTTAGCAGTCCAAAACGTCGCTCGATGCAGCAACGAGCGCGGCAGTGGACATTTGTGAAATTCTCTTCCGGTGAATTTGCCTCCGCATGTAATATCGGCATTAGAAGTTCGTTGGCATAACCAGAATCCCCTGAGAATGGAAATAAATGTATAGTTCAGCGTGTGTTCCATGGTATCAAGGAAAAGAAAGACAGTCGAATGAAAATAAATTATGGAAATGCTAGAATTTTTTAGAATTCTGACAGTAAGGTCTATCTAGAACTATAAAATGTTCGTATAAAAAACATCGTAAACTTTGGTTCCCCTGCTCGAACATTTACACATCACTCAGAATGTACCCTGTATCATAGTACATAACACATAAGCCTACCTATGATCCACTCTCCCCTCTCACCAGCTGCGTACCGCCTCGCCAATTCTGCCTTGCACGCAGAATGCCGCCAAATGAAGGCGTCTCCCGTGGATCCAGCATATCTCGCGTTTATGTTTAAAATACGCATATCGTAATCGCACACCTAAAAATATTAATTTTATTTTTCAAATATAGGCCTACAACACGTCTATATTGAAATACCGGTAACTTTAGTATCTATATGCTTATATTTCAAATGTTCATTGACTTTTACTCAATTTGTTTTAAAAAGATTGATTGATTTTACACCGAAGGTACACGTTACCTTGAAAACTCGTGAAAAAAAATGAATCCATGTAACCTTTTCCTTCTATGCAGTTCCTACCAAACACGTCTCATTTCAATAACTAGGGTAATTTACCGCTTGCACATTCAGCGAGTGGTAGCTCTTGCGATTGACGAAATGCTCCTCGTGAACAACTGGGCGGACTATAGCTACATGTGTACAGTCTACAGCGCCTATTGTTCCTATCATACCAGTAGCTGCGTCAAACCTGAAACAGAACATTCAAGGGCTTCCCTTTAACAAACATAAGGATAGGGTTGGTGAACGGATTAAGGAATATTATTGTCGTCTGCAATTTATTATAACTAGGAAAACGCTATGTATGCGTTGTAAGACGAGCGAGAAGGCTAAAAACTTCTTCGAGTAGTACCAAATTAGCACACTTAATTTTTTCCTCCAGAATGGTTGACCTGATCAAACTGAAAATTTTGAGAAATGAGTATAACAATGTAGGCCTATTTAAATTTCGTGCAAAATTTCTTTCTCATGAAAAAAAAATATATAAATTTTCTTCCGCCATGTTATTCTTATGGGTATTTTTGAAACATAAAAACTGTGTATGAAAAAAGTTCCCACGGAATAATGCCACAAAAGTAAACAGTTCCAAGTTAGATGAGGGACCAAAACGGGAAAAAGTTTGAAGTTAATAGCTGTACCCGTTTGACCTGTGAAGAACCAAAAATACAAAAAAAAACATACAAACAAACCCTAATATTTTTGAGTACGTCAATTGAATCCTCGCTTAGCTCATTTAATAATGTTACTAGAAATGGTGTACAGGTTGGGTACTTTAACTGATCAACAACCCAAAGAGTCCGATGTTACATAGCAAGTCCTTATCTCGCCACATTCTCTTTGGCTACACACATACTGCTCCCTAATAGAATAGACTGAACTTGTGGGATAATACAGCATCAGGTAAAACAGGTGATTGTAGGAATAGTGGTTGCCCAGGTATTAACAATCAAATACTATACAATTTATCACATTTTTTAACTAGACGACACCTATTTATTGACTCCATATTTGTAAGCCTAGTAACATAATTGGCAATTGGTTACTGAGCTACATATATCAATCAACATATTATATGATATATTATGGATATCATATTATATGATTTACTATGGATATAATATCATCTTATGGCATTGGCGTGTGATTTATGAGCAGTGGGATCATAAGATGAAGCTATTATTATACAGTGAAAATTATGTATAGGGGGAAGGAAGTGGTTATGGCCCATGTTATGGGAACCATATTGATATTAATCTATATAACAGAGGGTAGCGGGGATCAAACCCTCACCTCCCGGATCACAAGGCTAGTGAACTAGCCACTACGCTGCCAGTGCCGGTTATAAAAACCTACCTCTCTTTTATTACCCTCCTCTCAGCCTGCGTTTGAGGAAATTGAATCCACGTGTGTACCATAGTCTGATTGACTGCTGCTATCACTGCGTGGATGCCGCGGCTCACCATGGTCTGTCCTGTCCAACAGCTCGCTGGTACGACCCAGATGCCAGGAAACTCAATGTAGCAAGAACCCAATAATCATAATTTATCTCATTATCTTATATGCTGCTTAACGACCCCACCAACAGCTAGGTTATACGGGGGTACGAATGAGCGGGTGATGATGAAACGATGAAGTGATGATAGTTGAAAGGACATTTACAAAAAACTCATGCCATATGCAGGACTCAAACCCATGCCCTACATGACTTCAGTCACTACCACTAGCGATACCTGACTTAGCCACAGGGGACGGCTTACTTACTAGAAGAAGAATAGGCTGATACTATTACGTCCCCGGTAATAACTTGTACCCAGTACAGTGTACACTACTTTTGATCTAGGGAAAGGATCTTATATTAAACCTACTTATTTATTTGCTTGATAAATAAAAATTCATATTTAGATTTAATGAACCTTCACACCTTTGTTTCCAATGAAATTGCACTCGTCCTAACGCCTTGCTGCATAGCAGGACGTAACTCGTTAACAATGCCACGCACGAGACGCTGTGGCAGCAGATACAGCTTCACAAAGTCCGACGTTGTCATTTCGTTGCATGGCTCAGTGACTCGTCTCCTTATCCTCACACGCTGGCGCAATGCATTGTTGGCAACACCGCTCCAACTCATTCAAATGTAGCCAACCCTCCATTTATCTAACCTGTAAAAGCAAAGATTTTTGTATTTTAATATTCCAAGTTTTAGCCATTAAGTATATAGGTGGTCTTCAGCTCAGCCCTAGACATAGGTTTACCAAAGAGAAACCTACTGTAACCAATCTTTTTTTCTATCAATAGCAATCTAGACCTAGGCCTACCCTAGTCCAAGGATAGACCTAGGCCAATGCCTAGGACTAGTGGAATAGGGTCATAGTCTTGCTTAACCCTTTCAGTCACCCATTTAATTGGCCTGTGGGAAAATTAGGAAATTTCACATACATATGCATTGAATTATTTGTGATTTTTTTTGGTTAAAACTTTTTTTTTCCAATCCTTAAGGAGATATTGTATGTTCATAATAATGTACAAATGTACTGGAGAGTACTAAAAATAGTGAAAAAACACATATTTCAATCTGTGGATTATTAATATTATTTATAACATTTTTCCAATGAATTAATCCCAAATTCAGGTTGAATATACAATTTTATTGATTAAAAAGTACATGTAGTGGAAACCTGTGTACACTATAGCGAAACGAACAAATAAGAACATATTCTTAGTGGGAACTTCTCATTACGGCAATCATTGGAGTATAACTATTTATTATGGTTTTCGGTTGAAGTCACGAAAACAATTTTTATCTTTTGTTAGGCAGAGGTGTACCCTGCACTTCTCACATTTGAGGTGTGACCTTCCGTTACACCCCTCATTCTTACAGCGAACCGATTCTTTTGTTCCCGAATGGAGTGGCATGTGTCAACTCCATCATACCTGACCTATAAAATCGGTCGAACTTCTGTGCCGAGTTTCTTTTTACGAAGATCTTCTGGTGGGGTTGAATCTTGACTGGGCCGGCCACGTTTTTTATTCACGGCAACTGTCCTCCCTGCAAGAATGAGGCTTTCGGCTACACGCATACGAAAGTGCAGTAAATCTAGAACACGGTTCTTAGCTACGTTGCAATGTTCCGCATCTCTTCTGTACTCTAACCAACTGTTTGTTAACGCTAAATCGATAGCGTGAAAAATCATTCGTAGAGTCCATTTTCGAGAACGTATGAAGATGCGATACAAACCGATGAGCATATCCATCAAGTCCACACCTCCCATTGAAGTGTTATACAACATGACAACTTCTGGGCATCACAGATATTTTCAATTCCTTCAAAACTGTATAAGTAAAAAACTATTCAACTCATATTTCATAATTGTCAAATAGTTTTCAGTTAGGCCTATATCATTTTGAAGTAGGCCTACCTATTAAAAATATCTGCGTCTCCTCTTTATTAAAATGTTGATATCTCGTACCGTTCACCAAAAGTATATTTCAACAGGTAGACTCCCATGTACTCTTAACCAAGTTTTGTAGAAAAGAAGATTGATACATAGTAGATTAGGTACAATAAACGGACAATCAGGATAAGCTCGGGCTGGTGGCAGTGCGGCCAATGGGGAACAGTGAATGGAGAACGGTGAATAGTGAACAGTGAGGCCAACTGTTAAAAAAATAAGTGTTTGACCATTAATGTTCGTCTTTCGTTAGCACTATTTCGGGTAGCATTGGCAGAATCACTGTATTCAACCAGTTGAATTTGTTGGTTAAATTATTAAACCTAACCTAACCTTAATATTCTAACCTATGATCTGATATGTCAAAATACAACATTTTTGTTTAAGAAGTTTTACGGTACTTTCAAACAGTTTGTGCACTCCCGTCATTGTGTACGTACTTGGTTTCTAGGCAGGTATTCTAGGCAGTAACGGAATTCTTGCATGCCATTCACTATATACATATCATGCCGATTTAAAAATAGATAATATGTCAATACTGCTTTTATCGACTTACGTTGAGAGCGACACGTTACAAGCGACAGGCGTTCCGACCAATCAGCTATCGTGTTTTGTGCGTTGAGCGCATCAGGCGCTAGCTTGCGTTTGACGCGTACAGTCAGAGAGTTAGTTCAACTTGGTAGAACTTTTGACGCGTCGCACGTACCGAACGTACAACAGTACAAGGCGGTATAAGATAACCTCAAAATGAAATTTGACAGATGTGAGAATGGACAATGCATTTGTCTTCGAACTAAGTAGAAAGCTTTTTATGACATTAAATGACTGTAGTAATTTGTTGTAAAATAGAGATTGATTATTGTTTGCTTAACGACCCCACCAACAGCTAGGTTATACGAGGGTACGAATGACCAGGTGATTATGAAACTATGAAGTGATGATAAGTGAAAGGACGTTTACAAAAACCCATGCCTTATGCGGGATTTGAACCCACGCCCAACGGTTCACTTCAGTATCTGAAGCGTGCCTCAGCAGTCTGAGCTAACGAGGGCGGCTGTAAAATTGAGACAAGGAAACGAGGATTGCATAGCACTGTTGTAGTTTTACCTTTCAAATAACGTTCAAGATAGAGGGGCGTATTACAAATAGAACTGAGCTAAAATTTCTTAGTGCTGTCGTACCCGAAGACCGAGCTTCGGGGCCAGGTAAGATGTAGACACGGCTTGTTGTTGTAGTTGCTCTTTATTTACACGAAGTCACGGCTACATCGTAGCACACAATGATTTGAAGTACTAGAGTAGCCGGTGTGCACCCATTTAGGTGTGACACACTTCTCCCCCTTTGATAGCTATCACTCATCTACTTATACCCCAATATTAGAAGCCATTGCCCAGTGTATTACAATAGTAGGTAACATGACAGCATTTTAAGAATGCTGACCGATGCGACAAATTAGCGCATGATAAACACTAATCCTTCCTCAAGTCGGGCAATCGAAGTTACTCAATACCAATAATAATGAAACAGATTGGTATTATTAGTAAATACGCGGCAATAATTTAACAACACGCATTCCGTACCTACTGAGGTAATACACATTGACCAAACTAATTTGAGATAGATGAATGATCGCTATCCATTACAGCCCCCTGCTAAAAAAAGAATGCTTCAACAATGAAACATTCTTTTCAACAAAACAGAAATTAGAATAAACTTCCCACCAGGAGTTGTGACGTTCCAACGTCTAAAAACAAAGTGATATTAGAACAGATAAACATGATCAGTCAAAACGTAAATAAGTTGATTGTGCTAGCCAACCTTAAGTAGAATACCAGATTCGAAACATATAAAACTAAAATCTAACGGAAAATTATACAGAATCAACAATTTGGAATTGTTGTCAAAATCATGAGCATATGATTGAATGAGCACGCGCCTACATGAACCGTCCAGGTCAAGCCAAAATCGAGATTTCATTTTTTTTTTTCTATTAGCATTTTGACTTACAAAGACTAGCTGGTGGAGATCCCCCTCTGGTGTCGCTAATTATTTCAATACACTTTTGAGCACTGATGTAACGCCGGACTTACCGGAGAGGTGTACCGTAGTAACCTTCCTACCGACTAACAAAAAAAATTGAAATTCATTACTCGTGAAACTTGCGCAGCAGAGTGAGTGACCTATCCATGCTGTAGCTAGGTTAAGTCCCTGTCTTAGGTTAAGACTTGAATCTTGGCTTTCCCAGAGGGTGCATGCCTGAACTGTATCCTAACTGAAGTTCACGGATTGAAAATTAATTGGACCGATATCCGGCCACAAAAGAAAACGAGAAAAAGAAAATTGGTATTCTACAATAAGTAAAACCGACACTCGAATGCAAATGAGCCTACGAACTAGTGAGATGAAACATAAAAATCAAGTGACATAGAAAGAAAACTATGTTGAAAGAATAACCATTTGCCATGAATAATAGAGTGACTGATAATAATAATTGAACGGAAATAATTCCCTAACTAAAGTGTTGAAGTAACACTACTCGGTCGTGGGCGGAGCCTGTACGGAGATCGAGTTCGTTGTGCTGAGATGACTGGGTCTCCAGCGGTGACCTCCCCCGGCAACCCTTCCGAATGCGTGTCCTGGACTTCTGGGGGTTGCTCAACGAAAACCTCGTTGTCCAGAGGCTCTGACAAGAGGTTGGCGCCTTCCTCCACCGTCCCCTGGTTGGCGCTGCCTCCAGCGTCCTCTTGCGTTTGAGGGACCCCAGCATCCAGTACTTCCTGCTGTGGTGCCGTCCTTCCCCATCCTAGGTACGGAGCATCAACTTCCTCCTCGCCGGACTCCTCTTCCTCCCGAACACGAATCTTCTTCTCTTGTACAACAGGAGAGGGTGACTCCCTCTTAGGCCGGCCACGCCTCCTCTTCGGCTGCGGAGGGTCCTTGCATAACTTGAGCCGGTTGGCGTGTACAATAGTATGCTTGCCTGCAGGTAACTGCAGCTTGTAGTTTACATCTCCCAGCCTCTGCAGAATCATGTAAGGTCCTCCCCATGGTCTGGCCAGCTTCTTCGCCACCCCGCTCCCCAGAGCCGGATTGTGCAGATACACGTACCATCCAGGTTCATATGTTCGCTCCAGGGTGGACCGGTCGTAGTATGCCTTCTGCTTCTTTTTATGAGTTGCATTGGTTTCCCGAGCCAGTTTATAGGCCTCGTTGAGCCTTTTCACCAGGCTTTGCTGGAACCCGCTCTCTTGGTCCTGGAGTCTGGGCTCCAGGTCGCTCTCAAACGGAAGTCGCATCTCCCGTCCGTGGAGTAAATAATATGGAGAAAATCCAGTAACATCATTACGGGTGCTGCGGTATGCCATCGTGGCAAAGGGAACGAACAAGTCCCAGTCCTTCTGCGTCTTGTCGATATACTGGGACACCATGCTCATCAGGGATTGATGAAGCCGCTCGCAAAGGCCATTGGCCATCGCGTGGTACGGTGTGGTCTGCAGCTTCCGTATCCCTAACAGCTTACAAGTCTCTTTCATCAAGGTAGAAACGAAATTTCTCCCCTGGTCAGTTAGGAGGCGCTTCGGAGTTCCATGCCGCACGACAATCTTCGTGACGAATTCCCTTGCTATCGTCTCTGCTGTCTGATGCGGTATAGGTACGGCCTCGCAATACCTCGTGAAGTAATCAATGAAGGTGAGCAGATACTTGTTTCCACGCCCCGTCACGGGAAGAGGTCCAACCACATCCATCGACACCAACTCAAACGGCTCCGTTGTCTCTTCATGCTGTCCAAGTGGCACAGGTACTTGGCGACCGGACTTCCGTCTTGCGCAATCGTCACATTTCTCCACATGCAACTCCACATCTCTTCGCATCGACTTCCAATAGTACCGCTCAGCAATCAGCGACAGCGTCCTCTTCTGGCCCTGATGGCCGCTGAATACCGTGTTGTGATGGTTCCGGATAACCTGCTGCACCATGCTGACAGGAATAACAATTCTCCACGAACCATTCTCGACGAAGTACAAAAGCCCGTCATCATCGATCCGGAAACCTTCACCCTCTGCCGTGCCGATGGACTCCAATATTTCCCGGCACGTCGGATCAAGCTGCTGCTCCTGTTTGAGCGTTAGGCGACTCATCATCGGTGTATATCCACATCTTTCAGTCGCCTTGGTAGCGTTGTTATGAGCGCTGACGGCAGCACTCACGTGCCTTGACAGTGCGTCCGCATTAGAATGCTTCTTCCCGGGCTTGTAAACGATCTCATAGTCGAACTCCGACAATCGCAGTGCCCAGCGGGTAAGTCGAGACGTCTTGGGCTCCTTGAGGCTGACGATCCACTTCAGTGGTGCATGATCGACAACCACCTGGAACCTCCTTCCGTACAAGTAGCAACGGAAGTACTTTGTTGCCCAAACGACACCGAGAAGTTCCCGCTCCGTCGTGCTGTAGTTTTGTTCAGCCTTATTCAGCTGACGCGATGCGTACGCCACCGGTCGTTCCTGCCCGTTGACGACTTGCGATAACACAGCGCCCACGGCTGTGCCGCTAGCATCCGTTCCTAGAACAAAAGGCAATGTAAAGTCCGGGTAATGCAAAATAGATTTACTGCAAAGAGCACTTCTTAGAGTGTCAAAAGCATTTTGTTGCTCACTACCCCATGTGAACTTCTCATCCTTACGTGTGAGATGAGTCAGCGGCTTAGCTAAATCCGCAAAGCCAGGAATAAACCTTCTATAATAACCTGATAGTCCTACAAAACTGCGTACGTCAGTTATGTTCCTATGTATAGGGTATCCTTTGATAGCTGTGACTATGCTGGGGTCACATTTCACTCCTTCGTTTGAAACGATATGTCCGAGGTATTTTACCTCACTACCTGCAAATACACATTTAGCGGGTTGAATTTTCAAGTTCGCGGCTTCTAGCCTCTCGAACACATGCTTAAGGCTAACACAATGCTCTTCCATGGTAGCGCTGAAGACGCAAATATCATCTAAATAGACCATGCACTCGAGGTTTTTTAGTCCACAAAGCACAGTATCCATTAGTCGGCTGAACGTCGCAGGGGCCCCTACTAACCCGAAAGCCATTTTATTAAAATGATAATGGCCTTCGTTAGGGAGACTAAACCCTGTCTTCTCCTTATCTCTATCTTCTATCTATACTTGGTGGTAACCACTGGCAAGGTCTAAAGTTGAAAAATATCTACATTTACCTAAATTATCTAATGTATCGACTATATTTGGTAAAGGGTATGCATCAGATTTAGTAACTGCATTTAAGCCTCTAAAATCCGTACAAAAACGGAATTTCCTTACGCCGTCAACCCCAATTTTTTTAGGTACTATCACTATGGGGGCTGACCAGGGTGAATCTGAAGCAGATATGATACCTTGCTTGAGTATATCCGTAATATGGTCGTCAACTACCTCCCTTAGGGCATGCGGAATTCTATAAGGAGATTTTCGAATCGGCCTAACATCTCCTGTTTCAATTTTATGCTTAATTTTGCTACAACTACTCAAGGTATCCCCTTGGTAAAAAAATAAACCCTTGAACTGTTCAAGAACAAGTTTAAGCTGATCCCTATCGTCCTTACTGAGGTGATCTAGCTTCCGACTTATGAGGTCAGAAAATTCGTCGCTTCTTGCGCGAATACCGGAGGACTTAGCCTCTCTGTTTACTGCGTGGACCTTATTGGTACCGCCAACTAGCAAAGCTTCAGCTTTACCTATCATGACACTCTTTGCGAGTGTCACATCCTTATCACTTGAATTAACTACTTTAATAGTTACGTGATTTGACTGAAAAATATTCGTCACCACTCTGGCGACGAACACTCCGTGCCGCAGAACCTCAACTGGTTCCACAACCACGGGTGTAACCAAACCTGGATGGTTTCCGCGAAGACGTCCTGGAAGCACGACCTCGCTGCGCGCCGGAAGAACTGTGGTGTTCGTGGTGACCACATCCCAGCACATTGACCAAACTAATTTGAGAAAGATGAATGATCGCTATCCATTACAGTGCTATTCTAATTTGTAATTAGATCAAATATAGAATCGTTCGGGTATTTTCTTGTTATAGTAAATGAGAAAAACAAGACCGGCAACCTTACGTCGCCAAATATCAAACTTTGATGATAATTTGAAAGTTCATATTCATGAATTGTTAGGCATCCATCTTTCTGTTCACTTTCGGCGCGCACGTGTCAATAAATGCAACTAAATAAATAAACGCGACGCGGGTCAGTAAAAGCGACCCGAGAGCAAGAAGTTAGAGAATTGGGTCTTGAATAACCTAAATAATGATCAACTGATTAATATTTAATCATCAGTTGGTACAACCGGCTCTAATAGACAGTTTCATTATCATTAATACTCCATCACGTTGAAGATCAAAGTAGGCAAAATACTTGAGTTGATATAATTTGAGACGTGTTCTTTTATAATAATTTTCTAATTACAAATTATATTTTGAAATCATACCTAAAGTCAAGTTCGTCTGCGTCTGAGTACAAGCTTCGACAGCAGAGTTGACAATAGAATCTGCGAGTTGATTTTACATTACTCAAGCTGTTGAACGACTGTAAATACATATATTTTGATCCATAAACAAACAGGAATGGGAGTATGACAATTAATGATCTCGAGTAGGTCAGCCAATGCCACATCTGATAGCTTATGTCGGAGTGCATAGGACATTAGTAGAATTTCACTTTGTTTTCTGATTATGCTGCAGCCATCATACAAAGGCTCATCTATTTGCTGAAAAATAAACACTGAATAAGCATTTAGCTAAACAATAACAATCACATATTTATTTCAATATGGACCCTATTTCAGGATTTTTTTTCAAAGTTATAAATGTATTTCAATTTACATAAGGTCACGGCAGCTACGAAGTGATTTGAGATCCAGGTTGTGCTGCTGGCATTCGCTAGTTCAAGGTTGACGCTACTGACACCGCTGCGGCAGAAAATAAAATGTTTAGGATCCTAGATAGGCCTACACGACGGAAAATGCATTGCCGAAATGCATCGCTATTTTAGTTGATCGGGTAAAGGGAGTATTAGTACAAGCTTCGGCTATTCAATTAAAATTAGGAATTTTAATTATAATTACAATTACCGGTAGTCACATTGACTGCAAACTTACTTCGGGCAAATTATTCTCAGCATTTTCATTATTAATGTCATTATCTGGCTCCTCATCTCCATCTGACAACACTGAATAATCAGAAAAACTGTCCGATTGATAATCTTAGGCAGCATTGGCAAAGTCTGAAGATCCAGAAGAACCTATCGACTGATTGTCAAAATCGGTATGACTTTCCAAAGATTCTTGATGTACTGATTCAATGGAAACATTCAGTAAAGAACTTCTAATGCTACCGGTATCAGAGACTTCCGGATCTGATTCCTGGTCAATCTCTTCAATTCCCTGGAATTCAAATATAGGATTATATGAAATTGTTCACTTAGGCCTAACACCTTCGTTTCAAACTTTATTTTAATTGAGAAATCGACACTCAATAGTGACATGGTGATGAACATAGATAGAAAATTAGCACATCTGTTCATCCTACATGTGGACCTTCATTACCATGTTCATTTCCAAGTTGCCGAGCCTCATTTTGAAGTCTGACAAACTTTGTTGTTCTTGGTACAGGGACGTTTTCACTTAAATAACGTTTATATGGCCCTCTCTGTCTAGGCCTATCACCATTAGGCCTATTCATAACAAACGAAAACGATTTCCTATCTCACCTAGATAGGCCTATTCTAGGCTTAATTTTAACATTCAACAATGGTTTTATCTAGGCCTAAAGCCCTAGGCCAAACACTCCAAACTCAATGCCTAGGCCTAGCATTAAGTAAGGCTGCATCCTAACCTACCACAGGCTTAGGGCTACGGAAAATGATTTGCGTCTGGTATTGTGAGTCACTAAGAAATAATTATAAATCTCAGCTATTTTGTCACGTCCTATCACCCGAAATCTTGGTAGGCGAAGGCGAATACAACACAAAACGGTATTAATTTGCACCAATTTAGCAAGCAATGACAAAAATGGCAGAGACAGTATTTAGCTGTGGTTTTAGTCCGAATGACAGGAGAACTGGAGAAGACTCCTCAACGAGCTATGCAGTGCCTTCTAGATCTGTTCATTCAGAGTTACTGTGTTTCAGTATGGGGTCGCCACAGCATTGCCTAGCCAATGAGAAATGGAACCTTCATGTTTGAATAATAATCATTCCCATTTTTATATCAAGTTTACAACTGCTTATGTGACCGAAATTTATCTATAACGAAAGGTTTTGGATAATATTCGATTAATAATAAGATTCCATTGTGAAATTGTTGAATTTTATGAAATATGCTGATGCTCTTGGGACCCTCGGCGCTGGTATAAGCATTCGAAATGATTCGAATTATTTCCCATTGTTGGCTACTATTTTCACAATTCGAATATTGCGGTATCACGGTAAACTGATTTTATCCAGGCCTTGCTGTTGCCCGCTGCTGTAGTCGTTATAGATAGGCCCTATAAGTTTTATATTCAAAGTGACTTGCATTTATTTCAATATTTATTACTTTAAATTCATAAAGACCTATCGTTTATCAACTTTTTCTATAACCTGACCCAGGCATAATCAAACTTACAACATTTTTCATAATCCGAAAGAAAGAAACATGGCAAATGAACATTGGGCTCTATTCCAATTTCCAAAGGAACACAACACGGTGGAGGTGGGATTGGTATTTTGGGCGGAATTGAATGAATTCAGCACCAGCATTGATGAAGATGCAATTATGTTTAAAAAAGTGTTCAAAGTGCAGTGGCCGAACTGCGAAATAAACAATCGGGAAATGAAGAAAAAGTTGGAGGCGGCAGCCGTTGAGTGGATCCCAGTTCCAGCCATTGTTCTTGCTATAGGAGGTAAGCTAAAGCAGCAATATATTTCAAAATTGAGAAATAGGAGTTGATATAATCAGGAATGTGATAATGGATGAAATGAATGAATAATTAGAAAACACATAGGTAGAGGCTAGGCCTAATTGCTTATTTGTCAAATTCTGTTGGCACTTTTGCACCTATTTTACAGATTATTCAGAAATGTGTGTGGCAAGAGCATCTTTCATAAGAACTGGCAACGTTAAACCTGAGGTCGGTGTTGAGACAGAGGACCGTACTCGGCGCAATGTGGAAAAAATTGATATTCCGGAGGTAATATATTTTGTGAGAATGAATAATATTATAATAAACCCTTGATTAGTCCCTGACTACAAAAGTTAACAGGATAATGATCAATATTAAAATACAAAGAATAATAGATAGAAATAGTTCAAAATTAGTAGGCCTACAACTAAATTGGTTGAATAGAAATTAGAACTTGAACTATAAAACCTAATCTATAGGACCTACTGGCAGGAAATTATTTTATAACCGAACCAATATCAGTGTCTCGATTCAAAATTAACAAGGGCATCATGATTTGGGCATTGTTAGAGTTCAAGAAATATTATTTCTATTGGCTGTTTTTTGTTTTCACCCTGGGCCTACTACCGCACCCTTACCTCCTGTATAAGTACCGGTAAGCCTAGCCAGGTGCAGACTGACCTAGTAGACGTAGTAGGCCTATCCGTAGTACAGTAGTATGACGTGCCATTAAGTAAATAAATTACCATACTACTATAACACAGGTTACTATAGAACAACTAGAATTTCTTTAAACATGCAGTTTCAACAATTTTACATAAAGAACTATAGCCCTACATAGTTAAATATAATGTTACCTATAACTACAAACAAATAAGGTTACAGTACAAATTGTGGAAATATAATAACAAATTTATGAAGCTAAAATAATACAAATGATCTTGTGAAGAAAGTAACTACAATTTTGTGAGTGAATGTATAGAATGTGTAATTTTAAATAATTAGAAAATAATGTAGTTAATGCAGCCAGGTTTGAAAGAAATATTGGGTGAAGGCCTACTCATAATTTATACAATCCTCTTACTTATTATTGACATATTTTCTACATTTTAGGAGGATCAAGCACCGCCCAAAATATTCACCAGCAGTGAAAAACGTGAAAGCCTTGTGGGGAAGGTACTGGCCAAGAAGCCTTATCTTGCAGTCAACTTACAAGTGAATTCATTGATGGTCAAAACTATTTTACATTGGTACAATCCTTTGCTACGAGTGGGACTACCTACAAGTTTGTTATATTTACTTTTTTATTTGAAAGAAGTGTATCAGTACCTTATGGTTTCAGTTTAGACCTATCTACATTTTAAACTAATAGCCCTCAACACATTGACAGTTAGAAAAATTACATTCAATGGCCAACCGTAATCAATTCTATTTTATTGTTTCGAGATAGGTCCCTATAATTTTTTTTTAAATTTAAATTTAAAGTAGAGCTTAGAATTGGAATTGGTGATGATTGATGTATTTTGAATAGGCCTACTTATGAAATAATTATTTGGCCACTCAAATTTGGAAATGACACCACTCTGTGTCGTGACATGCTTATTCTTAGACTTCAATTCATTTAAAACTGACAATTTATTTATAGGAGGACCTACAGGAATCATCGGATGATGATACAGAGTATATGCCGGCATTGAAGTTGTCAAAGGACATGCTTGTGAGCCGGTACAACACTCTCAAAGCTGACAATCGGAGATTGAGAGAGGAAAACATCAAGTTCCGTGAGACATTCCGGCTCTTTGATGGTACGTAATTTAGTAGACAACAACACTCATTTGTAATAGATTAGTTGTAATTTGTACAAAAAATTCTGCAGTAGAACTATATGCGTAAAATTTGTTTCAACAACCAATTTAAAGTCTCTTACGAAATAGAAAAAATATTTTTGTTGTTTAGCACTATTTTTTATCAAGTACCGTATACAATTGTTTTTTCACACGGATTGATTGTAATCTATTTGTTTATGTTCTATACATTTGAAACATTCTTATTTGTATATGTTGTAGGTCTGCCAGATTTGTTTAAGAGCGTAAATACGATATTGAACTAAGTGTCTCATCGCTCATCGTCGGCTCACTCGTCATCTCACGCATCGACATCTCACTCGTCATCATCTCACGCGTCATCATCTCACGCGTCATCATCTCACGCGTCATCATCTCGTGCACTGTCGTCATCTCACTCATCGTCAGCTTCCAAGAAGTCCCACTCCAAAGTCCATACTCCTAGTTACAAGAGCTTGACATTTGGTAATATATTTACCACATTTTGTACAAATAGATTCACCAAATAGACAAGTGAACTCTATCTTTTAATAAATGTTATTTGCATTCTTATCCAGATTCCAGCCCAAGTGTACCGGTAGGCCTACTAGAGTCAAACATAGAAAATGTTTCCGAAGAGGACAACGTTATGGAAGGCCAGTTGACCAAAAACTCTCAGTCTACTGAAAACTCTGGAAAGGTGATATTTATTATTATTATTACTATCGGTGACCTATTATTTATTATTCATTTGTTAGCTTATTTATTTTACAAATTACAAACTTTTATTTAAATGAAGTACAATCCCGTGTTGTTTTATTAATTGCATTATTTATACCTCAATCATTCAGCATTTTGATATTTTCAATCAATTTTATATTTTAGGTCTTCGATTCGATCGCTAATTGGGATGTTCATTATTCAACAAATTCAATATCTGATTAATTGGAAAAATTGTAGATGAAATAAAAATAAGCAAGTAACAAAATAATCCTAAAATCAATAAAATAATACCTTCACGTGCGGTTCATCATTGCTGGCAGTGAAACGTTGTTGTGTAACCTTGAAAGTAACACAATATTGAAAAGATTTTTTGAAAAATAGTGATTTGTTTTGTTGATAAATGAAGTTGCAAACTCGAGTGGAAAAATGTGAAGTAATCTCTCTTCACACACAGCATGTAGTGTTTCTTTCTAGCTAGGCCTACACATTTTGATAAAATTTCACATTAAAGTATCAAAATTTTGATATCATTTGCAACATTTATATCGAACTGCCAACCCTAAAAAACACCGCTCCACACAGTTAACAAAAACATGGCCGCGATTGAACAGGACTTGCGAAACATACTCCTGATTCATAATCCATTTTTAATAGAACTGCTTACCTGTGTGTCTCGAGAAGTTTATGTAAGTGATCATTATACGTTTTATTATACTTTGATATATAAATCTTCATTTGGTTCTATATAGTGAGTTTTAAATCTTATAATTTAAATTGTTTAATATTTTGGGAAAAACAAAATATTTCGCAAAAACACAGAGTATAGGACAGCTTATAACAGATAAATCAAAGCATACTGGAATTGGATATGTAATTGTCACGCAAGAGGAGGGCTCTGACTGAGTAAGAATAAAATCAAGGTCTCATGAGTTAGACCTCTTCCTGTAAGATATACAGAGGTTATTATATACTGACATTCTCCACGACATCTGGCTATGCACCATGGATATAAGTCCAGGTCAATTAACGCAAAATGTCAACACTATAATATGCCCAACTTGTGATAAGAATTTTCTACCAAGTGATAATTTACTTTTCTTGGATCACTTTGAAGTGTGTGATGGGTCCTCCTTGGATGTGACTACTTTGGCTATTGCTAATGACCGCCTCACTCGCTCATCAAACTCTGTTAGTTTGCCTAATTCAGAGACTGTACCTATTAATATGTCTAAAAAGAATAAACAAAAAATGGAGTGTCCATTTTGTTCGAAGTCGTTTATTAATGTGAAAATGCACATACGTAAGGCACACAATAATCGACAGTTCTCGAGGCAAGGTTCTATATCAACAGAAGGAAATGAAACAAGAACAGAATTATCAGAAAATGAAGAGATTACAGATGCGGTTATGGTCCTTGACACAAGTGTTACCCCTTCGCCCATCATCGGAAGTCAGAAGAAGGAGAAATGTCCTCATTGTGGGAAAAACTACTTGAGCGTGAATATTCATATATCCAAAGCACACCCTGATCATCAAAGACTAAAGATAGCTTCAACGTATGTAGAAAAGTATCAGACATCTAAGATTGAAAACACTGATAATCAACAACAATATACTGTCAATAATTCAAATACGGATTCCGTCTCACCATTTAAATCTCGTGGTTGCCTAGACGAAGTGTATTTAACGCAAGTCAAACTTTGGACGGAGGAGTTCTCAAAACAAGTATTGGATGAAGAGTTTGATGATAATGTTACCAAATTTTCTACTTTTCTGGCCAACTCTCTTGACTACCTTCCGGGACCAAAACATCCGGCTAAAAAATACTATGAAGCTAGGAAGAGTGGAAAGTTTAAGACTAACGATAGGACACATGCAACTCAATCTAATCCAGAAAGGACTTCAAAAAGAGACAGAGAAAAGAGGAGGGAGAAATATTTATATGATTTAACACAGTATCAATACTACAATCAGAGGAGAAAAGCTGTGCGAAGAGTTTTAAACAATAATACCGTGACGTGTAAAATACCCCGTGAAGAGCTACATTCCCATTTTGTGGATGTGTTTTCTCACACAAATGACGCTACTCGAAGTGAGTATCCAAGAAATTTTGATCTCGAAGAATTAGATGGACTAGACAAAGTATATAAAGGGCGGGTTTCCTGTGAGGAAATACTTTTTACAATGAGAAAAATATCTGCGGACACAGCTGCAGGTCCTGACCGCGTGATCATGAGAGTACTTAAAAGTGAACGTATTGCGAAGATTATTTCATTGATTGCTTCAAGAATGTTGGATACTGGTTATGTACCATCAGTGTATCAACAAGCAAGAACAGTACTAATATATAAAAGCGGGGATGTAAGGAATCCATCTAATTTTCGACCGATTTCAATTTGCTCGTTGTTGCGTAGAATTATAGAGAAGACTCCTGATCGTCAATTAAGAAGTTATGTAACATTCAACGAGAACCAAAGAGGGTTCATCAGTACGCCAGGTACCTTCATAAATACCAGTATAATAAGTGGTATATTGAAGTCATCAGCTGAACATAAAAAGGATGTAACAATAGTGTTCCTAGACTTATCAAAGGCATTTGATACTGTGGGCCATAAACATCTCAATTTAACCATCAATAATCTTCCAGTACCAACAAAACTGCGTCATCTAATCTCCAAGTCATTGATTAATAATAAGACACACGTAGAAGCGAACGGTGATAAAACTAAAAGCATAAATATGAATCAAGGTGTTTTTCAAGGATCACCGTTGTCACCGACATTGTATAATTTGGCAACAGATCATATCTTAAATGAACTAACAGAACATGAAGTCAAATCGAAATATGGCTACGACTTCTCAGGGGATATCGAAAAAGTAAGTGCTCTTGGTTTTGCTGATGACACTGTGGTCATTGGTAAAGATAAGGAATCGGCTGTTACGCTTGTAGAAATAGCACGAGCCAGATTTCATGAAATAGGACTCTCGATTAATGCCAAGAAATGTGCAGCAATAGTGATAGAAAAAGGGAAATTGGTCCAATCATCTATAATCATTGACGAAACAATGCAAATTGACTCTCTCGCCGCTAAGGAAAAAATAAAATACTTGGGAGTCGACTTCTCCCAAACTCTAGTTTTCGATCCGGCTACAGTAATTAATAAATTGACCAAAAACCTTGATTCCCTCACAACTTCACCTCTCCTCAATGCGGAGCAAAAACTGAATGTATTCAACCAGTTTTTAGGACCAACATTGATTTATCCTTTACAGAATGCACCATTAGGCCAATTACCCAAATCTTTCCTTTCAAACGCAGACAAATTGATTCGTAGCGCTGTAAAGGAAATTCTGCAAGTACCTCACGACGCTCCGAATAGCATGCTATATGCTAATAGAAAATATAAAGGACTTGGAATTATTAACACATCATGGGAGGCATTTATTCAGCATCACAACATTTGCAGCGTACTGGAAAAGACAAATAACCAGCATGTCAATATTTCGAGAGATCTGGAAGAAGAGAAGAAGATTTGTATAAGAGAACTGGAGGTAGGAGAACAAGAACTATCGAATATAAGTGGTGTATTAACGGGAAGGAAGCTGAGAGATCTCCTGCGTGAAAGAGAGTTCACCAAATGGTGTAACTTACCTCACAAAGGAAAGGGAGTGATACTGTATAAAGAAGTCACTTCTGCTAACATTTGGATTCGCAATAAATCGGGTCTCTCTTGCTCTGAATGGCGAGACGCAATCAAACTCACTTGTAACGTGGCACCGGTGAGAACAGTCCCTGGCAGAAGCACAAACACAACCCACTGCAGACATTGCGGTGAGTATGAAACTCTTGCCCATGTGTTGTGTTTCTGTCAGCATGGGGAACTGCTCATCATCAACCGCCATAATAAAGTAAGAAAAATGATCGCGGATGCGCTGAGAAAAACTGAGAAGTATTTGGTTTTTGAAGAAGTACACGGTTTGTCTGACAAAGGAAGTACACGCCGTATAGACATCATAGCAATTAACACCAAAGCTAAGACAGCGGACATACTAGATCCAACAATAAGATTCGAGAGAGGTGTGGATCAGGTGCAAGAAGTAAATCAAGAAAAGAAAAATATTTATGAACCCACCATACCGTACTACTTGGATAAGTATGACATCAAGAAGATCCAAGTCACCGGGCTGCTAATTGGTGCTAGAGGAACTATCCCGAAATTTTTAGAAGAGTGTTTTGTCAAATTTGGTATAGCTTCAATTATTAGGAACATAGTACTGAGCGTATTACGCGATTCAATTATCATTCTTAGAAATCATTTATACAGTCAAAATTAGCTTCATTATTTATTATTTCATCATTTTAGTCTCAATTCCGCTTATATTCAAATTGTTATTCATTTGTATTTATCTAAATTTTAATTCAATTGTTATTCTGTGTCATCAAGGCAACCCAATATACATGGGCAGAGATCGAAATAAAGATTTTTATATATTCCTCATTTTGTTGCCATATTGTACCATGAGCACAAATTGGTACAGTAGTTGTGCCATTGGTAGGCCCACTGTGACATACGTGTCTGTAGACGTAGAAACAAATTATAATTCACAGAAACACAGATGACAATTAGAATTTGCCGATAAGATGTTACAGTTGATTGATACAGTACTCTCTTACTGACTCAATCGTGTGACACGTAACATGTCCTGGGTTTGCACGCCTTCTATCACGCCCATGCTTAAACATACACAAATATGTAGTTTGTAAGCGAGGCAACTTTGCATTGTTTAAAATAATGTGTACATCTATTTCTCTGGACAGATTGAAATAGCGACAGGGGTATTCGTCGACAGAGAGAAGTTGTTGAATTGCAACAAAAAAATCATACACATCGTTGACAAATGATCTGTGCGGGATATTGTTCTCCACCGAGGAACTGAGCACATCGTCGCTAACAGGAATGGCAACCAATTTTGCACGGTCAAAAGTGGCAAAAAAAATTAGATTCGAGTCGAGTTAACGCTATTGTTTGCAAGTAAATGCGGAAGCAAATTTATCAATTTAACTCAAATTTTTTGATATTTATGGAATTAAACGAACGATTTATCAAAAGATTACATTCAATTGGACGTATTATGATAATTTATCGCAGAGTTTAGGCCTTATATAATATGAGATTTTGAAAAAAATATTCCTTGTGATAAGTAGTGGTTATAAATGATATTCATTTAAAATTCATTTTAGGCATATGTGGGAGGGTATAACCAGAAAAATTGTCATAGTTTTGTTATATTAATATAAAATTCAATCCATTGTTACAGCGTATGTTCTACAGAACAATTATAGCGATGCCACATCGGAAGAAGTTCTGTTGAAGATCAAACAGAAGTGTAATAATGCGTCCGGACGCCCAACACAGAAGGCCTCAGTAGTCCACTCCAATATGACCACTCCAACAACGCCTCAACAAGATCAGGCAACATCGAGTGATCACTCAGTTTCTGAACAGCATAGTGTTGAAGCGACACCTTGAATATGTGAAAATTACTTCTAAATCACATACCTCGCTTAATTACCAGAATTCAAAATTATATATTGAAGATTTTTTCATTTAATGATGAAACTCATTCGGACTCATACGAACCTGTGAATGTGATGTGAACGTCTTATTGTTTTATAGAGTCCATGGGAGTCAATTTAGCGGAAATCAGGTTTTTGGTGATAACTTCTGAACGATAAGAGATGGCGAAATTCTGAAAACAAGGAAACACAAATATTTGTAATACCTTCAAGACGGTGTAAGTAGGCCTTCAAACTTTTTATCTCTAATCACCTGATTGTCAGGCGTATACTCTTAAACAATGTTAATTTTTTAGCGTGATGTGATATACATAGCTATCACTTATACACCATCTTGAAGGTATTGAAAATATCTGTGTTTCCTCATTATTAGAATTTCGATATATCATACCGTTCAAAAGCTATCACTAAAAAACTGTACCGCTAAATCGTCTTCCATGGAGTCTTAAGGTATATGTTATGCTACAGTAGTGGTATTAATAGTTTCATTTCAAAATGAATATAATAATAATTATTATATCATTTTTGATAGGGAAAATTTTATAGATAGAGCTAGGCCCAATATGAAAACAGTGGAAATATGATTGGTAATCACTCATAGTTCGGTATATTAGAATCAGAATAAAGAGTACTTTTTTGTGTGAATTACAAATATCCATTTTGTTATTTTCAAAATCTCTACACTTCCCAGAAAACAAATCCGTAATCCCCCAACCCCTTATAATAAGAAGTAACGAAATGCATTGAGATGATAATGAATGAGTGAAGCTCAATCATATATGTATTAATGAACTAAAACCACTTTTGACTTATAACTTGTAAAATCTACCAGGGTTGTAAAACTTGTGAATTGCTGAAGACGATGGCACATAATGCGCATTAAGCTCGGTGAGTTGTCGACAAGGATAAATATATATATATATATATTTTTAATGCTGCTTAACGACCCCACCAACAGCTAGGTTATACGGGGGTACGAATGTGTGGGTGATAATGAAACGATGAAGTGATGATAGGTGAAAAGACGTTTACAAAAACCCATGCCTTATGCGGGACTCGAACCCACGCCCAACGGTGACTTCAGTTACTACCGCTAGCGATAATTGACTTGGCCACCGGGGCGGCTATATATATATATATATATATATATATATATATATATATATATATATATATAAAGAATGAATATCTAGATAATCAACACTTGTGAAAGCCTACATAAATCAATATATATCTGTCATCTTGTAATCTTCAGGGATCCGTGTTGGTCCGCATGGCTGCGTAAAACCGAATGACGTCTTTGCTCTCCTCGATCCCACGCACAAGTAACCCTATGCTGTGAAGTGTCTGTGGCATCATGCTGTGTTCTCGATGTCAATGGTTGGGTGCTTATTAGTCTCTCTCTGTGGCCAGCGTCCCGTGCATGTCGGGTCCCAGCTAGTGTGAACCACGGCCGCAGCATCAGGGTTAGCCGTATTTGTGTCTTGGCTTTGTACTTCTTGCTGCGTCTGTTCACTCTCATCAGCAGTACTGTCGTTGCGGCCTGGGTGAAAGACGGTTGTAAGCGTTGGATCATGAGTAGAGGCTTCTTTTTTGAGTAGTCGTAGCGCTATCTTCGGGTGTTCATCGTGTGCAGTTTCTTCTCGATATTGATGGCTTCTCTGTTACACATTTCCACGTTTCTGGCAGTCTGCGGGCATCGTTCCTGTTATTCATATTGTTTGGTCTTCTTTCTATCTCTATCGCTTCTCTCATTATTCGTGGTAACAGTTTATCTTGTTTGGCCAGAGTCTTTGCCTTATCAAAGTCTATGATGTGTCCTGTTTCGTTCACATGTTTTACCAACGAGTTAGTTTTGTCGAAATTCTCTACTGCTTTCTTGGCGGACTTGGAAAAGAAAGCTTTGGCAGAGTCAGAAGACGAGCCTTTAACATACATAAGATATGTCGACGACATATTAATACGGTGGACTCATGGTGAAGATAAACTGTCTGCGTTCTTAGAATTGATGAACACAAGACATGCCAATATAAAGTTCACCTTAGAAAGGGAAGTAGACGGAAAGATCTCATTCTTAGATGTATTAATAATAAAGAAAGAAAATGGAGAGTACGGTCACACGGTATACAGAAAACCAACACACACGAATCGGTAGTTAAGCTCAAAATCACATCACCATCCAATGCAACTCAAGTCGGTTATACATTCACTCACAGCACAGATAGATCAACACAATTAGCCGATGAAGAACACAGGAATGAAGAGAGAGCATATGTGACTCAATCCTTGAAAATGAATGGATATAGAGAGAAGGAAATAACGAGAGCATTCAGAAAGAGTACCAAGCGAAAAGACCGAGATGAGGAGAAACCCAGAAGCACCGCATACTTACCATACGTCAAAGGAGTAACGGACAAAATTAGTAGATTTTTAACTAAGAAGAACATAGATACGATATTCAGCACAGATAGAAAGTTGGGAAAATTAGATGGGCATGGGGAGGAGAGAATGAAGAATGAGTGTAAAGGGGTCTATGAAATACCATGCGGAGGTTGCAAATCATCATATGTAGGACAGACAGGAAGAAGGATAGAAATAAGACTGAAAGAACATAAAAAAGCAGTAGAGAAATTCGACAAAACTATGTATGTATGTATGTATGAAACGTGCTCCAAACATTCCTCAGAGGCATGTTTCAGGCACCCACTGTCACCAACGTTCCGCAAATACTCCTCTACAGCACGCTTCAGGCTCGTAATTTATACTCCCAATCAAAGCATGCTCTTGGCTTGCTCCGGGCATACCCCAAACATGCCTCGAGCAGATGAGGCATGCCCTTGGAGTCCCGCCCTAATGTAAAAAGGAGTGTTTCAGGCAAGTTCTAGGCAAGTGAGGAGTGAATTTGCCATGCCTCAGGCATGCCTCACCTGCCCTGGAAGAAAGCTTTAGGCATGTCTGAGGAATGCTTCGTGTTTGTAGGGACGAGTCTACTCACGCATTCGGAATACCGTCTCTTGCTCTCAAACTGGGCATAACTTTTGAATTTGTGTTGTTTTACGGCGCTTCAACAACGAGGTTATTTGCGCCGAGACTATGTCATGATGTGTCAGTCTGTTGGAACATTTGGGTCTATATATATGAATAAGCAGTATGAAGTATAGATGAATTAGCAAGTATTTATACAAATTTAAAATATCACGTTTCGAAATCTAAATAACATTCGATCTTATTTCTTTCATGAAACGTACCAATAACGATAAAACTAAATAACTATCTATGTGAAGAAATAAACGTACAAACAACATATAACATCCTAAAACTAAATAACAACTTAGAACTAATCAACAAATATAATTAATGAGATCAAAAGACGAAGAACAGTGGAATAAAACTGAATCTTATCATATAAGTCTATATCTCTCAGAAATCTAATAAGTCGATCCACCGCCTCCTGACTATTCGCAAGGACATCCTGTAGTTCCTGCGGCATGTCCAAGAGACGGCGTGTTGCTTGGTACTTGGGGCACTCGATTAATATATGTTTGACTGTTACAGGCTGCAAGCAGACATCACAGGATGGGGGATCTTCTCTATTGAGCAGGAAGCCGTGGGTGAGTCTACAGTGTCCGAGTCTCATCCTGGCCGTCACGACCTCCTCCCTCCGCGAGCGTCGAGAGGAAGAGGCCCAGACACGGACACTGGGTTTGATAGTTCTCAATTTATTATCTGTCACGGCGTCCCATGATGTCTGCCATCGCGTCCAGAGAGTTTGCTTGAAAAAGCTCTTGGCATCCGAGGCCGGGATCTTATTAAAATCGATATATCTATTTGTTGTTGCTCTTTTTGCAGCTTCATCAGCTCTCTCGTTGCCTGCAATGCCGACGTGCCCAGGAATCCAGCACAGGGCCACCTTAGTGCCCCGAGCTTCTAGTTCGGTGAGTACGGTTTGTATACGTTGAGACATACTATCTATAGGATAAAATCTCTCGATTGCTTGCAAGGAAGCTGAGAGAGTCTGAGCATATTAAAAACTTATTCCTGGTGTCAGACTGTATAAAAAGCAGAGCTTTAAAAAGAGCATAGAGTTCTGCCGTAAAAACACTCGAGATGGGGTCAAGTTTAAAACATATACTTGTAAGGCCTATATTAAAAGAGCAACCTACGCTGTTGTCAAGCTTGGAACCGTCGGTAAAAACAGTCTCGTAATCGGGATAAAATGACAATAATCTACGAAAGTTCTGTTGATAAACAATCGGAGGCGTAGTTGCCTTTGAGAACTGCGTAAGCTGGAATAGACAGTCAGGCTTGGCAACCGTCCACGGAGCTGTTTCGGGCAATCCTAATTCTAATACGTTTGGCATCTCTACCCCTAGGTCTGCAAGAAGTTCGCGAGCTCTGATTCCAAATGGTCTTGTTGATCGGCTCCTGTTGATGTACGTAGCACTATAGGCCGGGTGAAAGACAGTCCTATAGGCCGGGTTGTCAGGCGTACTTCTAAGTTTGCTCAAAAAACTACACATGAGGTAGTGCCGTCTTGATTCAAGAGGCGGTTCACCGGACTCACAATATATACTGACAATGGGACTCGTGCGGAAAGGTCCCAGTGAAAGGCGTATACCATTGTTGTGGACAGGATCAATCGTTTTGATGTAGGACTGTCTAGCTGACGAATAGACTATACTCCCATAATCTAGACGAGATCGGATAAGGGCCCTGTATAGTCGCAACATTACTGCTCTATCGGCCTCCCACGCTGTACCACTAATAATCTTCAGTATATTGAGTGAGCTCGTACATTTCACCTTGAGTTGTGACAGATGAGGTCTCCAACTAAGCTTTTCATCGAAAACTAAACCAAGAAACTTGACCTTCTCAGCGACATGAATGTTTGAACCTGCCCTGGTAAGAGTTGGGGGAGCATGCAAACCTCGGAGTCGATTAAAATTCACGCATGTGGTTTTAGAAGCAGAAAATCTGAACCCATTTCGATCGGCCCAGCGTATAAGACGGTTGATTGTCAGTTGGATCTGTCTCTCGGCGATGCTTAATCTTGGTGATCGGAAAAATATTGCCAGGTCGTCTACGAAAAGAGAATAGTTGACTGGCCTCTGCACGCATTTCGCTATACCGTTGATCGATATAAGAAAGAGTGTACAACTCAGAACGGAGCCTTGCGGTACTCCGTTCTCGAGGACAAATGGTGCAGATAAATATGAACCCACTCTGACTCGGAATTTTCTGTTAGTTAAAAAGTTCGAAACGAATATCGGCAAATGTCCTTTGAAACCCCACTCATGTAATTGCCGTAGGATACCATATCGCCATGTCGTATCATATGCTTTGTCCAAGTCAAAAAATACGGTCAGAAGTTGTTGCTTGGTTAAGAAAGCGTCTTGAATCAATGCCTCTAGGTAAACAAGATGATCCATTGTTGACCTATTCCGACGAAATCCCGACTGGCCAGCATCTATAAGGTTCTGTTTCTCCAAACTCCAAATTAGTCTCTTGTTGACCATTCGCTCTAGACTTTTACATAAGCAACTTGTTAGCGATATTGGTCTATAGTTAGTCGGGTGTTTCCTGTCCTTGCCTGGTTTCGGTATCGCTACAAGAATGGATTCTAGCCACGAGGCTGGAAATTGTTCAGAAGACCAAATGCGATTAAAAAAGTTTAAAATTTAATGAAGAGAAGCTTCCGGAAGATTCTTCAACATCTTATTATGGATACAGTCCGGGCCAGGAGAACCATCACGTGATACAGAAATTGCAGATTGAAGTTCCCAAATTGAGAATGGTAAGTTGTAAGTATCACGGTTACTGGAACCAAACTCCAATCCCTTCGACTCCTCCCTCTGTTTGATTGATAGGAAAGTGTTGGAATAATGATCAGAGCTCGATACATCAGCGAAATGGGTTCCTTGGGCGTCTGCAATTTCTGGTACTGATGTCGTCAGTATACCGTTAACTAAAATTCCACTGATCCCTGTGTTTACGTTCTTCCCTGCAATCTTTTTGACTTTGTCCCACACCTTTGACACTGGAGTGTGATGATTAATGGTGGAAACATACTCTTGCCAAGACTGCTTTCGCGCTTGTCTGATTGTGTACCTGGCTTTGGCGCGAATTCGACGAAAGGCAGCAAGATTAGTCTGTGTAGGGTATTTTTGGAATATTGCGAGTGATCTGCGACGTTTTTGGATGGCTTTTCTACACTCTTCATTCCACCGAGGAGCTGGAACTGGTCGAGGATTTCCTGACGTTTGTGGAATTGAATTATTAGCGGCATTGATTATCACGTCAGTGACGTAGGCCGCGTGACTATCAGCATCAGGAAAAGAGTTATCACCGAACTTGGCAAGCTCCTGGAAACGAACCCAATCACAGCGGCGAAGTTTCCATTTCTTGTGCCTTGGTTGGTCTGTGGATGGAACAATAGGAAGCAAAAGTACAGGGAAATGATCGCTGCTACACAAGTCTGAGTGAACGCTCCATTCATATTCCAGGGCCACTGATGGGCTGCATAAGGTGATGTCAATCGCAGAGAAGGACCCGTAGCCGGAACTAAAGTGGGTAACATCACCGTTGTTCATAATTATCAGGTTGAGATCAGCGGAAATCTTTTCTAAAAGCTGGCCTTTGCGATCGGTGCTATTACAACCCCAGAGAATATTATGCGCATTGAAGTCGCCACCAATAACATATGGTGGTGGCAATTGCTCGAAGAGATCGACTAAATCCGTTTCACGAATATTGTCTGAAGGTGAGTATATATTACACACCGTTATGGGATGTGGGAGATGGAGCTTGACAGCCACTGCTTGCAGTGTAGTCCTAATGGGTATCTCCTCAGAGTACAAGTCACTTCGTACCCCTATGGCAACACCGCCACTCGCTCTATCACAGATCTTATCTTTACGGTAAAATGAGTAATTTCTAAAATTCAGGTTCAGTATCCTTGAACCGCGTTTCTTGTAAAAGAAAAGACACGGGATTGAAACTAGAAGTTAAAAGTCGAATCTCTTCTACGTGAGCATAGAAACCATCACAGTTCCACTGTAAAATAGACATGATGATATATTAAAAAGAGATTAGTCACTAAAATGTATCACAGATTTGAAGTGTATAGCAGATCAGGTTTTCATCAAATCGGATCGATTCAAAGATTGTTTTTCTTTCCTTTTCTTTCCAGATCGCATTGTATCCTCCTCCATCTCAGCATCATTCTCGAGAAGATCGTCGGCAGATCCTATGGAAGATCCAGTGTCCGTGTTCCGTGGTGCGTTGCTAGGAATCGAACGATCAATCTTCGTCCGTGAGGTGTTGACCTTTCCTATATCCGAAGCACCTGCTCCCAGAGTCTTGCATAAACCTGAAGACTTGGGCAGAGTCAAAGTGTTGTCTGCTGTTGTTGGAATGACGTTAGTCGTTGGTTTCGATTGGGATTTTAAACTTATAATCTCAGCTCTACATTAGTTAGTTGTTCCAGTTGTTGTTGGGTAGTCTCTTGTAGTTTTGCCATCTTCTCAACTTGGTCCTTGAGTCTCTTGTTCTCAGTTTCAAGAGCAGTTTCAATGCGTGCCTGAGGTGCTTTACTAGCTGTAGCTGCTGCGGCAAAAGAAAATGGAAGTTGTGGCACAGGGTAGAGCTCCTTGAAGCGTTTCCTCGCGTCCCGAGGTTGAAGTTTCTCCTTGACGCTTAGTTCAAGGATTTTCTTCTCCTCGATCCACCTTGGGCATTTACGTGACGATGCTGGGTGTGGTTCGCGACAATTGACGCATTTCACCGCCGACTCACATTCATCAGGCTCATGACTAACCATTGCGCACTTGTCACACACCGGACTGTTTTTGCAAGCCTGCCTGGTGTGGCCAAAACGCTGACATTGAAAACACCTCATCGGGGTTGGAATATATGGTCTCACATTCAACACATGGAATCCTGCTATTACTTTTGATGGGAGTGTTGGTGTGGCAAACGTGAGAATCAGAGTGGGCGTCGCCTCAAGTTGACCCAGGTGTCGTCTGTTGATTCTGTAGACGTCTATCACCTTTTGGCTGGCCAACTACTCTTTAATTTCTTCAACTGAACTATTGATCAAATCGTGGCAAAATACTACACCTTTGGAACTGTTGAGGTGGGTATGCGGTGTAACCTTCACAGGAAACATGTTAATAAACTCAGTGCATTGCAAGAACTTATCGGACTGCTTATCGTTCATCGTTTCGATAAGAAGTGTTCCGTTTCTCAGTTTCTGAACACATTTTACTCCCTGAGACACATTCTCAATTGCCTTGGCAATTGCGAATGGCGACACATTTGTGAAAGAGGTGTTTTCTTGCGAGCGAGTAATTACGAGAAATCTTTGGTTCGATGTGTGAGTGACAACGAGATCCTCTAGAGAGAGTCTCGTTTCAAACAGAGATCTTGATCTTTTCTTGGGGTTCGAATCTTCTAGGGGGGGGGGAATAGAGGTTTTTTGTTTGAATTTTGCATGAGTGATCCCACGAGTAGCTAGGGAAATATATGTCACCTCCCACAGAGCCCCGCTTGTGGGAGTAGGGCTATGGTAAAACTGGAGTTTGTCCAGAGTTCATCGTTCGAAACTACTTCAACCCGTAGCCATTCAGCTCCTCGGCACGATTGTTAACACCTTGAGCTTGGGTTCATGTCCTTGTGCTTTGCCATTTTTGTCAACAGATGTGGGCGATTCGAGCATATGGAGAGAGCCGGCAGGAAGAAAGAAAATGAAGGAAGAAGAGGAGAAAGAAGACGACAGATGAGGAAAGATATGAGAAGAAACCGCAATGCTCAGTACTCCCCCCACATACTCCGGTCACCAGAAGGAGCCCACTCGACCGACGGTCCGAACTTAGTCTGGACCCTCACCCCAGACCTTATCGCCATGGGTGACCCTGCTGGGAGCAAATAAATTGCTCCCGACGATAGCTCTGGGGATCACTGGGCCACGCAAGCCCCCACACCACGTCAAGGTGTCCGGATCCTTTGAGGGCTGGGCATAACTATTAAGAAATGTTGTCATATTGTGAAGGGTCAAATGATTATGCATGATAATGACGTGGGGCGGAAGCTAGTTGATAACTTCATTACATTGATGGAAATGAACTGGAAAGTTGACATTTCGAGTGAAGCCTTGTCCACACTTTCCAAAAAAAAAAATGGAACGAGCCAACACAATTGCCTTTGGCGAAAGACATTTCGACATTTACCAAGTTCTTACATAAGACAGCTAAAGATTTGGTGTCCACTATGGAAACAAATCCTTCAAAATCAGTTTGGGAAAAGCTATGTAGTACTACCCTCGCTCACACTATCTCTTTCAATCGGCGTAGAGTAGGAGAACAAGAGAGAATGACAGTTGACTCTTTTATACTGAGCCCCCACAGCAAGAGATACTTGATTCTCTGTCCGAGACAGAAAGTATTTTGTGTAAGTCACTTGTACGTGTTGAGGTTAGAGGCAAACGGGGCCGTCGAGTACCAGTTCTATTCACTGAAACTATGCATAAAAGCATTCGCATTCTTCTGCACCATATGACATTGTCTGGCATTCCAGAACATAACAACTACCTCTTTACCAAAAATACCACCGATGGTTATTACAGGGGCTGTGATGTGATGCGTGAATTGGCCAAATAATCTGGTGCGATTAAGACATCGAAGATCACTTCCACTCGACTTCGTAAACATATAGCCACGGTCAGTCAAATCCTTTACCTACGAGAGAACGAACTCGACGTTTTAGCAACCTATATGGGGCATGATATAAGAGTACATCGTGAGTACTATAGACTGCCAGATGACACCCTACAATTGGCTGAAGTGAGTAAACTACTTTTGGCCATAGAAAATGGAACGGGACACAAGCTGTAGGGGCTAAATTTAGACCAAATAGACGTCGAGGGTGAAATAGATAGTGACAACGAACCGAATGACTCGGACAACGAAGACGATCAACAACTGGAGACTTTAACATTACCGGAGCTAGAAACTCAACCATCAACCTCTAGAGATACGTAAGAAAGCAATACCTATTTCCGCACCGGATGCTAAGAAGTCCAAGACATCTGAGAAAATGGCTTGGAGTACTGAGGAGAAGAATGCTATTTTGAAGTTCTTCTCAGGATTCATAAGCCTGAAACGGTTTCCTGGGAAATCGGACTGTGAAATATGTATGGCTTCACATAACGCACTTTTGAATGATCGATCATGGACGGACATAAAATGTCGTGTCTATAACACGATTAAAAAACAAAAATAATCTGCCCTGTTTTCATTTTCATTTAGTGTATTGTAATCATTTTCAATTACACGTCATAATAATCCTTATGATGAATCATATAAATATTGTTCAAATATTACTATTATTTAACTGCAAATATCAGCCCACTTATTTTTCGATGAATATGAACAATAATAATGAGTATATTTCGTCAAAGTATATCAATCGTTTGCCGAATATTGAATGGGATTTCTGATTACAATAAATATAGTGTTAACGACAAAATGATTCTTCCTGATTTTGGTGAATGCTTCTCTTGTGTAATGGTATTCCCTGTCCCATTATGCTATGTATCCCTATCACAAAACTTGTAACATTTTATAAATAAATAATATACATGATAAAGCTGTGGTCACGATTATAACATAATTTTTTCAACTAGCATGGACAAAAAGTACCCATAATCATTTATTGTGAAAATTACCTCAAATTAGTTGGAAGATTTGTATCAAACCGTTGTATTGGACCTCAGCAAGGCAGCTCCATTCAATTGAGGCTGTGATGAAGTGGGTTCCACTTTTTTCGTATTTTTCATTAATGCTAAAATCCCGTATCTCTATATCATAGGCAACGTGACAATGAAACTTGGTTACAATATCACCACAGAAAAGATAATGTCGTTATACCCCGTTCACACCGAAAATGTTAATCTCGATTACCGTGCAGTGTGAACGCAACTTCATTAACGTTAACAGTGATTAACGTCCTAATCTCGTTCAGCGAACCGTGTTAGCGCGTTAACGCCATTAGTTTAGAGCACTGCCTTGTAGTAATGCGTTCCGAGTTGTAAATCCACCGCCTACACTCACCAGCGAAGCGCAGCACTACATATTTGAGGTTATAGCCATTATCATCCATCCACAATGACGCGTCGCGTGTATATATATAGAATACATTTTTGTTTTTATTAATTGAATACTTTTGCATTATGGATTCCGACGTCCAAGTTCAGGCAGGCAGTTCTCGTCAAGGGGTCAGTGGTGCTCGCAGATTGCGCCAATTAAACTGGAGTGAAGTTTTGGTGCATTTATGGGGCCAGAAAATGGGCGATTTGCGTGGGGTTGAGCGCAACAGGCGAATCTTTGAAACGATGGAAAATGATTCAGCCGAACAAAGTGAGTGCCCAAAGCGGGCATACACCGAAGTCAAGAATAAGGTGTCCAACCTGACTCGAGAGTTTAGGTAAGTAGGCCAATTGTCTTGTTCTGGACCAACTGTATTTTAATCTCTAGGTCTAATACACATATTTTTTGCAGGAAGGAAAAAGCACGCCTCGTGTCTGGAGCGAGCCCTTCCACATGGAAATATTTTGCTCCTCTTAACGAGTTGCTGGGTTCGCTTCCAGCCAATGACGACACTTTGCTGGAAGACTCTCTAATTATTGACGAAGAGGTAAAAATCTATTGTTAATAACAAAACTAACATAATAGTCTGATAACAGTTATTAAGTTACAATGTTCTAAGTATTGCACTATGGCCTTGTTTCAGATACCCGTTCTAGATGACATATCGATCGTCGTGGAGGAAGAGGAGTCGTTGTCGTCAGGACCGACTTCTACCAAAAGCAGCTCAAGCGACGGGGTGACCAATCGTCAACAAACGCGCAAGCGCTACTGCGTTAGTTAGCAGTGAACTCGAGGGGGGGGGGGGGGGGGTGAGGAGTTTGGTTCTTTGTTGAAAGAGGCAGCCGAGGCACGAGCCAACCAAATCAACCGAAATCCAACAAAAACGCACGAACGTAAACTGACAAATCTTATGAGAGAAGCGAATTTACCTAAAGCAAGATTAAAAAATACCCAAGATTTATGGCCTCCCAAAATATCACAACCCAGGTATTCCCTTGAGACCGATTGTCAGTGCGATTGGTTCTCCTGCCCATGATATAGCAAGGTATGTAGCTAAGCAATGTAATGATCTAAACGAGGCAATATCCAGCTACGTACGCAACTCATCGGATTTTCTAGAGAAACTGAAAGGGTTGAAACATGAACCGGGTGATATTATGGTGAGTTTTGACGTTATTTCACTATTTACCAGCGTGCCCGTTGACGAAGCGATAACTACACTGGGAGACAATCAAACGTTTTCACCAACGTACTGCAACTTGATTAAAGGATGCCTAGACGCTAGCTATTTTTCATATGAAGGGCAAATGTATAAACGGAGAGATGGTCTAGCTATGGGTAGCCCATTATCGCCCCTATAGCAAACCTGTTCATGGAAATTGTCGAAAAGAAGGCCCTAGAGACATCAATATATGAGCCAAAATGTTGGTTCCGTTATGTAGATGATTGTTTCATTCTTTTTGGAGATGGTGAAGGTGAAATTCACAATTTTCTCGCACATCTTGATTCGATACACCCCAAGATACAATTCACCATGGAATTGGAAGAGAACAACACACTACAATTCTCAGATTTGTTGATTGAGCGAAACGACGATTAGTATATGGTTTAAAATCAAGAAAAGGGCATGATTGTGCATTTTGTGACTAAAGCATGAAACTTTCAGGACTTGTTAATGGTATAAAAACACATGATTTTAGATATGGACGTCGGCTGGATTCTGCCCCCGAGGGGCGGTACGCCGCCCCCAATAGTCACTACGCGCGCGCTTGGTTTTCATTTATTATCTCATCAACTATATGTGCTACAGAAAACTGTTAATTATTTATTGAAAGAGAAAGAGTTGTTCTTTATAAAAATATATCACATCTGAAGATTGGGTTAACCATGTTGGAGAAAAAAAATGCTAAACAAAATTACTGCATCTCAAATTGTCAGTTTTTCCCTCAAGAAAACTTGAAAAAATGTCACCTTGTCATTTGAAAAAATATTGTCTGTATCCTTCATTATTTTCGCATCATAATATGTATCATATGATGCATTGACGCAATTAGTTGTTACACAAATAATTATTGAACATGTTGAAGTGCGGCCGTGAGCGCGTCCGCCGCCGCTCGACCCTTTTCCCAGCTATAGCGGCTAACCCGTGCCTTGTTGCGTGTAAACAGGGCCGGCCCGTGGGCTGGGCGACCCGGGCGGCTGCCCAGGGCGCAACATTTCCAGGGGCGCAAAAATATACTGGCGCTTTAATGGCAAAATACGTTCTTGAATTATATATGAATTAAATACGACTATCGATTTGAATAATCTCTCCACATCAATAGAAGATTATAGTTGCTTAGCGCGAACTAGCGCTATCCAGGACGTTTTTCACATTGCGTTCACACTAAAGAATCCATGACTTCCGGAAATTTCGTGTAGTTCTCGAAACACGTAGAGTCGTATATAAAAAAAAATCATTTCGAAAATTTCCCTGCGGGGCTTCATACCTTCTTCACTTGCATTCACTTTCACTATGCACACCTAGTTTGGGGGCTCACAATTGAGTCCTTGCCCGGGGAATGGGACTCTGTAGGAACAGTAGGGCCAGCTACATGTGATTAGCAAATATCAGTTAGACATCTCTAGTTCTATTAAAAAATTAATTTGGACATCTAAATCTCATCTGAAACACGTTAAACCATATTAAAAAAGGTGTTATTTTTTTAAAATCCCTGCGGGGCCAGAAGGGGGCCTTCCCCCCTTGCCCTCCGCGGGTCACCGGCTTCGCATCAACGGGCCTTTGCACCACTGTTCGTATATGACATTTTCTTTTCCACTAATATCCCCTGCCCCCTTCCATCACCATCGTGATCGGCAAACTAGGATCGCGTATCGTCTCAAGCTTCGCCCTCGAATTTATAAAATCTACTCATATGTCGCCCAGGGCGCAAAAACATCACGAGCCGGGCCTGCGTGTAAACACACACCTAGACTATGTCTCGCTAATGCTAATGAAATATTTTCAATCTTAGAATTATTCTAGTTATTAAACATTCTATTATTCACTTTCGTGACTACGGTTTTACTAAATAATTTACATTTGAATGAACACGTGATACTAATTGAAATAGTCAATAATTTGAGTGATATGTTGGTTTTTTCATTAGGTTTGAGAAACACACATGTTTATATGGGCGTATATTAGGTGATAAAGGAGTTTTGTATATTAATTTCATTGTCTTGAGGTATTCTTAAACTAAAAACTATTGTAGTTCCTGTATTCTCATTCACCGGCCGCTCATTAGCATTCTTAATTCTTGAGTTTTTGCGATGTCTGTCGGATTATTATCTTACCCGAAAACACGTGTGAGTGGTACGGCCACTTTGGGTTTGGTAGGGGTGGTGGGTGTACAGGAATACCAATCGTTCCAAAAGCGCGAAATTTTTACAATTATGTGCAATGGTTTATATATGTGCAATATATATGTACCTACATTACAAATCTAAATGTTGAAACGGATGAACGTCTCTCCGAATGTCTGTACCAGTCTCGAGTTCAATAACAAATAATGAAGTCCTCTTATTTAAGAGCAAAGTCAAACGTAGTTAAAATAAAAGTTACTTTTTTTAAGAATGACGTCGTGCTCTTTAGTCGTATGTACATATTTTGCCAAACTCGTGGAAGCAATTTAGAAGAGTTTTTCTCCTACCAAAATAATGGTACACCACCATCAATATCATGCGATGGGAACATTCATTCATATGTACAAAATGCGACTTGGTGAAAGTGTATTGAAAATGATCAAAGTAAACGCAAACTACGAGACCTGTTGCAGCCGTAATGATTTCAGATGGATAAGTTATTGTCCACATAACGCCTCCGGAACTCTGTAAAACTTTTCAATAATATGTGGATAACGTGTTTATCTCATACATTCACTGTCAACTCACCAACGTGCCGCATCTTGATGTGATATGGGACACTTACATTGTAGGGAGTAAAGAAACATACACGAGAACAACGTGGTGATTGATTGGGGAGAGATTGTGTCTCCTAGCAGTCCCATCCCAAAGGATTGGCCAAGCTTACTCCGAAACGACAATAATGAAAAAGATTTCAACAATCTGCTATAGGTACATGTCTCGCCAATAATTATAATTGTATCACCTGGAAAATTGTTGTGTAGTACCGTCGAAAATTATGTTGTAAGTGAAAAACCAGAGAGACTTCATCACATATCACCTTGTTCCCATGAAGAAGCCGATACGCGCATCTTCCTCCATGTCCAGGATGTAATTCAGAAAAGATTTTCAAAATGTATGATTAGAATTGTAGATACAGACGTCGTGGTTTTAGCTGTCTAAGCAGTTGCTAAACTTCGTTAAGATGAGCTGTAGATTGCCTTAGGAACTAGAAGGAATTATAGGTACTGTACATTGGTGCACATCTCATTGCTAGCTCTATAGGACCTCTTCGGTCGACAGCTTTGCCAGTGTTTAATTCATTATCTGGTTTGCGACACTGTTTCGTCATTCTTCGGTGTCGGCAAATGAACTATGAAGCTTGGAGCGCCTTTCCAGACCTGAATTTCCTGACCAAATCTGATCAGAATTTCAAACCCTCCACTTACGAGAAAAGTAATAAATGTAGAAGACTTGCTCATAATTGATAGGTACGTTGTCATCATGTATGATCGCACGAGTGACAAACAAACGACAAAACGAAGCGAGACTGGAAATGTTTACCAAGAAACTAAGAGCTCTTGAAAATATTCCACCTACAAGTGCTGCTTTACATCAACATATCATGCGGGTAAATGTAATAATGTATGATACAAATTACCAGGGGGTCACGTGTGGGAACAGCTATTCGACAAATCACAAAAGTTATCCGAGTCCTGAAGACTGGGGATGGATTCAAGAAGACAATAGTTGGGTGCTGTTCTGGTCAACTTTGTAAGACGCCCAACGTTCATTGAGGGAACTGATTCAATGTAATTGCTCGGTAAATTGTACTGGTCGGTGCAAGTGTCTCAAGTCCAACTCTGCATGTATACGGCTCTCTGCAAATGCTCAGGAGAATGTGAAAGGGAGGACTAACTTGGTGAGTTCGCTTGTATTGCCCAGCACTTGAATTTGGGCCTATTATTTAAAACAAATGCTCGAAACATCCAAATTGCATGCAATGTTTATGTACGGAGAAGGGGGGGGGGGGGGGGGGGTAAGCAGACCATTATATCTATACTGTAACCTATCGTATATGTTAGTGCTATTAATTTACTGCTAAATCTACTTTTGAAAGACTTTTGGTTATTGACTGTAGAACTTACATCGCTTGTTATGATCAAATGATCAAGCTCAAATTGTACATAGGCCTACATCGAATGAAGACTTAACAAGTGACACATTTTTGTAGAACTCATAATCTTAAAACTTGAAAGATACTGAGACGTGTGGCAGAGTGGTTAATACACTGTACCGTCATTCAGAAGACCGGGGTTCGATTCCCTCCATGGTCGACCATCCTGACGGGGGTTTTTCGTGGTTTCCCTCTGTCGCTCAGGTCAATACTGGGATGGTTCTATAACAACACGCAACCACCGACTCCTTCCCACTATCCAAAAACAAATAATAAAATAACCGTCCATCTCGTCATCCCATCATCTCATGTATCATTCACCGACGCCAATAGATCGTAGTCATCAGTAGAGTGCGTCGTTAAACCCAATATAAAAGAAAAGAAAGTAAAAGTAAAAATACAACGTTTCATGACTATAGGATAATTGTATGACTGGGCGAGACTAAGCGAGAACGCGTAGCACGCGGGTTAGCCGCTATAGCTGGGAAAAGGGTCGAGCGGCGGCGGACGCGCTCACGGCCGCACTTCAACATGTTCAATAACTAGGAAAACGCGTTATGTGTTTCCGCGTTGATGGATGAGCTAATAAGAATGAAACTGAATTATTTCAAAAAGTTAAATCAAGTTGATGTTTTGACGGCATTCAAATTAAAAATTAATGTTTTCATTCGGTTGATTTATTTCGTAGACTATTCTCATCATAAAGGAAATATTAGATGCAATCTAAGATACAATATATACACCTTGAGATCCAATTATATTCATTACTCATTCTAAATAATATCTTTGATAATAAAGAAGGCTTTGTTTTAATAGTTCTTCAATAATTGGTGACACTTGTTGCTTGGATTTAATTGGTTTTCTTAATAGCTTTGAATGATGTATAAAAATGTCATTAAATCATTCTTTATATCTAAACGACTGATTGGATTCCAGTGAAAGTTTGAAATCATGTGTATCATTATTATATTGAAATTCGGTGAAAATTTTAATTTTTTTGAAGGACATTTTTTGTACGAAAATTTTTCTCCGGCTTATTCTTATGGGTAATTTGGAAAATGGAAAATTAGTTTTCTCAGAAGTGGTGCAATCGATTGCGCATAAAAATCAATGAGATTCAATCCAGATGATGACACTTGGGCTTGCCAAGTTTCAATTGAATTTGAATTTTCGTTTGACCTGTAGAGCGCGAACAAAAAAAAAAAAAAAAAAAAAAAAAAAAAATGTACACTTTTTTCGGGTCAAGTGTAATTGAGTCTTCGCTTCGCTCATCCAATTATTTGTGTAACAACTAATTGCGTCAATGCATCATATGATACATATTATGATGCGAAAATAATGAAGGATACAGATAATATTTTTTCAAATGACAAGGTGACATTTTTTCAAGTTTTCTTGAGGGAAAAACTGAAAATCTGAGATGCAGTAATTTTGTTTGGCATTTTTTTTCTCCAACATGGTTAACCCAATCTTCAATTAGTGATATATTTTTATAAAGAGCAACTCTTTCTCTTTTAATAAATAATTAACAGTTTCCTGTAGCTCATATAGTTGATGTGATAATAAATGAAAACCAAGCGCGCGCGTAGTGACTATTAGGGGCGGCGTACCGCCCCTCGGGGGCAGAATCCAGCCGACGTCCATATCTAAAATCATGTGTTTTTATACCATTAACAAGTCCTGGAAGTTTCATGCTTTAGTCACAAAATGCACAATAAAAACTTTAAACCATATACTACAAGTGAAAACGCTCAACTGGGTTTTGATTATCAAGAAGTTTGATTTCATCCTGCACATGAGACAGAAGGGAAATGTCCGTACCTATACTATTAAAGTAAAGATTCATGGCATCAGGATCATTGAATGATGAGGGAAGAGAACTTTTGACATTTGAGGCTACTATATTATTGTTTTTGAGGAATTTCCACATATCAGAGCAATTCATACCATGTAACCCATCAAAATGACCACGTTTGGCTATATCTACCGCTGTTACCACCTTGTTTCTAATTTCTTTAAATGAGTTCCAATCTTTTAAATCATTTGAAAGTCTAGCTTTAGCCCAGGCTTTATTTTTGGCCTTTATGCTAACTAGTATTGAGTCATTCATCCAAGGGGTAGCAGGCTTAGAAAAGCGTTTCTTCATAAGGGGAGCATGTTTATTTATCAAGTCAATTATCATGCAGTTGAGGGAATTAACATTATCATTAATGTTTGCATGTACTCCAACAGATGATCTCCATGCTATGCTCCGTGCATCTATTGAGAAACTAGTCAAATCAATCTTTTTTAAATCACGATAAGTATGGAATATTGGAGTTGTTTTAGGTATATTAATGTTGTATGTTAGGGTAATAATGTTATGATCAGCAGTACCGGGGGGAGGTAATTGATTAATGTTGATTACTTCATGTGGGCATTTTACAATAATAAGATCAATTAGAGACTGGGATACAGTTGTAATTCTCGTGGGGGATGTTACTATTTGAAACAAATCTATACTGACTAAAATGTTATTCAATGTTTTAGTGGCATTCGTCTCAACACTAAGCATATTCACGTTCCAATCTCCTACACAGATAACGTGTTTATATTTAGAGCTCAGGTCAAATAAGATATCACTATAAAATCAGTTAGGTTATGAATGTCTTGACTTGGAGGACGATACAATGTGATGAATACCAGATTCATATTCCCTATTTTTACATCAAGAATCAAATGCTCAATGCCGATAACAGCGGGTATTGAAAGTGTTTTGACTACTATATCTGATTTTATATATGTCCCCACTCCCCCTGCATTTCTTCCTACTCTGTCATTTCTAAAAACTGTGAAACCGGGAATGGATAGAAGTGGAGGATCACCATCTTTTAACCAGGTTTCAGAAATACCCATGATGTCAAAATCTTCATCTGTGATAGTTTGTTTCAATTCATCTATGTTTTTAACAAGGGATCTTATATTTGTATGACCTATTTCAAGTTTATTAGAGCTAAAAGCTTTGAAAGGTTCATTATTTGAATGGATTTTCTTGATAGCTCCACTCTTTCGTAGAGCTGTAACCTTACGTCACAAATCAAGCCCTTTCTTATTTTTAATACGTTTTGATGTACCGGTACGTGCAAGAGAAGTCACAGTTGATAATTGAATTGAATTGAATGTTGGGGTTTAGAGGCGCGTCAACGGCGAGGTTATTTTGCGCCTATTGAAAATAGTGATAATAATAATAATAATAATACACCTAATGCACTTATAAAACCCTCAATGTATCACAACTTGCATACGAATAATTAAACATACAACACAGGTTCCGGTGTAAAAAGCCGGAACCTACTAATAACTAATTACAATAACTAATAACAAGCGTGGGTATGGTGTAAAAGGCCATAGTCACACACTAAATAGTAAATAACAATGATAAGACCGTTCAACAAATTCACTCTAATGCTGAATACATACTAATAACTGATAAAACTTATAATTAATAGTTAAAAGATAACAATTTAAGAGTATGAGGTCATGGATTTAAAACTGACACAGAGATTTTATATGAAACGTCTCTATGTGCAGTACATATATCTAAGTCCTTAAAAAGAACACTACAGCCTAATACTAACTAATGACTATCATCTATGAAACAATACATATACAAACGAATAAATAACACGCTAAAAATATCACAGTAAGCTTCTTCTCATGGAGATCACAGGTTTAAAGGAGATTTGCAATTTGTATCAGTCTTAGAAACACGAAGAGCTTGTCGATTGATCTAGAGTTATCTTCTAAGATCTTAGCCATCGAATCCCCCAAGGAGAGTCGTCGACGAATGGTACTATACTTATTACATACAACTAAAATGTGTTTTACAGTTAAAATCTCGTTACAAGTATCGCATCTTGGGACTATTTTCTCTGGGGTAAAAAGATACGAGGGTCTTAAAAGTGTATGCCCTATTCGAAGACGTGTGAGGGTAACCTCCTCCCGCCGTGAGCTCCGTATGGAGGAATCCCAAGACTCAACGGTCGGTTTGATCTCCTTTAACTTGTTCTCTCTTTGATTGTCCCACACGGTTTGAAATTGTTTTTTAAAAAGACGTTTGAAATGTGCTCTCAAGTCGTTGAAAGGTACTCGAGCGGCATCCACATGCAGCTTTTCTGTTGCTAATTTGGCAGCTACATCAGCTTGCTCGTTACCCCGAATACCTACATGCCCAGGTACCCAACAGAACACTACACTGACATCCTGCGAGGCAAGGGCGGTCAGGAGTGTCTGTACTTCCTGGACCATGTAGTCTTCAGGGTAAATCTGAGTTATTTTTTGGAGCGCGCTTAGCGAATCTGAGCAGATTAAGAAAGCCTTTTCTTTACGTCGTTGTATGTGCTCTAGGGTTGTTAAAATTGCAAACATTTCTGCGGTATACACACTACACATGGCATGCAACTTAAAACCTCTACTGCCTTCTCCTGAGCAAAAAGCACTACCTACATCACAACCAATCTTGGATCCATCTGTGAAATATTCAATACAATCACTGTACTTTGAGCATATCTCGCTGAACATTTGTTGATATACCGCTCGCCAAGTATCTTCCTTCTTGTGGATGGAGAGTTGTGTGATGCAGCGTGGTCTAGTAACTATCCATGGGGCAGTACGACTGGGACCAACCGGGTATATACTGGGACGGACGAAACTAGCGTCAGTTAGAAAACGGTCGAGTCGTACCCCAGCAGGAGCCGTAGTCGACGGTTTGGCATCGAAGATGGGCAGAAATCTTGGGTTGAAAATACGTTGATAAGACGGATGTTGTTTCATACAGAATACTTTGGATGCATATGAGCAGAGTAAATATTGTCGTCTTGTCTGTAATGGTGGCTCACTCGCTTCACAATACAGGCTCTCAACACGACTGGTACGGAGTGCTCCTGTGGCCAGTCGGAGGCCTGTATTGTGAACGGTATTTAGCTGTTTCAAGTAGCTCACTCTCGCAGAATCATAAACAACGCAACCATAATCCAGTTTCGATCGTACCAAAGCTCGATATAGCATTAGCATACTGGTACGATCTGCGCCCCATGTAGTACCGCTTAAATAACGTAAAAGATTAAGAGACTGGACACATTTGATCTTAAGTTGAGAGATGTGATCTTTCCAATTCAATTTCTGGTCTAAAACTACTCCCAGGAACCTAGTCGACTCCGAAAAGGGTAATACTCCTTGGTCGAGGTAGATATCCGGGTGAGGATGTAATCCTCTCTGCCTGTTAAAGTGCACACAAGATGTTTTCGTTGTGGAAAACTTGAAACCTGTTTCGTTTGCCCATTTCTGTAGTTTGTTTATGGTTAGCTGGATTTGCCTTGATGCTGTTTCTAGCCTTGCAAAGAGGTATTTAACAGGAAGAGTGGCAACGCAATGTTAAATATTGGTTCCTTAAAAGAGGGCGATGGCGGTGGTGGCAGTGGCTATGGTGGCGCTGCGGGTGGTCATTAGCCAAGTATTTTCTGAAAATGGTCACGGTTGCTCAGTAGATATGCGAGAATAGTAGGTATCTGTACTTGATATTTACCACAATATTATTCCTATTAAAATCTAAATATTTTATTATGATTCTTAAAAATTCGGAGTGACAGAGAACCAACATGAGTAAAAAGTACGACAAATCTCATTGTACCAATATTGAAATTTTACTGTAAAATGTAAACCATGTTAACTGTAAAATGTAAATTAATCATAATCATTAAAAAGCTAAATGTTATATCTTGTAAGTTACTTTACATAGGTAATTTACATTCACGTTTTAAATTATTTATTGTTTACTTCTTCAATTCTGTATATAAGGTTAGGTGGAAGAACAGTCTCATTCTATTCTGAAAGTATTTTAATATATCACAATAGTTACTTATTACTTATTATAATATTATTACATGGACCACAGATGGACCAGGGGTAAACATGGAAAATAGTATACTAGCATAAAAGATAGTTAAGATATTATAGATAGTGCAACATTAAAGATAGTATAAATCACACACAAGGGCACGTATACAAGTGTATTATCAATTATATTCTAATATTTTCTAAAAATACTATTCTTATTTTCTAATCTTCTTTTAATATTCTAATATTACTTATATTCTATCTTGCTTTATTTGATACAATTCTCTGATTTTTATTAAACACACATTGGTGTGACCTTGGACGTGGAATATGTTTGAAATAAGTGGAAAAGGATAAGCCAATAGGAGAGCCAGATAGGAAAAAGAACAGCCAATGGGAGGCTAGATTGAATGTTTATCAATTATTGAAATAATACGACTAGGACAAAATATAAATCCAAATTGATGGAATAATAACCTAGTATAAACCTACCTCGACTAATTTAAACCAACTTCAATCAATAAAATGGAAAGAAGGGAACTTAACCTCAAAACACGTGTTTGTCAGTTGGTGGGCTTAAATGGATCTGAGCAAAGAGGGTAGTTTCGAAGAGAGGTGGGTAGTTCTTTGAATCTGTGTATGACCTTCCAAAAAATGCTTTCTAAATATTCAGAGGGTGCAGAATCGTATATTAGCGGAGAAATTATTGGGAAGGCAGTGGTGTGACTATGCTGCCCTCAAGTAGTCCTTAACTAAAACATAAAATAAATCGCCATCTAAACAAAATGGAACACAGGGACAAGGTCATCTATGCTTGTTGCTACAGCCTGTAGCCTTGCAGATTTGCAGAAGATGGCTAAGTCGTCTACAAAAAGCGAAGCGAAGACAGGTGGGCGGATACAGTCGACAATACCGTTAATTGCAATAGCAAATAGCGTGCAGCTCAAGACCGAGCCTTGAGGTACTCCGTTTTCTTGAATAAAATTACGCGATAAAATGTTTTGGACACGAACAGAGAAACGACGGTGAGACATGAAATTTAAAATAAATACAGGAAGATGACCTTTAAAACCCCATTTATTAGGAGTACTTGAAATATTATAACGCCACGTTGTGTCATAGGCTTTTTCTAAGTCGAAGAAAACACCGACGACATGTTGCCTAGTGAGGAAAGCTTCCTGTATGTAGCTTTCGATTCTGACCAAGTGATCTAGGGTATTTCGATTTTTCCTGAAACCAGACTGTTCTGTGCAAAGGAGGTCCCGACGTTCCAACCACCAAACAAGGCGGTTGTTTATCATCCTCTCAAGTACTTTGCACAGACAGCTGGTCAGGGATATTGGACGATAACTTGATGCGACATTTCTATCTTTTCCAGGTTTCAAAATTGGTACTTGGATCGCCTGTCTCCGAGTATCAGGGAAAGTGTCCGTCGTCCAAATATGGTTATATAGACCAAGGAGATCATTAGGAGCGTCTGGTGTCAGGTGCTTCAGGAATTGGTTGTGGATACCATCGTCTCCCGGTGCAGTATCTCGTGAATTACCTATTGCATTATCCAACTCCCAACTACTGAATGGCACGTTGTACACCTCGTTGTTAGATGAAGTGAAATCCAAGTTAATTCAGAGTTAATTAATTTAATTAACGGCAAGTTAATTCAGATCTTTGAGCCTTATAAACCGCGATATTATTTCTTGTTGGAGTCTGTCCAGTACACCTGTCAATACCCGCAGAATCTCCCTCTCTGCAGAAAGGCCTTCATCACGTGCCAACTCACCAGGCATTTGACGCTGTCGCCTCATCCTTCTCTCCACGGTAACACCCCATTCCTCACATTTCTCCTTAGAAAGTTTTACAGCATCTTCACACAAAATCTTCCGAAGGTCACGCATGTCGATCTCGAGAGACTCCAAGTCAGTGGCTGCATCTTTAAAATTCATCTTTGAATCTTGTAGCCTTTTCTGTACACGATCAATTTTTCCAAGAATGACATTCCAGAAATTCAGCAAAACAATGAAGTTGAAGCTGAGGATGTTGCCCAGAAGATGTTCTGCTTCACCCATTGTGTCATGGCAAGCATTTGTGTCCTTTTGCATGCTTTCAAGCAGGCCTACCAACTCGTTTAGTCCATCGTGAATTGCTTTTATAGCTTCAGCCCGAGCACTCCACCGAGTTTCACATTCCCGCTTAACTGTACGTGGTAGAGCTTTCTTTAAGAGTTAAGCTGTGTTGAACGCGAGAAAAAAGATAGATACTCTCGACTGTACCGAAAAACGTTATGACGACTGGATCCTGTTTAGCTGAATGAAGTCCGGCTAAATGTAAACTGTGGATGTTGCAATTCACAAACAATGCTCGATGATTTCTTTCCAGGATTCGTGTTTGAACGCCGGAAATATGACCAGACATTACAGCAGCGTTATCGTAACTTTGAGATCTGCAGTCGGCTGATGGTAGTTTGTCAGATTCCAGTGTATCTATGACGACTTGTACAATAGCCGCTGCGTTTTTGGCATGTATCTCAATATAGCCGAGAAATGACTCTTTGATCGTGACTTTCTTGCTCACAAAATCGATGTCTACAAATCTGATGACCCTCGACAACTGCTCTCTATGTGTAAGATCAGGAGTTGAGTCAAGTAAAATACCGTAATACTTGCTTTTTCTGATATCATTTAGTAGCTGGTCTTTAACAGAAGACGCAAGAAGATGAATAAATTCATTTTGGATTTCCGGAGAGAGGTAAGAAACAGATCCTGGATTTTCAATTGCATACTTCAAGTGCTGCTCTAATAGATGATCAAACTGAGCAACGAGGTTAAGCTGAGAAACAAAGTTTCCTGCATTTGTTTCTCCGTCTTGATCCAAGCTTTCTACGTGGCCTCGTAAAGCCATATTTTGGGAATATTTTATACAGGCAAGCACTCGTTTCAAGACTTATCGCCATCGTTGTTTCTCGGTTAAATTTGTACTTCAATTTCCGCGTCTATTCCCTTCCCACAAACAATCCTCCGCTCCGCTTCTTTCCATGTGGTGAAAATAGTGATGGGCAGCGAAACTTTCAAAATTGAAACTTTCATAAGTTTCCGAAACTTCCAATTCAAACTTGGCAACATAATTTTACTGGTAGCCACTTTCTGAGTTGACAACCCTGATGTGTTACAACTTCAGTGAGCATCAGTTGGCTGCCCTTCCCTACCAGCTGACTTTCTGTCTTACATAACCAACTTGTGAACTTGGTCAGTTGCAAACACAAACTCTGAACACAGTACACAACTACACATATTAGTTCTATCCTCAATTACTAATTCCTCATATCAGTAATACGGTAATTTCAGCATGGTGAAGAAGAAAGGGGATATCTGGAGGTATTTTGAAGACTTACCAGAGATTCAGAAAGTAGAATGTAAATTCTGCGATTCTAAATTTCATAAAAATGCAACAAAAATGAGGCAGCATGTTCAGCTTTGTCGCAAAACTCCTATTGATATTAAAGAAAGGCTAGGAGGAAAATCACACACTCTTACACCAAGAAATCTATTTGAAACAATTCAAACAAATGAAGTCCAACAAGGAAGATCCAGTGCCCACTCAACACCAAGCCCTAGCCCAGCCCCAAGAAGATCAGAATCCCGTGTTTCGGGGTCAGAAATCTCCCCGGAGTCCGATCTCTGGACAACATCATCACGGATGAGCGGATCGTCTGTAAATGCCATTGCACAAGGACAAGGTTCAAGAGGTTCCAGTAGCTGTAGAATGGATATCTTCATTGACAAAATGTCTACAGCAGAACAAGTAAGTTTGTATGCCTACAAGCACAAGCTACACAATCTAAAAGTCTGGGACTAAGGCCTAGGCTACTTCAGGCTTAGGCTAGTTTAGGCCTTGGCTAGTTTAGAATTGAATTGAATATTAGGGTTTAAAGGCACGTCGACAGCTAGGTTATTTTGTGCCTATAGAATCTATTCTTATACATCCATTGTTTTGCAATTACTCATTACATCATGAGGTGACAAACATTCATGTAACTTTTCAAAATAAGTATATGAATACTTATTCAAATACATGCTGGTATAATAAACCAGAAACTGTTTGGTTTATATGAAAAAAGAATATAATTAATTGATGGGCTATAAACTAAGTGACTAGATGACTTCTGGTTAGGGAAACCAGAGTATTTCTATTCTAACGACTATAACTAGTTAACAATCAATCATCAACACACATATGTTTGGTGTAAAAAGCCAAACACATAGAGATTGAAGCAGGATAACACAGAATGATAAACAATTTCCGAACTTATGAACTACTTAAACATCTAATAACAAATTTAGTGAGTATGGTGTGAAGTGCCATACACAGAACACGTAACACAAAATACAGGACGGCACAATTAAAAACGGATACACCAACCAGGATACACATGAATCTTACAAATAATTAAAATTTATCCAAAAGATCAGCGCGAGTCAAAAATTTGAAAATGGTATCAATGGTTCGACAATTGTTCGCCAGAATTTTAGGCCAAGAATTTTCCATTGACAATTGTTGCCGAAGTGCTCTGTACTTAGTACAATCTAAAAGAATATGTTTGACAGTTAACATTTCGTCGCAGACATCGCATTTCGGGATGATCTTCTCTGCCGTGAAGAGATACGCATGAGTGAGCAACGAGTGCCCTATCCTCATGCGCGCCAAAACCACCTCTTCACGCCGGGAACCTCTAACGGAGGAGTCCCAGGGTTCAATGGTGGGCTTGATCTCCTTGAGCTTGTTACTGATCTGTTGATCCCATTCGTTTTGCCATTTGTTTTTAGAAATCTGCTTGAAATGTGCCTGGAGATCGTAGTAAGGGACTCGGGGGTCGTCAACGACAGGTTTCTGTGAGGTCTGTTTGGCTGCTTCATCAGCTTTCTCGTTCCCACTGATTCCCACATGACCAGGTAACCAGCAAAGCACAACACGGACATCCTGCGAGGCAAGGGCGGTCAGCAGTGTTTGCACTTCCTGGATAAGGGGATTTGTGGGGTATATATGTGTGATAGCTTGAAGCGCGCTTAATGAATCGGAGCATATGAGAAAGGCTTTCTCCGGACGAACTTTAATATGCTGCAGTGATTTTATAATCGCATAAAGCTCAGCTGTAAAAACACTGCAATTAGAACTTAGTTTGAAACCATACGAAGTGGCAGGCCCACAGATAAAGGCACTACCAACATCGTTGCCCAATTTCGATCCATCAGTAAAATAGCACAGGTGGCCTCTGTAGTGGGAGCATAACTCATTAGAAAGTTGGCGATACACTTGTGCGCTAGTACGGTTTTACTGTGTGCAGAGCCGAGTGTTGCAAACAGGACGATTCGCTAGCCACGGTGGAGAGGTTTGATGGCCTATTGGATAAGTCCTTGGGAGCACATATCTCTGTTCGATTAAAAAATTGTCGAATCTAATACCCGTAGGTAGGGTTGAATTTGGTTTTGCTCCATACAGTGCTTGGAATCTAGGGTTGAATACAGGCTGGTAAGTGGGATGTTTCTTCATGCATGAAAGTTTAGAAGCATATGAAGAAATCAGGTAAGTACGGCGGTTCGCCAGAGAGGGCTCACCAGCCTCACAATACAGGCTCTCCACCCGACTGGTACGGAGTGCTCCAATAGCCAGTCGGATGCCTGCATTGTGGACGGTGTTCAACGGTTTAAGGTAACCCTGGCCGAATCGTACACAATACTTCCATAATCAAGTTTAGACCGCACCAATGCTCTGTATAGACATAGCATGGTAGTACGATCTGCACCCCACTTCGTTCCACTGAGGTACCGCAGTAAGTTAAGACTCTTGGAACATTTAATACGGAGATTAGAGATATGCGCTTTCCAGTTAAGTTTAGTATCAAATGTGACACCCAAAAATTTCGTCGTTTCGGAGAATATGAGCTCTACTCTTCGAAGGAAAATATTAGGGTTCGGTTGTAATCCTCTTAGGCGGTGGAAGTGCATGCATGTAGTCTTCGTTGTTGAGAATTTGAAGCCTGTTCTGTCTGCCCACTTCTCTAATTTGTTGGGAGTAATCTGTATCTGTCTGGATGCTGTTTCCAGTCAAGCTGACTTGCAGAAAATAGCCAAGTCGTCAACAAAAAGAGAAGATGATACAGGAGACTTGACGCAGTCCACAATTCCGTTTATTGCAATGGCGAACAGTGTGCAACTCAGCACAGAACCCTGAGGAATTCCGTTCTCTCGATTAAAATGATCGAGCAATACATTTTGTACACGGACACAAAAACGACGTTTGGACATAAAGTTAGAAATACTAGGAAAACGCCTTATATGCGTTGTGAGATGAGCTTAGAAGTATGGAAATGTAGAATTAAGAACATTTTGTCAGCTCAATGTACATATACAGGCCATGGATCACTTCAAAGGTTTAAAAACCGCGGCCGTCTGTTGGTATATGGACCTTGGTTTCCAAACAATCAAACCAGTGCCTTCTTCATATACATCACAGATTTTAAACGTTTTAATTTATTGATGACACTTGTTGCTCATATTTAATAGTTCCTTAATTGCTTTCTTAATTGCTTTTATTGATGTGTAAAAAAGTACCTTAAAAATACGTTTTCTTTGTTATTTCACATCCGATTGTTCCATGAATCGCTTAAAATAGGTATGATAGATCTTTCCACACTCAGTATAAATTTGAGAGCTTTTGAAAAAAATAAAATTCCAAGTATTTCTCCCCTGGCCTATTCTTATGGGGAATTTCCATAATTTCCGATTTTTTTCCGGAAAATCCGTTCGACCGATTTTTCTGAAAAACAATCCCAACCTATTCTGGTATAACACCAATTTGTAAAAAAAGTTTCGAGTTGATTGAAACTTTTTCCTGACCTGTATGCCGCGTACAAAATTACACACAAAAAAACAAAAACAAAAAAAACATAAAAACCAAGCCCAAAATTTTTCGGTAAATGGAATGAAAATCTTCGCTACGCTCATCTAACAAGTAGGAACGTGGCCTCTAAAACCCCACTTGAACAATGTGTGCAGAATATTGTATCTCCAAGTGGTGTCATAGGCCTTTTCAAGGTCGAAAAATACTGCGATCACGTGTTGTTTGGTAAGGAATGCATCTTGAATAAAACTCTCCATTCGGATTAAATGGTCATTGGTGTTGCGATTTTTCCTGAAGCCAGACTGTTCTGTGCAAAGGAGGTTTCTTCGTTCCAAGCACTAAATAAGGCGGTTGTTAATCATACGCTCCATCACTTTGCACAGACAGCTGGTCAGGGAAATCGGGCGATAGCTAGACGGCTGAGTTTTATCTTTACCAGGTTTTAAAATGGGAATTTGGATAGCGTCTCTCCAGTGGTCTGGGAACGAGACGGTTCTCCAAATTTGATTGTAAGTGTCGAGTAGTAGGTCAAGCGCATATGACGACAAATGTTTCAAGAACGAATTGCTAATTCTATCTGCTCCAGGAGATGTGTCTTTGGAGTTGGCTATGGCATGGTCAAACTCCCACCTACTGAACGGCAAGTTATATTCTTCATTGTTTGCAGAGGTGAAGTTATTGAGTACTCCGCGTTCTGAAACATGTTTATACTGTTGAAACGTTGCCGAATAGTGGTGGGAGCCAGACACCTCAGAGAAATGTTCACCAATAGCTGTAGCTATGTGAAGAGGTGTAGTCATCAGAGCATTATTCACTTGTATCCCGGATATTGTTTGACCTTTGAATTTCCCATCTATTTTCTTCACCCTATTCCAAACTTTTGTTGCAGGCGTGTCACAATTCAAGGCCGATACATATTCATTCCATGAAGCCTTCTTTGCAGATTTAATTATAAACCGTCCCTTGGCACGCAACCTTCGGAATGCACTCAGATTGAGATTTGTAGGATACTTGCAATATATTTTTAAGGCCAGCTTGCGCCTTTGAATAGCCTCTTTACATTCCTGATTCCACCAGGGAACAGGAATGTGACGTGGGTTTGTCGACGTCAGTGGAATGCTTTTTACGGCCGCTTTTACTATAATACTGGTTAGGTTTACAACTCTTTCCTGAACATCCAAAACATCCATCGATTCTTTCAGATCAGCGAGGGATGTGAACTGTTGCCAATTTGCGCGGCGCAAGTTCCACTGCGCACATCGCTGTGGTTCTTCATGGCCTGAGAGTAGATTGAGAATAAGTGGGAAGTGGTCACTCCCACACAAATCAGAGTGAACAGAAAAGTTAAAAAGCGGTACAACAGACGGTGAACAGACACATAGATCAATTGCTGACAATTCACCATTAAAAGCATTAAACCTAGTTTTTTCTCCGCTATTGAGAAGTATGAGATTTTGGTCATTGAAAAATTCTTCAAAAAGACTTCCTCGACGGTTGGCATCTACCATGGTGTCACCCCACATAGGATTGTGGGCGTTAAAGTCACCTAGGAGCAAGAAGGGACGTGGAAGTTGTGACACTAGGTTCTGCATGTTTCGTTCAGTCACAGGAGCCCATTCAGGAAGATAAATGTTACAAAACGTAACAGGCTGAGGGAGAGCAACTCTAACTGCCACTGCATGTAGTGGTGTTGTTAGCGGCAGTGGGCTCACGTGACAGCTGTCATGGACAGCTGTGGCTACTCCCCCATGAGCTCTGTTACATGTTACGTCATCAAAGCGATAAAAGCTATAATTGCGTAACAACGGAGAGTCAGTTGGTCTAAAATGAGTCTCTTGTAAAAAGAAACACAAAGGTTTAAAAGTGGATATTAAAAGCTCAATCTCTTCTTTGTGTCTATTAAAACCGTTACAGTTCCACTGTATCATGATCATGGTGAAGACGGGTATAAAAAACCATAGATAGGTTAAAATTCGTATCGGAATAGAGACTTTAATTCGATACGAAAACTAATACTATCAAGTCTTGTCTCTCTTAGCGTTTGTATGCTTCGGTCCTGCAACCGTCCAGTCGCTTTCGCCAGCAGGTTTGTCCTTCAGGTAGAAGGAGGCACCAGTAGGCTTGTTCACCACTGGAGCTTGTAACGTTACATGCAGTTTTATGGTTACCATCTGCTAAAAGTGTGTCTAATTTTATTTTGTAAGAATGTGCGTCTAATTTTATTTTGTAAGAATTATGTCTCACGAGATTTATACTTTTATTGAGCATTTTAATATTTTCTCATGTTATATGGTCTTGCACGTGTTGGTGAAGGTCTAAAACAACCCTCACAAGGGGCCAGGTCAAGGCAAAAGAGAGCTAAGAGTGGTTGCATTTAGTCAAGAATATGGAAGCTATTAAATTAAATTGTTATTTTGTTTTGCATAAGGGTAGATGTCTTGGGGTTTCAGTTCAGAACATTTTTTTTATTGTAAAATTTCAAAAACAAATTCACATTTTAAGTTAGCCATAAATTCAGTCTTTGTTAAATATCAAGTGTCAACCGGGGAAAGTTTGTTTTTAAACTACAAACATTTTCATCATCCGAGCTAAATACGACCAATCAGAAATCTGCTTTGGACCACATAGCAACCAATCAGAATTTAGTTTAATATTATAATATACTTAGGGGTTGGACCAAAAAGAAGTTGGAAATAAATATGTAAGTAAATATTCAAGAGAACTTGTCGAGGAGTGATAGAGGCAAGACGTGCCAAACGTTGTCAACCAGAAAAACAGTCATGTAACCGCGAGTGTAATGTAACCGCGAGTGAGTTCCCGCAAAATAAAAGAAAAAGAAAAACTTGTGAGAAAATAATAATGTAAGCGAGTGAGTTCCCGAAAATTAAAATAACAACAAAAACGTGTGATTCAATGTATTTTCGACAGACATTAATTTAAAATTTCAACATCATCTTTCGGACATCAATTCTCCAGCCGATACGAGAGATGGCAGTGACGGCAGAGGCAGCGACCACAGCAGCAGCCCACATAAGTACAAAATTCCACCCTGACCTTTAGAACCCCCCCAACTGCCCTCGTCGAAAACTTATCGTTATTAAAATAATCGTCATATTATCGCCATGAAATTAAATTGTAATGTTTCGCCTCTATTTGTTGTAACTGCTAAATAATGTGTTCATTCAAATAAAAATATATGCAATGCTAATTCATTATGTGTTAGAGTTGAAATGTTGAAATGGCGCTCAACTGCTAGGCTCGATATTTCATACCCTTTGATTAAGTTTTAATTTGTAATTATATCTCATGTTATGTTTTTCATTAATAAAATGGTACTGTTACGTATATATTCATTGTAGAAAGCTGTTTAAAAAAAATGGATAGTATGAATGATGTAAGGGAGAAATTGGAAGATGTAAAATCTATGAATTCGACTTATGTAAACTTGATCACTAAAATACACAATTAAATTCAACAGTGATGATGGATGATGGGCTAGATCACGAAGACGTTATGAAAGAGTGGGATATCAAAATTAATGCGCGGGTAGCTAGTATGTTCATGGGATTATCGGAGGAATTAAGATCCAAGCTAAAAGGTATGAAAAAAGTAATATCAAAACACAAAAATGATGTAGTTGTTGACGTGAAGAAAGCACACGAAGAAGTTGGAAGCAAAATTACGGATGAACTCACCTACATCAAGCCACAGAACTCATTACTCAGTCAAGAACGAGTTGAATTAGAACATGAGGGGGCACAAGAAACGAAACCAGGAACAAGTGATAACGGAAATCTCTTAAATTCAAGATTCAAAGATAATCAAGAAAGTCTGCGAGTGGAAATACAGATTAATTATAAAATTATTCGACAGCTGAATTTGAAAATCAAAAATATTAAACAAGAATCAAGATCCATGACAAAAATTGCAAACTTTATTCCGAGGAAACCCATCAATTGGCATTTACCATTTGACGTGAGAATGCTTTTCATGAATTACGATATTTCGAAAAGAGGGTGTTGGCAGCCGTGGAGTGATACCGAGACGGAAGAAATGCCCATACTCGTCAATCATAGTGTACGAAGAGTAAAATACCAGAGAAGGTCAACAAACCAAAACAGCAACAATAAATATGTCACTGCAGTAGGTTACCAGGGAAGACATGATGACCCTAAATATCGTAGACCAGGCGTACCTCATACCCCACCCCTTGCTCAACAACCGTTATATGACCCATCTTACCCTCCATCGTTCAGTTTCATTCACTTACCGTGGAAGAGTATACAAAATCAACTACTTCCATTCAATAAAAAAAGAAGACAACATGGATAATACTAAGGGTATACCGATGCTAATTTCACATACTTACAAGAAAGAAAAAAAACGCACGAGACAAAGAGAAAGAAATGCAAGGAAAAACTAATACAAAAGGATGAAGAAGAAAGTACATCGGGGCATTGGAAGAAAGAAATACATAGACTGTAAGAATGAAATATGAGAGTCTACATACAATATGAAGAAAAAATACTGCATCATTTTGCGTTTTGTTATTGATTTTACATATTTTTTATATCTTAGTTTCCGTGTAGAACTAGAAAGATCATCATAAATGATTTTCGATACTTGAGAAAAACGGGTTGAATAAGGAATATCAATTCATTTGCGAATTTTTATTGAGGATGTTCCAAAAGTTGTTGTAATTCGTGTATTTTCGTATTTTAATTGTAGTGTATTGAATCATGGTAAATGTGTTTAAATGCGCTTTACGTAATGCTACGTTTTATTTGATTCATGTCCAGTATGGTACAATTTGATTAGGTGAATTTCTGTCGTGTTTTTTTTTTTTTTCTGATCGGTCCATCATCTTTTGTTTGAATGTATTTGTATTGTTATTTGGTGAAAAAAAATCGTGTTTACCCAAAAAGGAAGAAAAAATGCTAGAATTGAAACTTGGGGTTTGGTTTGCTCGAAAACAGCATATAGATTTGAAAGTGTATTATTTTGTATGTGGTTTGAATTTAAAAAAAAATGAAAAAGTCTACTATCCGTGAGAATTTCACCTCATTTCGTTTGTAGACAATATTTGTATCGAAAAGCAAAACAAGATATTGAAACGTATGCTTATTTAAAAACAAGATGTATAAATTTATCCGATATTATAGAGAAATTGAATTGATAGGAATAAAATAGGTTATGTATTGCGTAATTGAAACGAATGCTTATTTAAAAACAAGATGTAAAAATTTATTCTATATTATAGAGAAATTAAATTGGTAGGAATAAAATAGGTTATTTTATATTGAATAAATATCATTGTAACGAGGATTTGATATGCAATGAACTTATTTTAAGAATGTAAGTGCTAATTTTTCCAGTGATTCATAAATCGTATTTTTACGTCTGTACTTGTAAATTGGGAGGAAAGTTAAGAAAAAGGGTTAGAGCTAACTGTATTTTTGTTGTTGAGAATGTTTGTCAAATAGGAAAGACAAAGCCGAGTTGCTAATTACGACTTTTATAAGTTTAAATAGGGGTTTGCTGTTCTATTACGAGTAGAAAATATGATCATTGACTTTGAGATAGTTTCAGATTTGTCTGTACTGAGTTGCTTTCTCAAGTTTCATCACAATATTGACTTTTCAATTATTATTAATATTTCATGTATTGTTGTATCATATTTTTGTTGACGTCAATTAATCGATTCGCCATCTTTCATTGTGGATTATGTTATTATAGGATTGTGTACGATGGGAAAAAAAAAATGCTAGAGTTGAAACTAAGGTTTGCTCGAAAACAGCACAAAGATTTGAGTGTATTATTTTGATTATGTATTGTATGGTGTTGAAAGATGAGGAAACGATAAATTTAACTGCAGCAAATTTGGATTTTTATTTTCTTATGTTTTTTTTTATATGACATCACTTGGACTAATTGACTTTAAATCGTAATTGCATTAACTTGTTTTAAGATAAATTGTATCATATTTATTCAATGAAATAGTAACGTTGGTTTTTAGTTTGTTTGTTTGGATTTGGTTCCGTTCGTTTGATGTAAAATGACATTGTGCTATAACTTGACGTGTTTAGTATTATGTATTTTGTATTATGTGATGGTTTGATTGAGAAGAAAAATGCTAGAGTTGAAACTGAGGTTTGCTCGAAAACAGCATATAGTTTAAATAGTCTATTATTTTCATTTTGTATTGTATTTTATTGTTTGGATAGATGAGGAAGCCATGAATTCGAATAGAGCAACCTAGAGTTTTGTTTTCTTCTATTTTAATGATTGTTGTTGTAATTAAAGTATAAACATGTCATATCTTGGTAGGAGGCATAACATTAAATATAAAATTTTATTTACGGGGCTATCATTGTATAATTAAAATTGTTCAATTTAATGTTTTTAGGATTCAAAATTTTTTTAGGGGGCAATTGTAACGTTACATGCAGTTTTATGGTTACCATCTGCTAAAAGTGTGTCTAATTTTATTTTGTAAGAATGTGCGTCTAATTTTATTTTGTAAGAATTATGTCTCACGAGATTTATACTTTTATTGAGCATTTTAATATTTTCTCATGTTATATGGTCTTGCACGTGTTGGTGAAGGTCTAAAACAACCCTCACAAGGGGCCAGGTCAAGGCAAAAGAGAGCTAAGAGTGGTTGCATTTAGTCAAGAATATGGAAGCTATTAAATTAAATTGTTATTTTGTTTTGCATAAGGGTAGATGTCTTGGGGTTTCAGTTCAGAACATTTTTTTTATTGTAAAATTTCAAAAACAAATTCACATTTTAAGTTAGCCATAAATTCAGTCTTTGTTAAATATCAAGTGTCAACCGGGGAAAGTTTGTTTTTAAACTACAAACATTTTCATCATCCGAGCTAAATACGACCAATCAGAAATCTGCTTTGGACCACATAGCAACCAATCAGAATTTAGTTTAATATTATAATATACTTAGGGGTTGGACCAAAAAGAAGTTGGAAATAAATATGTAAGTAAATATTCAAGAGAACTTGTCGAGGAGTGATAGAGGCAAGACGTGCCAAACGTTGTCAACCAGAAAAACAGTCATGTAACCGCGAGTGTAATGTAACCGCGAGTGAGTTCCCGCAAAATAAAAGAAAAAGAAAAACTTGTGAGAAAATAATAATGTAAGCGAGTGAGTTCCCGAAAATTAAAATAACAACAAAAACGTGTGATTCAATGTATTTTCGACAGACATTAATTTAAAATTTCAACATCATCTTTCGGACATCAATTCTCCAGCCGATACGAGAGATGGCAGTGACGGCAGAGGCAGCGACCACAGCAGCAGCCCACATAAGTACAAAATTCCACCCTGACCTTTAGAACCCCCCAACTGCCCTCGTCGAAAACTTATCGTTATTAAAATAATCGTCATATTATCGCCATAAAATTAAATTGTAATGTTTCGCCTCTATTTGTTGTAACTGCTAAATAATGTGTTCATTCAAATAAAAATATATGCAATGCTAATACATTATGTGTTTATTGTTCTATTCATTAAATCAATTGTGTAATGTTTTCTCCCCTGGCCTATTCTTATGGGGAATTTCCATACTTTCCAATTTTTTTCCGGAAAAACCAGTCGACCGATTTTTCTGAAAAACAATCCCAACCTATTCTGGTATAACACCAATTTGTAAAAAAAGTTTCGAGTTGATTGAACCTTTTTCCTGACCTGTATGCCGCGTACAAAATTACACAAAAAAAAAAAACAAAAAAAAAACATAAAAACCAAGCCCAAAATTTTTCGGTATATGGAATGAAAATCTTCGCTACGCTCATCTAATGATGTTTTCCCATAATTTTGAATAATTCGCTGAAATATACCTGATTTAGTTGATATGGTTGATGGAAAAACACACAGCAAACAAAAATAATGGCATTTTCTTGATAATGGTGATTGATTATATTGTAAATTGGTCATGGCATTCATATTCCTGTGATTCAAATTTAATATAAAATAAATTCGAATTAAATGAATGTATGAAATACAAGTACAATGAATGTACATGTTTTTTGTGGGAAACTTGAAGGCCTACGTGCTTGGGATGAGGTAATTGAAATATCAGACACATTATGAGCACGTTGTGTGCTCATCAATTACAATCGAGTCACTTATTATATACCCCCACTGGTAGCTCAATGGTAACACGCTTGCCAATCGGTTCGATCCCTGCCACCGTCCATCTCCATAGAGATCGTACCTAGAGATTTCCTCTGTACTGTCTATAGGTAAATGCTGCGGGATGGTTTCTCAAATACAGGCCACGACCGCCTCGTTTTCACCGTCCTTCCCTCTACTATAAGAAACATTAATCTCATCGAACCATCAACTTTTGAATTATTCTTCCGATGCTAATAGATCTTAGTTGTTATCATTATAGTTCGTCGTTAAACTCAATGAGAAGAAATAAAGTGAAAGAATGAATTATATTGAAGTTATGCCTAATAGATTCTATATTTTTATGGGGTGGTAAGATCGCCCTTGTGGTGCCCCGTCCAAACGATCCTACTTTCATCCTTAGCCTCAATAGGGGAACAATGATTTTGTATCAAGTTTCGATGTTATTGAAAAAAAAATTGAATTAAAAGGCTACATAAATCGCCAATATTCGCACTAATAATTTTCATAGTTATTTTGAACAAATATTTACTAACTAGCCTTAGTTAGTCCCGCGTTTAAGTCTCTCTCTCTCTGTTGTTACTATACTTCCCACTACTATTGTTATAACTGTCGCACTGCATATGCCTTGAACGCACAGCATCAGTAACCCAATTACGCGTAAATTCCTTCGCACCTTCCGTTCTCCTCCTGAACGGCGAAGTGTGAAGTGATTTACGCACAACAAAGTGTCAATGATCAGGGCGGTGCACCTCCCTCCTCTCCCCCCCTTCTCCGCCCGTCATCCATGCCTCCCTCGCCTCCCCCCCCCCACCACCCTCCCCCGCGATCACCACCATCTTACAGACAGACAGACACGCTTAGCCTTTTATATAGATAATATATTCGATATTCGATATTATAACATACTAAATCATATGGGAATATTATCATGAATAATTTGGTAGGCCTGTACATTATCTTACATTTTCTATCTAAACACGTCTTTTGGTTAATAAGTTCGACATATATCCTACACGCGAAATATTCAATACACACAATACATCAGATGATTGATTGCAAGTGTTATTTTCTCATCACATATGGATAATATTACCACTCAACTTTGTACAAAATTTAGTCCTGTGGGTGGTTGAAAAAACGTCAGGATAATCGGTGATTTTTTCGAATGTGTGTAGTAAAATAATTAGAGATATGGCTTAAAAACATTTCGAGATTATTATATTATCAAAAATCCATGATATTTTAATACGTCCTCATCCTCGTGAAAATATATTGCTTCTAATGTTTTAAAACAAGCACGTGTTGATAAGTAACAGGTACACAGACAGGTAGAAAAAGTGTCCGGGGGATATTCCACCGGACAGCGACGGAGATGATAGATGGACGAGGCCGGAGCACCCAGTCCAACGCGGTGTTTTTCCGTACATTCGTGCGATTTCACAGACACTGTGTACAGGTAATTCGAGAAACTAGTGATGCACGAGTTGATGGGAAAAATCAGCCCGCGTTGGTAAAATAACAACGCCGAGGGACGGTTTAAAACCTTTTTTTTTACAGTATAGTGACAAATTCATTGAAATGTTTATTAACACTTGTCATATTTGAATGAAATTTTTTAATGCTGTGTACATTCTCATACATGATATTAAGTTCTTTCACATCAAAACAGTTTCTAGTTTGGACAACCGTTTTGTAACTCAAATCATCTCCATTTTGCTCCATTTCGGAAAAAAATGAGACACAAATAAAATGCTATTCGATATTTGTTTATAAAACAAACACACACTTATTGAGTATTGCTGGAATGTCGGACTGTTTATTCATCCTTATAATTGGAAAGTTTTCATCCTTACGGATAAAAACTTTACCGTTTTTTGTCCATGCGAATGTATAGCCCACTTTCCTTGTGTTGCGAGCTAACCAGAAGAGATTTTAGATGATCATTGATGTATATTCTATTGCTAGAATCTTGATAGCCAATGTCACGAGCTAACAAATCACGCTTTACTTTTTTAGCAGATATAAACTCTTCTTTACATCTGCGGGGAAATTGTTTTGCTACGATTGGAGCATGGAAGTGATTGTTCCTGTTGGTAGTGTTTACCTTGCGGAGTCTGTGACCTAGCTCAATGCTGCTTTGGTGGATATTACAACCTAACTGGTTCGCTATGTTGAATACAATTGCGCAAACATGTTCACCTTGCGGAGTCTGTGACCTAGCTCAATGCTGCTTTGGTGGATATTACAACCTGGAGGCTTATTCTGAAAATGTCCGTCGATTTCCATGCGATCGAATCCGTTTCGATTTCGCTTTGGGTCCCATTGCGATCGAAAATATATTCCATGGAAATAGCGATTCTTAAACGCATTCGAAATGGGTATGAATTCTTGAGCACAGGATTTGGAAGAAGTTCGATATATCGTACACGAACACTCTCGACGACTGAGCCACCGGAGTGTAAAGTTATTGGCCAATCAAAACTGAGACATTTCGAAATGTGGGCTTCAAAACTCCTTCTTTCCTTTTGCACATTTAATTTGCTTTTGCACGATGGCTCCTACCAAAAATATACATATTAGTAGTCAGCAAAAAGTGGCAATGCTAGATTATATGATGCAGCATCCACTTTTTGCAACTGGCAAGTTGATAGGCCCTCTAGGCAACCAGAAAAAGGATAGGATGTGGGAAGATTTGAGTGACAAACTGAATTCAATGGGTACTGGAGCAACAAAAGATCCTACCAAATGGAAGAATGTAAGTTTACAATTGAGCAATACAATTTTTACATACCATTATAGTCTATTTAATACTATCAAAATATTAAAGGGTTGGCCTTATGGATAGATCTAAAAAGATATGCATAGGCCTATGCTAGGCCCAAAGCTATTTGCAGTGCATGCCCGTGTCTAGGCCTAATTGATTTGAAACATGTCCCTAGACTATAGACATAGGCCAGCAGAAATCCATCGTACTAACAGTAAGTTCTTGTTATAGACCTGGAGCGATTGGAAAAACAAAGTTAAAGTGAAGGCTGGGGCAATAAGATGTCACATGAACGGTACGGGTGGTGGGATGCCTTCTAACAAGGAATTAACACCAATCGAAGAAAAACTCGTCGCATATATGGGGTCTGAATTGGCTACGGGAGACCTAGATATAATGGAGCTAGGTTTTCAGTTTGAAACCGCAACACCAGTCTCAATGAATGCAGAGGTGATATAGGATTTTATTTACCTACCTCGTTCAATAGAATGAAATATGTAGTAGTTGTAGTAATGAATATTTATTTTATAGCAATAGTACAAATAAATATCTTTGAATGTTTTTATTATGTCATGTAGGAACCTTTTGTGGATGAACCAACAATGGAAGTGGCCCTAGTCACCGATGCAATAAGTACAGTCTTGGTAGACATGGCCAGCTATACTTGCACCTCGTCTGAGGTGGTGAACCTTGCAGCCCCGGCTTCTACCCTGTCTGAGGCAGTAGTGGTGGAGGCAGGGCCTGCTTTCACCTCGTTGGAGAGAGCAAGCCCTGCTTCAACGGTGCTAGGATGTACTTCTCTAAACAAGAAGAGAAAAAGGAATAGTGGTGGTAGTAAGTGCTTAATTTACAAAGAGTTTACTTAATAGGTCAAAAATACTCCACCAATCAAAGTGGGTGCTAAAGGGCTGTTATTCTTTAGTAGGAAAGAATAACAGCGCACGTAGATCCCATACTTTTAGTTTTTTTAATATAACATTTAAAATGTCTTAGCTCTAGGGACTAGCTTGTCTACAGTACTTGTTAGTTGTTGTTTTTCATTGCTATAGACCCACCAAACAACCCTTTTATTAACAATCTACCACTCACTTTTGGACATCTCCACACGCCCATGCCTTCTGCGGGATTCGAACCCACGCCTGACTTGACTTCAGTTTCTAAGGCAATGCCTTAACTGACTGTACCAAACAGGACGTTTCTATACTTAGTACCGGTATGTTTTTTCTATCAGATTCGGGGAACGTAAACCTCAGTGATACCAGGCGGCGGTCACTAACTGACGAAACGGCGTATGACCGTGCAGCCGAAGTGTTCCAGGAAATTGAGGAAAAGCGATCAGAGACCGTGGAAAATATTTCTAAGAATGTGGTTGAGGTGGCTGCTTCTCTTGAGAAGGTGGTTGCTTTTCTTCAGAAGATGGCTGCTTCTTCGGAGAGGCAGGCAATAGCACTCGAAGCTATTGCAGCAGCCAAGAAGAAGAAGTATGGCCTCCTGTAAATACACTAACAATATCTCATTAAGACATATTCTCAATTATTACTGTATGATATGTAATACTACTACTAATAATAGGAAATCAAACTTTTTACCACCACATGGTAATACTCCTAATATCATAGGCCTAAAGATTGTTATATTTTGTACCATGTACTCATGTAGTTTAAATACCATGTAGTTTGAATAAATAATAACATTTAAGTACATTCAAGTGTGTATGGTTAACTTATTACGGTAACTGATATTTTTAGTCAATAATTCTACCGCCTTCGCCACAGCAGAGCCACTAATCTTGCTCGTACGTCCCGGGCACAGCCAAGAAAATCTTGATCAATGTCGATCTCGGCAGGGACGATATCTCCGGCGTCCAGAGCTACTTCTTGTGCCGCTTCTTCCTCCGTCAGGGGTTCAGGATCGGGGAGTCGGGCATCGATCGCCATATTGTGCAGCACGGCGCACGTATTCACTATCTGCCTCGCAGTGTGGGGATCATAATGAAGGCAACGATGGCGAAGAAGGCACCGCCAGCGGGCCTTCAATACCCCAAAACACCTTTCAACACAGCAACGGCTGCGGCAGTGTATCGCCGTATAGTGCTCTTCTGGTGAGCCTGGCTCGGCATGCAGTATGGGCATTAATAGCCACGGCTCGTTGGCATACCCAGAATCCCCTTGAAACATAATTCCTAATTAGCAATAGATTTGTATACATTATTCTTTTTGGCTTCAACTTTTTGAGTGAACCGAGTTAACTCGAAGGGGCTTTGAATGGTCAAACTCTCGGTATGTATACTAACCTATAATCCATTCCCCGCGTTCAAGAGCTGCATAGCGGCGTGCCAAGACCTGCTTCACAGTGGAATTCCTCCATATGAATGCGTCGGCGGTTGCCCCGGCATAGCGTGCATTCAAATTGAGAATTCTCATGTCATAATCGCAAACCTAGAAAATATTACGCAATGAGGAAATAGCCATATATACAACAATCATATTTCTCACAGATGTTATTACAAAACAATTGATTTTACAAATTTTGGTCGAGTAATGTGACAAAATTTGCTTAGTTTGATCATTCATCAACGCAACAAGAAGTATAGCGTTTTCCTAGAACTTTGAATAGGCCTATAATTGGTGTAGGTCTGCAGACCAACTTGAAATAAATGCCAATAAATTAAAGGCCAGCATTATTTATTTTAATAGAATGTTAATTCAGAATAAATAATTCAAATTCATTGCTTACAACTTGAACATTTAAAGAGTGGTAACTTTTTCTGTTTAAAAAATGTTCCTCGTGAACTGCTGGTCGGACGATTGCAATGTGTGAGCAGTCGACGGCTCCTATGGTTCCACTTATCCCTGTTGCTGCGTAGAATCTATAATAAAAATACTAGCTTAAAACTATTGCACTTCTTTTTGTCCCTCTTTTAGTCCCTCTTTTAAAATTCAAGCCTGTGTACATTCCTTTTTTTAATCAAAATTTGTCCATCATATTTGAATGTGACAAGAATTCAAATAATCTATCAATAGAAACTGTCTTTCAAAAATGAAAAGCACAAACTGAATTCACAACTAGTCAGGGGCGGGTAACTACGAGGTAGGCCCCCTACTGTGGTAGAATAGCACGAAATATGCATTTTAATTGTCCGTAAACTAGTGGCAACAATAGGTAGTTACAAGACATCAGAGGGTATGTCAATTGACGTATAAATATAACTATCACATATGCCTACCGGTACTACACTGTAGGTATTTAAATTCAATTGATTTCCAATAAAAATAGAAAATAGAAACACAAATCGATATCATGGGTAACAAAGTACTGAGACAAATGAGAATACAATATTAATGATGAAACTAGCTTCCTTTGAGGAAATGTTCAAGTTACCTTTCTTTAATTATGTTACGTTCGGCTTGTACCATCGGAAACTTAATCCACTGATGTACTAGGCGAACGTAACAGCAGCAATCACCTCATGGATGCTGCGGCTTACCATTGACTGGCTCATTGTTTGGCAAAAATCTTGCCCCACTACGCGTTGGTATGAACCACTCGCAAAAAAACTCAACGCAGCTAGAACCTGAAAAAACAAAAATAGTTTCAGGAAAGACCTACTAGAATAGGCCTATCACCTATAGCATAATAATTCAGCCATAGCGTTCAACTTAGTGATCATCTCAGTAAATTTCTTGAGATTTGAAAAGCGATGCAATTTGAAATTTGTAGCGCAACTTAGTACCGACATTATTTATAGCTATCCAACTTTGAATAATTATCTCTGTTCTTACTAGGTAATTGACAGATCAACGTCACAATACTTCCCAACATAGAACAGCATATATTCCGGTACCGGGTATACTATTTCCTCCCTTATACGAAGGCATATTATTAATCTCTACAGTTATGGGTATGGGCCTACTAGTCCCAAACAATGTCCTAATATTTTAACATTTTGAACAGCATAGGCACTTTGCTCAACAAAACTAGATATAAATGTCATACTGACAGTAGCAGTGGAGGTGGAGACTGATCTTCTGAATGCAACCCTTCAATACAATGTTAATAAAGTCCAAGGTGAATGATTTAACCATGATTAATCCGATTCAAGTGCTACAAACCTTCAACTCCACGGGAATAGAGCTACCATGATCTGTCAGCCGCATCTCCGGCCTAATCTCATCGATTAGGCGAAGCACCATTCGTTGGGGCAACCGATACAGTTTTACAAAATCGCTGGTTGTCATGTCGAGGAACGGGTTTGTAATGCTTCGTATCTCTCGCCTTCTTTGCCGCAAACGTTGACGCAGTGCATGCTGGACATTACGCGCCTGCTCTAGATCATTCAGATTTCTCCAGCCTTCCATTATCTGCAAAATAAAAGTTATTATCTATGATGGGTTCCTATTACAAGGCCTACGCACTATGCTACACCTCAATCTAGCGCTAACGGTACACGCTAACAACTACTGGGTTAGACTTGGTATATTTTTAGTTGAGCATTAACTTGGCCAATGACTTGAGTCTAATCACAATCAAAGACCTAGGCCTAGTAAGTACGTCTAGAGGTAATAGAGAGTACGAGCCACCCCCTGTAGGATTATGCTTTGAATTTAACAACCAAAATCAAAGGCTTAGGCCTAGGTCATGGCCCTCAAGACAGGTGACTGACATAACCTCACTGGAAAAGTATTACTCCTATTATAATATACAAGATTGTAATTCTTACCTTATGCAAATTATCTTGGTAGGTTGAACACTTATGTGAAACACAAACACTTATGTAGGCCTACTGCACTAGGCCTAGATCTTAAGCTATTAAAGCCTAATCAAACAATTTAAAACTTTGACAGATAGGTATGAAAAAGTAAAAAAATCACTGAAGTATGGGTTTATATTGTCTCTAATTATTATTAACTTATTATTATAGCACGATGTAATTTCTGTTTGTATTAAAACACATGAAACATACAATGAAAAAAGTACACTGAAACTAGACAACGTAAAGTACAAACACGTATTCGAATTCGGGCGCTACCGCCTTGCAGAAATAGATTCCATCACGACCGAAACGGATTCGATGGCTATGGGCCGAAAGAAAATATCAGAATACGAATACAGCCAAATCGCTTCTAAAGCGGTCGCTTCTGTTTCCATATGATCGAAATCGGTTTTCAGAATAAGCCTCCTGACTGGTTCGCTATGTTGAATACAATTGCGCAAACATGTTCACCTTGCGGAGTCTGTGACCTAGCTCAATGCTGCTTTAGTGGATATTACAACCTAACTGGTTCGCTATGTTGGATACAAGTGCGCAAACATGTTCACCTTGCGGAGTCTGTGACCTAGCTCAATGCTGCTTTGGTGGATATTACAACCTAACTGGTTCGCTATGTTGGATACAATTGCTCAAACATGTTCACCTTGCGAAGTCTGTGACCTAGCTCAATGCTGCTTTGGTGGATATTACAACCCAACTGGTTCGCTATGTTGGATACAATTGCGCAAACATGTTCACTTTGCACTTCTTGCACTGACTCCTTGAATCTACATGTTATAGTGTCTTGAGATCATTTACCTTGGAGACTAAATTTTCATGTTCTGCTTGTAGATCTTTGTCAACTTGCTTGTACAAAGTAATTTCAGTTTTAAACTCTTCAATTGCCTTCGTTTGTTGTTTATTTTCTTGCAGTAGGTCGTCGAACACTTTCATTTCACATTCTTTCAAGCATCGTCTTGATGGCAACCGTGATTGATTCGAAATTAGGATTGACTGTAATGTTGAGATTGCTATTTATATGTTCCATGTTAATTACCTCATCTGGCACAAGACTATGTTGAGAGCCTAACAAGGTTTTCTTCTTTTTCACGACTCTATGGTGTTTGACAATCTTCGGTGGCATCACTAATTATTGTATGACGAGAATAAACACGGAGAAAATGTCGAGAGCTTACAGTCGAGTAAAAACCACACTATATATATTTGTATGATATTATTCTGAGGAGCGACCTTACACGCGACTTGCACTATCCGCCATCTAGAATAAACACCAGGCGTCCTGTGAAGCAGTGCTGCTTGTACGCGAAGTGTGGAATAGAAGAACTATGTGGGTATTATTATGCCTGGTGATAGACAACCCGCCCCATTGTTTTGCACGCGGGGTTGAGCAATGCCTACTAGCAAGGTTTTTGAAAATATGCTTAGATAGGTTGTTTTGAACTGAATTTCATTGGCAATTGATTAAAACTAGGAAAACGCCTTATGTGAGTTGTGAGATGAGCTTAGAAGTATGGAAATGTAGAATTAAGAACATTTGGTCAGCTCAATGTACATATACAGGCCATGGATCACTCCAAAGGTTTAAAAATCGCAACTGTCTGTTGGTATATGGACCTTGGTTTCCCAACAATGGTACCAGTGCCTTCTTGATATCCATCACAGATTCTAATCGTTTTAATTTATTGGTGACACTTGTTGCTCACATTTAATAGTTCCACAATTGCTTGCTTAATTGTTTTTATTGATGTGTAAAAAAAGTGCATTGAAATGCGTTTCCTTCGTTATTTCACATCGGATTGTTCCATGAATCGCTTAAAATATGTATGATAGTTTTTTCCACATTCAGTATGAATTTGAGAGCTTCTGGAAAATCTTTGTTTTCCAAGTATTTCTCCCACGGCTTATTCCTATAGGAATTTCTATAGTTTCCAAATTATTTCCGGAAAAACCGTTTGACCGATTTTTCTGGGAACAATCTCAGATGATTGGACGAGACTGAGCAAAGATTCAATCTACTCGACTTGAGAGGACAATGTCGCGCTCCACAGGTCGAACGAAGACAGAAATGTCCTTACATCCACTAACCCTGCCTTACATACACTGCTTATCGAACACTCCAACTTGTCAGCATAGGTTTATCAACTCAGATGATCGGAAGAGACTGAGCAGAGATACAATCCACTCGACTTGATAAGACAATGTCGCGCTCCACAGGACGAACGAGGACAGAAATGTCCTTACATCCACTAACCCTGCCTTACATACACTGCTTATCGAACACTCCAACTTGTCAGCATAGGTTTATCAACTCAGATGATCGGAAGAGACTGAGCAGAGATACAATCCACTCGACTTGATAAGACAATGTCGCGCTCCACAGGTCGAACGAAGACAAAAATGTCATTACATCCACCAACCCTGCCTTACATACACTGCTTATCGAACACTCCAACTTGTCAGCATAGGTTTATCAACTCAGATGATCGGAAGAGACTGAGCAGAGATACAATCCACTCGACTTGATAAGACAATGTCGCGCTCCACAGGACGAACAAGGACAGAAATGTCCTTACATCCACTAACCCTGCCTTACATACACTGCTTATCGAACACTCCAACTTGTCAGCATAGGTTTATCAACTCAGATGATCGGAAGAGACTGAGCAGAGATACAATCTACTCGACTTGAGAAGACACTGTCAAGCTCCACAAGTCGAACGAAGACAGAAATGTCCTCACAACCACTAATCTTGATATACATAAACTGCTTATCGAACTCTTCAACAAGCAAGCATAGGTCTCCCAACATGGAGGATTTGACGAGACTGAGCAGAGATTCAATCTAAACGATTTGAGAAGACAATGTCGCGCTCCACGGGTCGAACGAAGACAGAATTGTCCTTACATCCACCAACCTTGACACACATACACTGCTCATCGATCACTTCAACTTGTCAGCATAGGTTTCCCAACATGAAGGATTGGACGAGACTGAGCAGAGATTCAATCTACTCGACTTGAGAAGACAATCTCGCGCTCCACTGGTCAAACGGAGACAGAAATGTTGCCACATCAACTAACCTTGACACACGTACACTGCTTATCGAACACATCAACTTGTCAGCATAGTTTTCCCAACTCAGATGATTGGACGAGACTGAGCAGAGATTCAATCTACCCGACTTGAGAAGACAATGTCGACTCCACAGGTCGAACGAAGACAGAAATGTCCTTACATCCATCAACCTTGACATACATACACTGCTCATCGAACACTTCAACTTGTCAGCATAGTTTTCCCAACTCAGATGATTGGACGAGACTGAGCAGAGATTCAATCTACTCGACTTGAGAAGACAATGTCGCGCTCCACAGGTCGAACGAGGACAGAAATGTCCTTACATCCACTAACCTTGACATACACACATTGCTTATCGAACACTTCGTCCTGTCAGCATAGATTTCTCAACTCAGATGATTGAACCAGACTGAGCAAAGATTCAATCTACTCGACTTGAAAAAACAATGTCGCGCTCCACAGGACGAACGAGGACAGAAATGTCCTTACATCCACTAACCTTGACATACACAAACTGCTTAACGAACACTTCAACTTGTCAGCATAGGTTTCCCAACATAGAGGATTGAACAAGACTTAGCAAAGATTCAATCCCACTCGACTTGAGTAGACAATGTCGTGCTCTACAGGTCAAACGGAGACAGAAATGTCCTCACATTCACTAACCTCGACACACATACACTGCTCATCGATTACTTCAACTTGTCAGCATAGGTTTCCCAACTCCGATGATTGGACGAGACTGAGCAGAGATTCAATCTACTCGACTTGAGAAGACAATGTCGCGCTTCACATTTCGAACGAAGACAGAAATGTCCTTACATCCACTAATCTTGATATACATATACTGCTTATCGAACACTTCAACTTGTCAGCATAGGTTTCCCAACATGAAGGATTGGACGAGACTGAGCAGAGATTCAATCTACTCGACTTGAGAAGACAATCTCGCGCTCCACTGGTCAAACGGAGACAGAAATGTTGCCACATCAACTAACCTTGACACACGTACACTGCTTATCGAACACATCAACTTGTCAGCATAGTTTTCCCAACTCAGATGATTGGACGAGACTGAGCAGAGATTCAATCTACCCGACTTGAGAAGACAATGTCGACTCCACAGGTCGATCGAAGACAGAAATGTCCTTACATCCATCAACCTTGACATACATACACTGCTCATCGAACACTTCAACTTGTCAGCATAGTTTTCCCAACTCAGATGATTGGACGAGACTGAGCAGAGATTCAATCTACTCGACTTGAGAAGACAATGTCGCGCTCCACAGGTCGAACGAGGACAGAAATGTCCTTACATCCACTAACCTTGACATACACACATTGCTTATCGAACACTTCGTCCTGTCAGCATAGATTTCTCAACTCAGATGATTGAACCAGACTGAGCAAAGATTCAATCTACTCGATTTGAAAAAACAATGTCGCGCTCCACAGGACGAACGAGGACAGAAATGTCCTTACATCCACTAACCTTGACATACACAAACTGCTTAACGAACACTTCAACTTGTCAGCATAGGTTTCCCAACATAGAGGATTGAACAAGACTTAGCAAAGATTCAATCCCACTCGACTTGAGTAGACAATGTCGTGCTCTACAGGTCAAACGGAGACAGAAATGTCCTCACATTCACTAACCTCGACACATATACACTGCTCTTCGAACACTTCAACTTGTCAGCATAGGTTTTCCAACTCAGATGATTGGACGAGACTGAGCAGAGATCCAATCTACACGACTTGAGAAGACACTGTCAAGCTCCACAAGTCGAACGAAGACAGAAATGTCCTACCACCATAGAGGATTGGACGAGACTGAGCAGAGATTCAATCTCACTCGACTCGAGAAGACAATGTCGCGCTCCACAGGTCGAACGAAGACAGAAATGTCCTCACAACCACTATTCTTGTCATACATACACTGCTTATCGACCACTTCAACTTGTCAGCATAGGTTTCCCAACTCAGAGGATTGGACGAGACTGAGCAGGGATTGAATCTTACTCGATTTAAGAATACAATCGCGCTCCACAGGTCGAACGCAGACAGAAATGTCATCACATCCACTAACCTTGACACACATACTTTGCTCATCGAACACTTCAACCTGCCAGCATAGGTTTCACAACATGGATGATTGGACGAGACTGAGCAGAGACTCGACTCGAGAAAACAATGTCGCGCTCCACAGGTCGAACGAAGACTGAAATGTTTTCACAACTCAGATGATTGGACGAGACTGAGCAGAGATTCAATCTACTCGACTTGAGAAGACAATGTCGCGCTCCACAGGTCGGACGAAGACAGGAATGTTCTCACATCCACTAACCTTGACTCACATACACTGCTTATCGAACACTTCAACTTGTCAGCATAGGTTTTCCTATACCCGTGTGCGCAGGGGGGTTTTCAAAGATCCATTGGCGTAGAACCAAACATTGGATCGAGCGAAATCAAATTTTTTTGCAATCAATTGAATGGACCCTCATTTTGATACCACACACGGCCCTGATAAAAAAATTTCAAAGAAAATCATAAATTTTCCGACACCCGATCTGCGGGGGGTTGTTCAGAAACTGTTTGGCGGAGAACCAAACATTGGATCGGGCTGAAATTAAGATTTTATGCAATCAATTGAATGTTCCTTCATTCCGATACTACACATGGCTTCGACAAAAAAATTCGATTTTTTTTTTCTTTTTTTATATTTCATTCCATTTTCAATCATTGTCAATTCGGACCAGTTCGATGCATTGGATATCGATGGATGAGACGGATGGTTGAGAGAACATATCGGCGGAACGGACACACGCGAAAGATCGACGAAAAAAAAATATTCGTGTTCGAAATGGGCGAAAAAGTACAACCCAGGTACTGCGTTATCAGCCCACGACCTATTCATATTATTTTTGCCATTTTCAATAATTTTCAATTTTGACCGGTATAATGCATTGGATATCGATGGATATGACATATGTATACGAGAACATGTCCACGTAACGGACACACGCGAAAGATTGACGAAAAAAAAATATTCGTGTTCGGAATGAGCGAAAAAGTCGACCCTGGTATTGCAATACCAGCCCCGGCCTATCACCCGTGTGCAAGCAATAAATTTACAATTATTGATCGGTGATTGCCGGAGAACCCACGATGCGATCGGGCTGATTTTTCGATTTTCTGAAACCTATTGACTGCCACGTCATTTTGACACCACTCGCGGGTTCAAGAAAAAATTTTGAAATAAAATTATCCCATTCATAATATTTTTTTTCCATATTTCAATTTAATTTCCATTTCCCTGAGCAGAAAAAAAGGAGTCTAACATGAGGGCCGAAGTGATGTCTCCATTCTCTCAGCCGTCCAGTGGTCCAGTGGGTACGGCGCCGGGCGCTAGAGCTGTAGAGCTGGAGTTCGAATCCCGCCGGTACTTTTTTTTCCAATTTTTCTGTTTTATCCTCGCACGATGGAACTTACTAATAGAAAATAGATAATAATTCATAGAAAGATATAGTAAGAGCGTGTTGCTTGGTTGAATAAAAAAAAAGTTAAAAAAAAATCTTCCAAGTCCCTGAGTAGAAAAATAGTCATGATGTGTGTGTGCTTAGTTTAAAAAAAAAAGTTAATAGAAAAAAATCTTCCAAGTCCCTGAGCGAAAGAATAGTTATCATGTGTGTGTTGCTTAGTTGAAAAAAAAAAAAAATCTGGGAAAAAATAATCTTCCAAGTCCCTGAGCAGAAAAATAGTTATGATGTGTGTGTTGCTTAGTAGAAAAAGAAAAGTGGAAAAAAAAAATCTTTCATGTCCCTGAGCAGAAGAATAGTTATAATAGTGTGTGTGAGTTCAACTTCGCGAACGCACAAGCAATCTGCACCCGCCAACTGCTTTCGCAAAGCCGGACTTTAAATTTGTCCGCCTGTTCAAATCATCTTCGCCGAGCACGAGCAGTCTGCACCCGCCAACTGGATTCGCATTGCCGGACTTTACATTTGTCCGCCTTTGTCAAATCATCTTCGCGGGCGCACGAGCAATCTGTACCCGCCAACTGGATTCGCATTGCCGGACTTTACATTTGTTCGCCTTTGTCAATTTACCTTCGCGGGTGCACGAGCAATCTGCACGCGCCAACTATTTCTCATTGCCGGACTTTACATTTGTCCGCCTTTGTTAACTTTCCTTCGCGGGCGCACGAGCAATCTGCACGCGCCAACCATCCGTCTCATCCATCGATATCCAATGCATCGAACTGGTCCGAATTGACAATGATTGAAAATGGAAAGAAATGTAAAAAAAGTAGAAAAAACAGACAAACAATTTTTTTGTCGAAGCCGTGTGTAGTATCAAAATGAAGGTACATTCAATTGATTGCGAAAAATCTTAAATTCAGCCCGATCCAATGTTTGGTTCTCCGGCAAAAATGTTTTGAAAACCCCCTCCCGCACAGGGGTATAGGCTAATTTGTGATTTTCTTCGGAAAATTTTTGTCGAAGCCGTGTGTAGTATCAAAATGACGGGACATTCAATTGATTGCTTAAAATTCTAATTTCAGCCCGATCCAATGTTTGGTTCTCCGCCAAACAGTTTTTGAACAACCCCCCGCAGATCAAGTGTAGGAAAAGTGACGAGTGCCGGCCCCGTCCCGATCCGACATGGGGTTCGCCGACAATCGTCGTGTGAAGTTGACACAATTGTTGTGGAATAGGGCGCCACGATGCGAGGTTCGAACCCCGGGTTCAACAGCAGAACACGGCACACATTGCCCCATTCAAAATTCGATTGCCGGAGAACGGCGTGTCGTACCGCGATGATTCAAACACCGGCGTGTGGATAATTGATGAGCGCTTCGTCGGTGCGATAAGCGGACACGATCGGACGCGCCGACGGAGGCTAGTACCGTTAATGAAGGCGCGTCGGAGCCGGCGTTTCCGAACGCGGCGGCCGATCGCGACCGCGAAACCCACAAACGAAGCGCACGACGACGGTCTACACGTCAATGGTCAAATCGTTGCGTTCCGACGCCTCGTTTTCAATCGAATTGTGATGGCTAGGCCTAAAATTGAGAAATTCGGTTCGAACCCCCATTTCAGAACGCGGTGACGGAACGGCGTCGTTCGACCACTGTATATTGCGGATCCGACACGGCTACACTTGTGTGCTCGAATCTTCCCTGTCCGACACCGGGTTCGCCGCCCAAATGCACAAATCGACGCAGCATAGGGCGTCCCCATGTTAATCACGGCCAACTTGTCTCGGCCCCCGGACCGACTTCCCTCGGCAACCCGCGCCAAAAAAATATGAAAATAAAGCGCTCGTCGATTCTCTACACGCCGGTGATCGAATTATCGCGATGCGACGGCCCGTTCTCCGTCAATCGAATTTTGAAAATCGCACATTTCGTAAACATTGCGGGTATTGATATTCTGTATAGCCGTTAAATTGAAATTCGGTTCGAGCCCCCATTTGCGAACGCGGCATCCGATCGGCGTCGTCCGACCAACCAAAGACGCGGATCGTTCACAGCTACGCGTGAGTGCTCGAATTATCCCGATACCACCCACGGTTCGCCGTCAATCGTCTTTTTCGTGGTAAAAAAAAATCGGCAAATCGGCCCCCGTAGCCCAGCGGACTGTGCGATCGCGACTTATGACCCCATTGGGGAAGCGGCTCGACGAAACGAATGCGTGGACGTCGGAGTCGAGACGCTTCGATCGACGGTGCGGCCTCCCAAGCCCAAAAAGAGAAACAGTAAAAAAAGTGTTTTTTCGTCCGCCGTAGCTCAACGGGCTATGCGATCGCATTTTATGTCACCACTGGTGAACGCGACGAACATTTCATGTCCTTAGGTCCGAGACGATCCCGGCGACCGTACGACCTCCTAAGCCGAAAAATCGATATTTTGACATTTTCGATTTTGTTGCTATGCGTTCCGTGAATTGTCGAAATAGTGTGTGGAACTCGATTAGAGAATCTCAAGTTGGTGATTCTGTGATTTTGAACGAAAAGTGACGTCACGCCAAGACGCACGTCGGCGCGCCTCTAGCAGTAGCGGCCGAACGGTACTAGCCACCGCGGCCAGCGATATTTCATTCGACGCGTCTTGAACAGACGCATCTTCAGTTACATGACATGCGAGACGCTCCGACCGACGTTGCGGCCGCCACCTTCGAAAAACTGAAAACACGACTTTTTCAAAAGTCCGCCGTAGCTCAGTGGGTTATGCGAGCGCACTTCCTTACCCCACCGGGGAAAGGGGTTGACGAGACGAACATTCGCGGTCATGACGCCCGCGACGCCCGCGACGCTAACGGCGACCGTGTGGCGGCCGTGGGCGATAATGACCGGCGACGAGCAAAAATGACCTTGCGTGTAATTTTCCAAGTGTCTCAAATTTAGGGACTTAAGCCGAATACGATCGATTTTCGCTAGTCCGGTTGCCAAGCATTTGACGCGAACAGATTCTTATTTTGTCCTTTTTTATGCGGACTTAAAGTGTGTTCTGCTCGATTAAAGTCGAAAAAGTATATAAAAGGGGTACATTAGAGCGGAGGTGTGATGCGGGCAAGTAGGAAAGTATACATTTGCCCATCATCTTCTTCCGCGGCTCCTAGGTCGACCCGGCGGCGTATGTCGCCGGGATGACCGCCCAATCGCATTTGGGGCTTCGGCATTGGGGCCCCTACGCGAGGTACTATAGTACACTTTGGGGGGGGGGGGGAGGCGATGATGCGACCGGCGCCCATCCACACGGTCGCCGGTGTCGGTCGCACATCGTCGGCGATCGGTTTTTCTGAACCGGGCAAACATTCCGAGACCGCCCATCGTCGGAAAGACGGCCGGCGGAGGGTCCGCGATGTCGCGAGTGGCACCCATCCGTGCATAGGGTGCCGGCACTCGCACATCGACCGCGATTGGTTTTCCTGAATCGGGATGGTGTCCGGTCCAAACGTCGGGCCTACCGCCGGCGAAAGGTCGGCAATGTCGGCGAGTGGCGCCCATCCCCGCATAGGGAGCGGTCACTCGCACATTGGCGGCGATTGGTTTGTCGGGACCGGTCAGATGCCCCGAGCATGCAAAACATGCCCGCGGTCGCGGTCGGACGGTCCGCGATGATGCGACCTCCGGTGACCCGCCGAGAGGGTGCGGTCGGTCGCACATCGGCGGGGTTTGGTGGTTGGCCCATGCCGGGGTGACGTACCGAAGCCGTCGAACGTGGGAAACCAGTTACATTGTGCGGACGTGCGAGAATCACGATGGCGGTCGGAAGGCGGTCTTCGCGGGCGAACGTATATGTAAAATGATATGGAAATACGAAAACGAGGCAATTGTGGATGATGGGTTGCCGTGAGTTGGAACGACAGATGCCGGTCGAAGTTCGAGCTCGGCACATTGGCATGGCCGGAAATATTCTAAGTCCCTTAAATTGGGAAAAGTCCGGCGTTCGGGCATTTGACGCAAACAGCCAACAGATGCCAGTTAACCCCCGAAGTCCCGCACTTGAATTGTTTTAGAGTACTCTAAAATTGGAAGAGTGCGGGACCGAAAGCAGAATGGCGGGCGGAGAGCCATGAGCTCGGGCGAAGGACTTGTGACTTGGGAATGAGTCAGAGTGAGGCGATTGTGAGAATCGCTTGACGTGCACTGCGCTGAGGCAACGGATGCCGGTTAAAACCGGCGGCCGCACAACGTATTTTTTTAGAGTACTTAAAGAATGCTGAAGTCCGGCGTTCGAGCATTTGGCGCAAACAGATCCTTAATAGGGGAATTGGACGGACTTATAATTGTTTTGCTCGATTAAAATCGAAAAAGTATATATAAGGGGGTAGTGGGTCTCGTGGGTAGAGGGACCGTTGACGGGTCTTGACAGGTGTGGTATGCGAGCTGCTAGTTACGTAGACCATGGCATCGTGTTGTGCAATGATGCGCGATGGCGATGGCTTGGCATAGCGGAAGGCCATCCGTTCGGGCGAACGCATTATTAGCGTATATTAGAATATAGCAATTGTATATGGGATATGCGAGTTGGCGTGAGTCGAGGCAACAGATGCCGGTTAATGCGTGGGTACCGCACATTTGCTGAATATCAGAATGATGCGATTATATACGATGATGCTATGTAGGTTGGCGGGAGTCGAGGCAACAGTTGCCGGTAAATCACATTTACTATAAAACAATTGGTATGATGCAATTTCATATTGACATGTGCAGGTTGGCGCGAGTAACATATGCCGGTTGATTCCCGAGTGCCGTGAAATAATATTGAGTGAGGCAATTTTAGAGTAGAATATGGGTTGGCGTGAGTCGAGACAACAAATGCCGGTCGAAGTTCGAGCTCGGTACGATTTGCAAGTGCTATTGAAAAAATTCGGTTCGAGCCTACTCAAAGCCTACTCAAAGACTACTCGAGCCTACTCAAAGACGCAAATCGTTCACAGCTTCACGTGGGTGCTCGAATCATCCCGATCCGCCACACGGTTCGCCGTCAATCGTCGTTTTAGCGGTGAAATAAAAAATCTGCAGATCGACCCCCGTAGCTCAGCGGTACATGCGATCGCGACTTATTACCCCATTGGGGAAGCGGCTCGACGAGACGAATGCGTGGACGTCCGAGTCGACACGCTCCAATCGGCTCCAATCGACGGTGCGACTTTCCGAGCCCAAAAGGTCAAAAAAGTGGTTTTTCGCCCGCCGTGGCTCAACGGGCTATGCGATCGCAATTTATGTCACCACAGGTGAAGCGTCTCGACGAGACGAACATTTCATGTCCCTAGGTCCGAGACGGTTCCGGCGACCGTACGACCTCCTAAGCCGAAAAACCGTTATTTTGACATTTTCGATTGTGTTGCGATGCGTTCCGTGTTTTGTCGAAATAGTGTGTGGAACACGATTATAAAATCCTAAGTTGGTGATTCGAATGATTTTCAACAAAAGCGACGTCACGTCGGCGCGCCTTCGGCCGTAGCGCCTGAACGGTACATGCCACCGCGACCGGCGATATCTCATTCGACGCGTCGCATTCGCATTCGACCAGACGCATCTTCGATTACATGACATGCGAGACGCTCCGACCGACGTTGCGGCCGCCACCTTCGAAAAAAAGAACATGCGACATTTTCAAACGTCTGCCGCAGCTCGGTGGGTTATGCGATCGCACTTTCTTACGCCATCGGTGAAAGGTATCGACGAGACGAACATTCGCGGTCATAAAGACCCGCGACGCTACCGGCGACCCGGTAGCGGCCGTGGGCGATAATGACCGAAGACGAGAAAAATTACAAGTCCGAGAAATTTTCTAAGTTCCTCGTTTCTTGGCTAGTCCGGGGCTGAGATGTCCAGCCGGTGACACGCTGGTCCGTGCCCGCCACGATGATCGCCGCCCGCGAGGGCGCGAGTCAGCAGGGGCAGTCGCGGTTGCCGGTGTCATGTAACCCGCCTCGGTGCTCTTCATCGAGTGTCTTGGCGGGCCGGCTCGGTCACTTTGATCAAAATAGAGTGCTCGAAGCGTGCCGGATGGCTCGGATATTTTCCCGTGGAATAACAGAATAGGATCTCGGTCTCTGTTTTGTTGGTTTGCGAGACCCGAGACTAATGAGGACGGACGGGGGCATCCGTATTGCTACGTTAGAGGTGAAATTCTCAGATCGTCGCACGACGGTCTGCAGCGAAAGCGCTTGCCAAGGATGTCTTTGTTAATCAAGAACGAAAGTTAGAGGTTCGAAGGCGATCAGATACCGCCCTTGTTCTAATCATAAACGATATCGACTAGCCATCCGTCGGCGTCCCTCCGATGACCCGACGGGCAACTCCCGGGAAACCAAAGTGTTCGGTTTCCGAGGGAAGTATAGTTGCGAAGCCGAAACTTGGAGGAATTGACGGAAGGGCACCACCAGGAGTGGAGCCTGCGTCTTTATTTGACTCAACACGGGAAACCTCACCAGGCCCGGACATTGGAAGGATTGACAGATTGATAGCTCTTTCTTGATTAAGTGGGTGGTGGTGCATGGCCGTTCTTAGTTGTTGGAGCGATTTGTCTGGTTAATTCCGTCAACGAACGAGACTCTGGCCTGCTAACTAGTCGTACGACGACATCCGGCATACGTGCTGTCGGCGCAAAAATTTGATTCTTTTCTTAGAGGGACCGGCGGCCTCGAGCCGCACGAGATTGAGCCGATAACGATTTGGCGTTCGGAGAGCCATCAGGGGCCCGATACTCGAGCTCGTACGTTTTCCAGCACATACGCGTGAAAGCGTATGCTCTGAACGCGCATTGGTTTCATTTGGTCAATCCTCGACATATCTCAAACACAATACGCGTACAAGCCTCTGCGTTTTGAGTAACAGCACGGCACAGACACGGGATGTGCTTACCGGACCGTGTCGATTCAGTACCAAAGTATAACTACGTCATGAAAACGTCATCGGCAGCATAATTTAAACCAATCAGAATGCAGCTGCATTTTCAATACAACAGCTGTTGAAAATGTATGCTTACCAAACGACACTGTCAAAAAGGTTGAAATAAGTTATAACGTCAATCGTCAAGGTAAGAATATTTTTCAAAGTTTATTAGCTGCTTCATAATCTAGGTTTCGTTTACTACATCAGGTTCAGTTATGTGATCAATGGCTTAATAATTAGTATTATTTTTGTAAAGTTTTCAAGTATTTTGGAGGTTATAGTTCTCATGCCTATAGTAATTGTCTTGTACTTTAAATCATTATAATGGTGGTATAATGTCAGTATGTATTCTTCAGGATGCATTGTAATGTAGCTCCATCTCTCAATAATAATTAGTAGTAATAATGATATAATAATATCATCTATTGTCATTATATCCGTGTCACATGTATACATAATTATGATAGGCCTACAGACAAGTTTTCAGCACTTAGAATACAACTTGAGAAAAGACTAGCCTAGGATTAATTGTCAAGTACAAAATAAGAATAAAAATAGGTAAAAGTAACATACAAATTACACACAATCTACATGTCTAGGAGAGAATAAAGAAATGATATAGGGGGATAGGCCTATACTAATTTAAACTCTTGATAATTTTATAATTTTGTAAATCTCAGCAACACTATTTACTGGTATATAATTATGTGGCTGCAACCATAATCTTGGTGCGATACTTGTCTAATTGTGCCTACTTGGTTTCTTCCGACAGTTTTACTTCTGCTGCTTAAAATCTCTACGAATTGAACGCTGTTGTAGCCTCTGTCCATGTGCCAAAATGGGATTTTGGCCTCTGCCAAGTACTACTAAATGATCGTCATTTCTGTTGACATCCATCCTAAAATCAATGTGTTCGTCACCTTCTTCTGCTGGTGGTTCAGGCACATGTTGTGAAGCACAGTGCATGCTGTAATTATCTGCGATGCTTTAAGCGGCATGTAATGTAGGGCCCGGTCTTTCAACAAACACCGCAACCGCATCTTCAACAATCCGTTACAGCGTTCGACTGTGCTCCGAGCCTGCATTTGGTGTCGGTTGTATTCGACAGCTCCTTGATTTACTGGGTTGGCTATTGGCGTCATAAGCCAGGGTTCCAATGGATAACCACTGTCCCCCGAAAGACATAACATAAAGTATGCGGAACGTAGTAAAACACTCCCTACGCCCCCTATTCTAGGTTATTAATCAGCACCTGTTATTATGTCCGTCAATAAGTTTATTGACTAATCGTTACAAAGTCAAGTGGTACCCGTTTGTTTCATCTCCTTTCATCTTTTTTTCCAAGAAACTTTCCAGTTTTTTCCTT